>JAKGUB010000556.1:2070000-2530000 GCA_026261675.1 Hippocampus mohnikei
AGGACACATTTAAATTGTTTTGTGACCTTGCAGATATCATTTATATATAGGATGAATAGTTTTGGACCAAACTTGGCATTTGAACAGGGGTGTGATACACCATCAAACTCCTTTGGGCGCGGTTCGTATATAAGCCTTAAACATACATTCCAGACAAAATATAGCACTGAAGCAACTTACGAACGAATTCACCTTATGAACAATCGTCCGGAACGTAACTCGTTCGTAACCTGGGGAGCGTCTGTATTCAGAAAAGGGTTTACTTGCAAAAAGTACAGAGAATACGAACCGCGCCCAAAGGAGTTTGATGGTGTATCACACCCCTGTTCAAATGCCAAGTTTTTGTGAAAAAAAACAAAAAGAGCCTGGGTGTTTTCCTTTTTAAAATCAGGCTTCTGTCTTGCAACCTTGCCCCATAGCCAGGAAGTTTGAACAAGGGTGTGTATATTTTTAAATATCCACTGTAAATAGATAAGCGGATAGAGATATCCTGTATCCTAAATGTATTGTACAGGTGGTTGGGGATGATCTGACCGTCACCAACCCACGTCGGATCCAACGCGCCGTGGAGGACAAAGCCTGCAACTGCCTGCTGCTGAAAGTCAACCAGATCGGCTCCATCACGGAGGCCATTAAAGCGTGAGTTGATTCTGCTCGCGGCATGAATGCAAGCATCCTCGCAGGTGGCCTGCATGTGCGAGTACATTATCATGTTCTCCTCCAGCTGTAAGCTGGCCCAGGAGAACGGCTGGGGCGTGATGGTGAGCCACCGCTCGGGCGAGACCGAGGACACCTTCATCGCCGACCTGGTGGTGGGTCTCTGCACCGGACAGGTGAGAAACGCTCGTGACATCACAGATTATCAAGTGCCGTCGTGCCTTGAGATACGAGTAACCCGCCTTTCAAGTTTGCCGAGGTATGAGCCGTTTAAATGTTTTGTTTTGTTTTCTTGGGTGCCAAAATTTGAGACGCAAGTCTAGCGCAGTGGCAGTGAACTCAACTTACTTGGCAACAAGCAGCAGTTTGGCAGGGAGTGAACGTTCCTTCAAAAACGTAGCTTCGGGCTTTTGCCACTCCCGGTTGAAGTTTACTGTCAAGCTGCGCGTGCAACTGAGAATTTCAGATCAGGTATTTCAAACGGCAGCATCGCTTTGCCGGCAAGCCCATTTGTTTACTGCCAACTCATCATCGGAAACGCCTCAGACAGGCTAACGAAAGCTCGAAGCAACGGCCATTTGAACATCACAGATGAGCAGATAATATCACAAGAATCACAAGCACACCATCTTTATCCTCTGCTAAGAACAAATAATATTACTGCGGCTTTATGAGCAGCTAAAACCATGTTGCGTATATCTGTATCGACAACACGAACGGGAGCAGCATTGAACATTTTATTGAAGGAAAAAAAATGGCAAAAACGTTTTCCCATTTGGGGGTGGCACAGATATTTGTCATTTCCATTCATTTTAATGGGGGAAGATGACTTGCGAGACTGTTGAGTTCCAACTGCAGTGAAGTCAAGTTTCGATTATGTATGCAAAACAGTCTCAAAGGGCTCCACAAGCCAATAGTTGACAAATATGTACGACATGCCCGATCTATACGGCGTGAATGAAACACATACGGTGTCTCAAAGCCTCAATGCATATGCAGTGGAACCCCCAAAGTGGATCGCAATCTATTCGGGGAGACTTTGTTGACAGCGGAGTTGCTTTCCGGTGCAAAGGCAACAACGCACGACTTCCAACTTTGACCATCATGATAAAGAATATATTTTTGTCTTTTCTTAGATTAAAACCGGAGCCCCCTGTCGCTCCGAACGTTTGGCCAAATACAACCAGCTCATGAGGTGCGTATCCACGTGTGCATGCATGTCACACGCAAGTAGTGTACTCATTGGTGAAAAGTACTGAGGTGTACTTGCGTAATTTCTCTTTCGGCCACCTTTTTCTCTTCCTCCCTTCACTTGACAACATACATTATCTGTACTTGGTGAGTACTCTGCAAATAGTCACAAATATGTTTATTTGTCCAACCTTTCCCTTCCCTCGACCAACTTCAGGATTGAGGAAGAGTTGGGCGAGCAAGCTCGCTTCGCCGGGCACAACTTCCGCAATCCCAGTGCGCTCTGAGCACCCGGCGGTGACGTCGGCATGCGGCCATTGTGCCACATGCGCCGGAAATGGTCCGTTGCGCTCCCACAAGCTTTTGTTATGAATGCGGCCGAGTTCACTGATTGGCGCGGGCGTCTCCCTGCTGCGCTGACTTGCCGTCACTGCATTCCGTCAACTGTGGATGATTTTTGTCCGTTAGTGTGCTCTTGTCGTCTTCCCTTGACTTTCCTACTGTGAATACGAAGCAGCTTTAAATCAAGTGATGTGTGTGACTAATTGTGGCAAATAAAAAGATGGCTACAATGTGACTCTGTATTTATGTTTCTTGATTTTCGACAGTGTACTTTCACTCGCTCCTACATTAACTGTACCTCCGAGTTCCAATGAGTGTCAGTGCAACCGTTTTATCCTGAAGGTTTTTCTCGTATTTCTCGCAGACTACAACCACAATAATAAACATTTTGTCACAGATGACCACATTGTATCCCAGCACGCAGTCCAAAATAAATTGCAAAAATGTCGACAACGACAAAATACTTTCACTTATTATTGTAAAATATAAATTATTGTCCCCCAAAAATATATCATAAAATGAGTGACTGATGACTTTATTATTTTCCTTCATTCGCTTAGAATTACATTTTACTCGTGCAATTCCAACTTTCAAGTAATTTTGCAATTTACTCTTCAAATTTCAACTGTCATCTCTTGCAATTTTTTTTCTTGTAAAATGTGTCGGCTGTTACAACTTTAGTCATGTAATAATCTCATATTCTAATATTTTTTGTAATATGTTCAAATGTATTCTCATGAAATGAAAACCGTTTCTTGCTAAATGAAGACTTTATCCTTGTACAAAATGCCACTTGTTCTTGGAAATTGACATTTCTCTGGCAAAATGAAGACTTGTGACTTAAATCTTGCAGCCTCTGGCGTTCAATCCTCTTGTTGTGCGTTTGCGTCTTTGGGCTTGTCCAATCAACAGAGGTCACCAGAATGTGTCACTCCAATCTGAAAAGGGTTACAGTGGCTAAATTAGCATTTTTTGTTAGTTAGGGTAAAAGTCAAACTAACACTTCGTGGCTGTTAAACAACACATTACGGGATTGTCAGTAATGAAAGAAAGAAACTTTATCGGGGCGTTCTCCTTTTGCCAAGTTAGCAAAAATATGTATAATTTCCTTTTCTTTTTTTCAGTGTATTTACCTTTTAAAGACTGGAATTGACGAAGTAAACACCGCGACTTTTAACAGTCTTTTTTTTTTTTTTACCCCAGTATCTGAGTGTGAGCCACCGGTCTGCAAACATCCATAAAAGGAACTCAAAAAGCAACACGATCGCCTTGGTCGTTCACGAACGAGCACAACAGGTAAGTAAAAAAAAAAAAAACACTCCAAAAAACATTACTTGAACACGTGTTGGGATTAATTTTATCCAACGTACTTTTTACGTTCATTTTGTTATTTTGTTTTTTTTACATAACACACGTTTACCTAAGTGGACCTCATCTTGTGGCCGATAGGCGCCATGTCGTGATCACGTGCTGACAGAGACGTCACGGGAAAATTCCAAAAGCGAACCGCAGGGGGAGCCCGAGTGTTCTGAGTAAAATTTTGTTTGCGCGCGTGTGTGTGTGTGTGCGTGTGTGTATGTGTGCGTGTGTGTGTGTGTGACCGCGCGCGGGTGGGTGCGTGCGTGCGGATTATGGAGTCACGCAGGCGCACTGGGCACAGTCTCCGGTCAGGTTGCTATGGTTACCACACAATAGGAGACGGGACAGGGGGCTGCGTGAAGGAGAGAGGGAGGAGAAAGAGGAGGTCTGCAGAGCCGCTTGGCTGGACGCAAGCTTCTCCCAGACAGACAGCTGCAGGACAGACGACCATCAAGAAAGTCACGATGAAAAGAATAAAACACTAGTTTGTTGTTTGCAAGGCAAAAATCTACATATAGTCGAATGTAAAGGTGACTTCGCCCCCTTGGCGTCTCCCCCTTTTTTCGAGTCTGCTTATTCAAATGACGCCTTCCTTCCACTCCTTTTCTCATCCCTCTCTCCGTTGCTTCTCACAGAGCCAGGCAGAAGTACATAAATATATATAAAAAGTCGTCTTGGAGGAAGGAGGAGGGGGGGGTTGGGAGAGGGGGTGGCAAAGCAAAAAAAAAAAAAAAGGGGGTGGGGAAGAGGCGAGCGCACATACGCATCAATTTGTACAGTTCAGCTTTTTCCACGCCGCTACCGCGATTTCAGCCGCATTGTTGCTATTGCCCGGTTGCTGCTACTGCTTCTTTGTGTGCGTGCGTGTGTGTGTGTGTGTGTCTGTCTGTGCAACATGAGGCGGCGCGCGTTGCGTGAAAAGGCGACAAAAAGGAGGGCGAGGAAGGAAAAAGGGGGAGTGAGAGGAGCAGCGGCGGCGGCAGCACGCATCGCTGGATATTAAAGGTAAGCACAATTAAGGGGAGGAGGTGGTCGGGGGCATAGGGGTGCAATATAATGCATGCTTATGCTGTGTTTTGGAATCTACAGCACCATCATCAACGCCCCCCCCCCACCTCTCCCTCACACCCCCCTTTTTCCATTGTGCCTTATTGTCATCCCAATGCTGCGTTCAAGATGACGGCCACATTCCTGCAAAGCAAAAAAAAAAAAAAAAAAAACAGACATAGAAGAGGGGGGGGGGGAGCCGGTGCTAGATGCAATCATTCTGCCATTCCCTAACCTCTCATCCATGCATGTGGTGCTCCTGGCGTCTGCACAGAGCTGACTTTGCATGTGTGTGTATCAATTACACTGCAGTAGGCTCATTACTGTTTTTTGGGTTGTTTTTGTTAATTTTTTTGCAAGTTCATGACCAGTGTGGCCAATGTCAGGGCAGCCAGCTGCCACCTGTATCACACATCTGCCCTTGTTAGCGTAGAGTGGGCCCATAAACACGTGTGAACGCGCTCCATCTTTTTTTGATTGTGTGGGTCTCTCTCTCATCGACTTAGTCACTGCAGCACGCACTAATAATTAATGCACAGTCATGTGTAGCGCTGCCGCGGCTGCGGGCGGTGTTTGTACACACGCGCGCTGCCTAAAAATGACAGTTTCCCCATCTGGCAGCGCATACTATTTATATCCCTCATTCAACATACATTGGCCATTTTTCACCGTGGCATGAATGAATGGATGCGGCCATCTTTTTCCCCCTCACAAACGACTCTTCTCGCAGTGCGAAATGAGCATGTGATGCTTGCCAGTCATAACCAGGTCATGTGGGTTAACCACAAGTGGCTGATGGTTAGGGATGTGGTGGTGGAAGGGGGGTGACTTCCATTTGCCGGACAGTGTGACCAAAACGCATGCACGCCCGCGTGTACGCATGCCTAATACCAAGTGCTCTTTGGTGGCCAAACCACCGGGGCCTTCAATGTGTGCCAGTAGGTTTTTGGCCGCCGTGTGACTGTTGAGAGCAGCAGTGAAAAGCGGTGGCATTGGCGCGGAGCGAGACATGCTGGGAATTCAAACGCTGAAGCAAATCTTTTGCAGTTGTCAATGACATGTTTTAACACAATGGTGCACATTCTTCCTCTGCACACATGGTGTGCAAGGCTATTTTGCGAGTGACCAAGGGATCCGCTTCCACGCGTGTGGACGTCTTCGAAATCGGCACACGTGAGCCCAAAGACCCAATAAGGCCTTCTTTGTTTATGATCTTTTCCAGGTTTCCCGCGCTCTATCAGTTGAGTGAGTAAGCAACCCCAGACGCGACCCGTTCAATCCATACGATGGCCTGTGTCGTAAAATGGACGTTATAAAGCAGAAATCATGAAAACACGGACCCACAAAGACTCGGTATGTGCAAGGCACGCGCAAGTTCGTCATTGGACTGTTGGCCTCGTTTCAACGCCTTGTTTTGGATTTGCAGGTGCCCATGCGCAGTGGGCGGCGGCGGGGAGCGAGCGAGGAGAGGAGGGGTCGACGCCCGCACGCCAGCCCCACTCGCGCTGAGCGCAACGAAAGACAGACGGTATATACGCTCTCGGCTTTCAAGGTTACGTCACGTGCGCACGCTAGTACGGATCGGGACCATTGCGACGTCCAGAGGGTATTTATAACTTGGACAGATTTGCGATGTATCGGGATTGGTGCGTGGACGAAAGTGGTCCAAACACAGAAGTTAGGTATTTTAACGCATAACATAAGAATTCATCGGATTGTTTCGTCGTAGCCAAGAGGTGGCGGTGAAGAACTGGCCGGGAATCGCTTCAGTCGCAGATCACAAGGCCATGATTCATCGGAGAGCGAGGGGGAGGAGCTTGTGTCTCCGGCAAAAAGGCAGAAAGTTCAGGTTGGTCTTGCATTTCATCAGCCTGTTATATAAAGCTTGAAAGCATTCATGTGCAAGAGCAACGGAGTTATTTTCGCCCCGCTGAAATACGCCCTGGCAGTAGGTCCTTTCACTGCATTTATTATTATTATTTTTTTTTTTTCACTTGATCCACAAATGATCTTTTCTTGTCAGGATTCGGCAGCCACCTCGAACCCTCCAACATCAACACACACCGCTGACAGCTTGGCTCCCTCCGCCGTTCCGCCTCCAACCTCTGCGGTCAGCCAATCCCGCGAGAGTGACAACGAGGATGGCCAATCCCAGGGCAGCAGGAGTTCGGTCGTCGGGAGCCTGGCGAATAGCAGCAGCAGCTTGAGCAGCGGGCGGGACATCGACCAGGACAATCGTTCTTCTTCCCCGAGTCTCTCCGCTTCCCCCCTGGGTAGCCTCGACTCTGATTCTGAGGGCCCGGACTCACCAAAGCAAGGAGAGCGGGAACGGGAGAAAAGTAAAGACGGAGGAGCGGGAAGCGTGTCCATCGATGACAGAAGGGCGCAACGGGAGCGGAGGGGGGAGGATCCTTGCGGGGACGAACAAAAGACGGATACGGATGCACGAATTGAGGACTGTGCGCTGAAGCCGATCCATCCTTGCCCCTCCTCTGGTCTCAATTCCTCAGGTCGTGGCGCTGGGGATTCTTCTTCCAACGACAGCAGTGGCGGGAGGAAGTCGTATTTCTCCCTGGACTCCAAACTCATTTCCAAAGTGGAGTATGATGGACCAGCCGGCACTGATGTGATGCCGAGTGGCAATAGAATCAATTCCAAAGCCAACACGCAATGTGTTACAAAGACATCTGTCTCAGGTGGAGACTTTCCCCACAACAGCCCCGGCATTCCCCATTCCTTGCCCCCGCCGCTTCCTCCCCCACCTGCTCTAAAACCACTGGAGCTTGGGGGACAAAATCTCCCCCCGGAGGTTAAAATAGAAAGAGAGAAAATGGAAAAGGCAGAAAAGCACCTGGACAAGGCCCAGTCCACGCCTCCGTCTCTGTTGCAGACAGCGCCTCAGCCACAGTCCCAATCGCAACTCCAAACCAACACCCACCCCCATCATTACAGCTCCCCCAGCTGGCAGGGTGGCACCGCAACCGGTTGCCAGGGGAGTTGGGGCTACGCCCGTTACCCTGGCAACCATCACCCACACCAGCATCAGCCCCCGGTGCAGCAACAGCAACTTCCCTCCGTTTACAACCCTCCTTCCTCTCGACACTCCTCCTCTCACTCCTCTTACCTCCCGCATCCGCACCCTCACCCCCACAGGGAGTACCTTCCCAGGTACGCTGGAGGGGGAGGGGACAGAGAGAGGGGGGCCGCAGGAGACAGGGAGAGGGGAGTGAGGGGTGAGTGTGTGGTGAGGGAGCTCAACAGGGAGTTTTCTGCTCCAATAGGTAACAACAGCAACACGAGTACTGGGAGTAATAATGGCGGCCCAAATAGCATCCAAGCCAGGGAGTTTTCAGGTCTGTCCGCGAGTCAAAACCGGGAGTTCCAAGGCGCTGGAAGAGATGGACCTCCTAACCTCGGTCCCGAAAGAAAAGACTTTGTTCCAGCTTTCCGTGACAGGGAGCAAGACAGGGAACGTGATTCGGGAAGAGAGTTTTCCATGCCAAACCAAAACCAGAGTCGAGACTTTGGCCCCAACGGAGCTGGAGGTGGGCTTCCCAGGGACAAGGACAGAGGCCGATGGGCTGAGTTTGGAGGCCAGACAAGAGAAGTTGGAGGCAACTGCAACCTAAACAACAGCTCAATCGCTCAAGGAAGCCATCCAAGTTCAAACAGTGGTCTGCCGGTAAACGCCATGCTCAGTCGAGACCCACCGGCATCACCCCAAAACAACAATAGCCATCCGTCACATTCTTCCCTGCCCCCACACACGCATCCCACCAATTTAGCCAGTCGGGAGTTTCCTCCTCCCATGGACCAGGCACAAACCCCTTCCTCTGCCGCTGACCCTTTTCACAGGGAGTATCCTCCCACTGGTGGGAAGGACTTCAATGCAGGGGGACCTCCCTCTGCTGGAACTAATAGAGATTATCTCAGCCCACCTGGCGTTACTTCTAATCTCGTAAGAGAGTTTTCAGGGCCTGGCGGAATCCCAAATCCTCACCCTTCTCATACCCATTACCAGTCTGGACCAAGAGACAGAGAAAGGGAGCCAAACCTGCGAGAGTCTACGCTATACCAAAACCGCGGAGGTCCAAATCAACCCCCTGCTCTCTCCCCATCCTCCTCGACCAGTCACGGACATCCTCCAAATGCCACCTATCCCCCTCCACCGCCTCAACCTCCTCTACCGCTATCCCAATCTTCCCATACCCAGCAACTCCCGCCAGGTATGGCACCCAACGTTCGCCCCCAACTCTACCAGTCATCTGTCCAGACTCCTCCAACACACGTGTCTCCACTACCCAGCCCATCGACCAATCAGATAGCAAGCTTCTCGTCATTTCCCCCTGGATCAGCCCCCGCACCCAACATGCCACTTCCTGGGCCGGGCGTCTCATCCAGCTGTTCACCTGGATGTCGCCCTGCCCCGTTACATGGCACCTTGAACAGCCACCCAACATTTAGTGGGCCATACCACTCCAGCGGAAGCAGTGGCAATAGCCTGGCTAGCAGCAATAGCAACAGTGGCACACCCACCAACAGCAATACCAACTCCCAATCACCTCAGAATGTCTCTAAGGGCCCTCCGCCGCTCAACAACAGCGCGACAGCGCCTGCCCCCAACCTATCGCATCCCGGTGGAGATTGCCATTCAGATCCTGGCCCGCCCCCGACACCTGTCATTAAAGAGGAGCCGCTAGAAGACAGGGAAGAGAGTGAAAGTCCACCACCGGTGTTGAGAAGTCCATCTCCTGAACCTAAGCCTGTAGACATTCCCATCCACGCGAGCCAGTCAGCAAGGTAATCTCCAGGGCATTAAAATCTCCTTTGTCTTGTGCTTCCTTTTGTATTTTGTCCCCCACTTTTAGATAAAGTGTCAACGTTGCGAGGTGGTGGTGGACCCCAAGAAGCAGGCACGAGGGAGGAGCAGGGTGTCCTTGACGAATTGTATTTAATAAAACACAGAAAACTAAGTCCAAAACAAAGTCCAAAGTATCAAACAATACACATGACTGAAGATAAAACTCAATAACAGAAACATGACCGAAACAAACCTGACAGCAGCAGACAAACGGCAACAAACAAACATGGCAGTAGCCAAAAAGCAACAATGACCCGACACTGAATGCTCGGGGTGGGAGTCCTTTTAAAGCACTAATTGCCAAACGACCAACAGGTGTGCAGCTCAGGGAGAGCCCTGCAGTGGCACCCGTTGGTCCCAAACCCAATCATGACATAAAGAAGGATCACAATGATTGAGATACCGACTACTGGTGGTTGTTGATGTACTGCGTCTACTGTGTCACGTGTCCAGGTTTCACAAAGTCCTTGACCGCGGTAGCGGCAACTCCTGTGCCCGCAGCGATGTCCTTTTTGTTCCATTGGACGGCTCCAAATTGTGGAAGAAGAGGAATGAGGTGATAGAAAGAGCTCGGAGGGAGGTCGAGCAACGTGCCAGAGACATAAGGGAAAAAGAGAGAGAACGAGAAAGGGAGCGGGAGCGGGAAAGGGAGCTGGATCGCCACCTACAGGTAAGCTTGCAAACCTGTCATGTCTGATTATTGTTTGTTCAGGTCGATTAGTGCAGTGAAAAATGGGTAGTTACAGTTTGCATATATTCTGTTCATGATCCAACCATCTTTGGCTGATAACCCGCAAGATCTAACTTCAATAAACACAATCTTTTTTTTTTTACACAACATACACAAAGTGAAGGTAAAGTTTTGGTATTTCCAAGTGCTTCGATGTCCGATGTGCGTTTTCATTCATCCCAACACAGTGCGCGGTCTGTTGTGGCCTGAAGTACTTTTTTTGATGGCCATGAATAGAAATTCATGTTAAAAGCACAAGTAATAAAACATACCGGTACTTTTATTGGAGGTTTTGATATACAGGAACACAACAAAGCAAGGGGGGGGGGGGTAATACATGCTTTTCATCAGACAGTGACACCATGATTCACAATAGGGTAAATGATACCTTTACTTTGTTTTCTTGATAGCAACAAAAAGATGCCAATGCCAATGCAGCAGCTCGCCAGGGATCGTCCCTCTTCTTCCCTTCTTCGTCCTCCATCATCCTTGATCCTTCCTCGTCTTCCTCCTGTCCGGGCAACCCGAGCGCCCACCCTTCGCATCACGTTCAGCATCATCCCTCGCATCCACACGCTCATCTTCCCCCGACACACCACCTCCATCCCAGCCTCTCTCACACCATCCCCCACTCTCTTCTCCTTCCGTCCATGGCTGGAGCATCAGCAGTGGTTGGGGGCCCGCAGGGTGCTCTCGGAATTGGGATAGGAGGCCCTTATCTCGGTCCTGATACCCCAGCTCTAAGAACCCTGAGCGAGTATGCTCGCCCTCACGCGATGTCCCCGCTCGGGGCAGCGAGTCGGGCCCAAGCACACCACCCTCAAATTCATCACGGTCATCCTCACATCCATCCCTCATTCTTTCTTCCCCAATTCCAAAATCACGCAATAGGCCATCCACATCACCTCCCGACAGATGCTGCGACAGCTGCAGCCATCTTGGGATTTCTGTATGGTGGCAGCCTAGAAGGAGGCCACCCTGGCATTGGGGGCCACCATGGGGTCGGAGGAGGACCGGTGCCTGGAGGAACAGGGTTGGGAGGAGTTGGCTTTCCTCATGCAGTCGCTGCTCACCGGGATCGCATGAAGCCGGGATTTGAGTTTAAGAGTGATGAACGGGTCTACCCACCAGGGTCCATTCATGATCCTGCAGCAATTGCCCTTGCTCACTCTCATTCGCATGCCAGTGCCCACACCCACGCACATGCACATGCCCACTCATTGCTCCTCGGGGGAGGCGGAGCGGGAGCCAATGAGGTGTCACTCTATTGCACTCCTCCTCCCCCAGCTCCAACCGGCCCACCACACCTCCAGAACCAGACGCTGGCCCCAGTAACTCGACCTCCAAATCCTCCTGCCCCGCAGTCCCTGTCCAATCCACCCCCTTCGTCGCTTCTACCACCTTCGCACCCTAGTCATCCTTCATCTGCGCCACCACTTACTGCCCAGCCCCCTGCAGCCCCTGCCGCACCTCCAGCGGCTCCCCCTCCTCCTCCCGCTCCGCCAACCTCCAGCGCCACCTCAATTCATCACCCAGTCGCCAATTCTTCTTTCCCTAGTTCCCTGTCCTCCCATCAAACGTCAGCCCCGGCCACTTCCGAGGCATACCCGACTCCCGCTCGGTCACCGGCCACCTTTGAGCGGGACCGCGGCGCAGAGCGGGAGCGAGAAAGGGAACGGGACAGAGCACCATTGCCGGCCTTTGCGGAAAGGGAGCGCGAGAGAGACCGGGAGAGGGAAAGGGGAGGGAATGGAGGAGGGGCAGGCGGAGGCAACACAAACGGAGGAGGAACAGGTGGAGGAGAAAATATGGCTCGTGTCCAGATGCTGAATGTGACGCCCCACCATCACCAGCATTCCCACATCCACTCGCATCTGCACCTGCACCAACAAGACACAGGTACCCACTGCTACTAGCTAGGCCACCGCGTTTGAATTTCCACGACGTGATCTCGATTTACAGTGTTTGCTGTCTCTTTGGCTCCTATTAAATATCTCCTTTATTTCCTATTACATCATTGGCATCTAGCGGCGGGCGGGGTTCACCCCCTGATGGACCCGCTGGCGTCGGGGTCTCCTTTGGCGCGGCTTCCTTACCCAGGGGCGACAATAGGCACCCCCATCCTGGCTCACCCCCTCACTGACAGCGAGGTGCTTCGCCAACAGCTGTTTGGTGAGGAGAAGACTCCTCGTCCATGTACTCGCTCACTTTTTTTACTCTCCAAACAGTCCTCAAAGTTGATCGAGAATGATCCGGCGGGGAAACTGATGATTTGGCTACACTTCTCCCAGGTGCTCCTTTCCGTGACATGCCCCAACCGTCCTCCCTCACTGGTCCCATGTCAGCAGCCCATCAGCTCCAGGCCATGCAGCAGGCCCAGAGCGCGGAGCTGCAGATCCAGAGACTGGCCCTGGAACAACAGTGGATTCATCACCATCACCACCACTCCCTCACCCAGGACGAGTACTACAGGTATGCCGTTTGTGCTCATGGTCTAACTAAGGCCGGGCAACAGTTTCTACAAGTCTTGACATGATCCCAAAATCCCCAAAAAAGAGCTGTAGACCTAAAGAGCGGCCCGGTGGCTCAGTAGTTAGGGCGTCGACCTCACAGTGCAGAGGTACCGGGTTCGATACCAGCTCCAACCTTCCTCTGTGGAGTTGCCATGATCTCCCCGTGCCTGCGTGGGTTTTCTCCGGGGTACTCCGGTTTCCTCCCACGTTCCAAAGACATGCATGGCAGGCTGATTGAACACTCTAGATCAGGGGTAGGGAACTCCAGTTCCTCGAGAGCCAGGTCCTGCCTGTTTTAGGTCCTTCCCTACTCCAACACACATGATTCAATTGTACAGGCCTCGACAGAGCTTGCTGATGAGCTGATTGTTTGAATCAGGTGTGTTGGAGTAGGGAAGGACCTAAAACAGGCAGGATATGGCTCTCGAGGAACCGGAGTTCCCTACCCCTGCTCTAGATTGTCCCTAGGTGTGAGTGTGAGCGCGGATGGTTGTTCGTCTGTATGTGCCCTGCCATTGGCTGGCAACCGGTTCAGGGTGTCCCCCGCCTACTTCCCGACGACAGCTGGGAGAGGCTCCAGCACGCCTCCGCGATCTTTGTTAGGAAAAGGCGGATCAGGAAATGGATGGATGGATGAACATCCCAAATGTACTGTACTAAATTCTAGAGAAATGTTGGCGTCCCTGTGACATCGTGGAACACTTTGGACATATAATTCAGGGAAGTACCACTCACGTTACACTTTGAGAATCACGTCTTGAACAGCTAGGGTAGCTAAGTTTCCCGATCACAAGCCAAATCTAACTGGGCCCTTTTGACTTTGCCTTTGAGGATCCAGCACAACTGACTTTGGACCTACTCCGGTTTCGAGTTTCAGGTCTCGCCGGATAAATTGGCCAGAAGACCAAAGACATGTCAAAGTGCTGACTTAACATGAATATATTTTCTCCTTTGACCTTTCAGTCACCTGAAGAAGGAGAGTGACAAGACCCTGTGAGGGAGTCGACTGAGAAGGAGAGGCGTGGAGTTTAAAAAAAAAAAAAAAAAAAAAGGAAGAAGAAAAAGGGAGATTGTGTGCAAACTAAACAAAACGAAGCAAGATGAAAGCACTAAAATCTATGACGAGACAAAGACTGACTACAAAGTCGGACGGGGTAATTTACAATCCTTCTCAAGTCGAGTGCACCCTGGTGAAGTTCCAGACTCTTTTCCTGCATCGTGTTCTTGAACTTCAGTCCCGTTTTGTACTTGTTACCGTGGTCTGTACAGTAGACGAATTCGATGGGGGCGGCGACAGCGTGAGGTACAGTGATGTGTAAAATACTTGACGCCAGACGGAATGTGAGTCTTTTTAATGTCATTGCATGTAGCTTTAGGGACTTACTCGGATCCGGTGGAACATTTGGTTCTTCATTTTAGTAAAAAAATAAATAAAATGAAAAATGGAAAAAAAAAAAAAAGCCCTCATTTGTACCTGAGGGTTCTATATGCATGAGACCAGCCTTTTAATGTTCTGTTTACAACAGTATCGTTATTATTATTATTATTATTATGTCATCTGTTTGTTGATAATGATATAATTATATATACAGTACACATTATTTGTATTATTTTTTTACATTTCCATGGTATGACTGTCAGTCTTGATTTTTATTTGAAATTGACCTTGTGAAACAAGATGCAAAGTAAGTAAAACAATACAAAGAAACAAATCTGTAAATAAATGATGTCTTTTTCTGCTATGTTTTTACTTTATACAATCCCCCCCTCATCTTTGTTTTATACAAGTCACTCCTGCACAAAGCATATCAAATTCCTCATGTGCCTCCCCCTCCCCCTTTTGGACTCCCTCTGTCAAACCCCTCCTCTCTTTTGGCGAGTGTGGCTAATAGGAGACACATGGGATGAGTGTGAGGCATGGGAGTTGAGTTGCTCCATTGAACAGCAGCCGCCCTGTAGAGCTGGCATTCCGTAGTGAACTGTAAAAAAGGGGGAAGAAAAAGAGGGGGGAGAAATGGAGGAGGAGGAGGAGGAGCTGTGAGATTGTGATTTACGAACTGTGCTGAAGGCTCGACACGGGCGATGTGTTTTCTCGCCACGTCCGGCCAGAGGAACCTCCTTCGAAACGGACACGGATCACCGAAGAAGGCCTTCAGACGCTGCAGGGACCCTCTGGCAGAACAAACTTCAATCTTCTCTTTTGGTGATCATGCGATTTCAGGACTCTGCCTGTTATCTGCTAAGGTTAACAGGCCTGAAAAAAGGCAATCAAATCTCATCGAATGATGGGAGAGGCTCAGCTCACGCGCAGACACCAGAAAGCCTGCGCTCGCGTGTCATTAAAAGTCACCTTGACAAAGTGTGTCAATGTAAATGTGTAAGAATCTGATTGTCCTCCCTCTGACGACAACGCACGCACCCCGGCCGGTGGTATTCTGAAGCGCTTCATCGGTTCTTTGTGAGGAAGGCGAAGCACGTTGCGAAAGGTGAGTTTGAAAGATGAACAAACCTGTGCGTGGCCGTTGTACTAAAAATCGCAATGAAAATATGAGCATCTGCTTTGGGGAAAACGAGGGAACTCTTTGGATGAAAATATTGATTCATATGCGGTACTGTTGCCAGTCACTTCATTAGGTACAGCAAGATTCAAATCCTGTTGACAACAGAATAAGAATGGGGGCACCAGGGACATTGAATAACTCAACTAGTGCAATACAATTATTAAGGTTTACAATATAAACGTGAATACGTCAGAAATGATCATCCACTCGAAACTAATGTTAAAATTACAATCAGCGAAAGAATAATCGCGACGAAACGAAACCCATCGTGACTTGCTGGCCCGTTCACATAAATGCGAACTACGGATGGAGCCAGTCTCTAAATGGTCCACATGCTACGTTGTGACTGTGTTGACATGTCTGATGTGGCATGAAGAAGACATGGCCGCATTCTTGAGCTGACGCAACACCTCCAACAGTCCTGTTCTTGCCTCCCGGAGGAGCTGTCAAAGTCAATCAAGACCCCCCGCCCCCTGGCCACCAACATGGCGCCTCCTTAACTTTGCCGCGCATTTTCTCAGCAGGCTCCCGTTTGCCCCGCTGACCTGGAGATGAGCCTTGAGGCCGGCTGTCATTTCCCGCTCTTGTCAGAGTCGCACACGTGTCGCATCCAGAGAAAGTCAACGAGCATCGCGCGACGTCTCAATCATCTTTGGGAGGCAACTCACCTCGGGGTCTCTCTCAGCCACTCCACTCCAGTGAGGCGAAGGCGATCCCAGAGGATCGCCTTGAAGCGTTGTCGACCATCTCAAGCAGCAGACGAGGGCTCTCTGCCTGCTTGAGGAGGTGCGGCAGACACTTGTCTGGAGATGTTTCCACCTGCAAAGTGATGCAATGATATTAAGGATTGGACGGTTGAGAAGCAGGGCAATAAAAGAAAAAGATTTGAGGGTGTAAAAAAAAAAACAACAACAAAAAATGCCATAAGAATAAGAAAAATACATAAAATCTGCAAAATGCTGCCTGATTTAGGGTTGCAGGCCAAACAAATAAAATTATAATAATAATGGCAATACCATAAGACAAAATCAGAAGATAAACGAAGACATTAGCCCTGTTCACACGGGCAGATTTGTTTCGGCGCTGCTCCGGAGTATTTTGTTGCGATACAAATTTGCACCGGAACAAATTTTGTGGAGCGTTCACACGTACAAAGCCGCTGAGCGCAACAGCATCGGCACAGCTCCACTTGCGTTCACACGGGCAGTTCCTGTTGCAGAACAAAACGACAGGGATGCGGAAGTAAAACGTGAGCATGCGTAAAGAAAGAAGAAGGCGGGGAAAAGGAAGTACCATTTCCCCTCCTTCTTTGTGACAAAATGGCTTCTTCTCCGGAGAAATCAACGATGTGGTCGATAATCAGACGCCGCAGGAGAGAGAGAAAAGACCCGCCATGTTTTGAAGCGCAAAATACCCAGGATGCATGTTGGCAAGTACCCGGATGGACTCCTCTGACGCGTAGCGAGGCCACTCCCCCGCAAGCGAGCATTTGCTCTGGAGCAAATTTTTAAACCACCTCCCTGATGATCCGAAACAAGCTGTTTTCGGGCACTACGCCGGAACAAAGTTGCACGTATGAACGCTCGAGGGGAGCAGTTGAGGAGTAGGTCCGAAATAAATCTGCCCGTGTGAACGGCCCTATTATAAAATAGTGAATAAGGGTAAACATGAAATATACAAACATCATTTAAAGTGAATTACAATGAATGACAATTTTTAAAAACTGATACAGAAAGTCGACACAGCCCAGTTGAAATGCCAGATTTTTGTGATGTTAAAAACAGAGCAAGCCAAATCATTTCAAAACTTTTTCCACCATTAATATGACTTACAACCTATAACTCAAAGGATTTTTTCCACTTATGTCTTTGAGAAGGAATTTATCATTAAAAAAAACTGAGATGGGGCGGCCCAGTGGTTAGCACATCGACTTCACAGTGCAGAGGTACCGGGTTCGATTCCAGCTCCGGCCTCCTTGTGTGGAGTTTGCATGTTCTGCCCGGGCTTGCGTGGGTTTTCTCCGGGTGCTCCGGTTTCCTCCCACATTCCAAAGACATGCATGGTAGGCTGACTGAGCACTCTAAATTGTCCCTAGGTGTGAGTGTGGGCGTGGATGGTTGTTCGTCTCTGTGTGCCCTGCGATTGGCTGGCAACCGATTCAGGGTGTCCCCCGCCTGCTGCCCGGAGACAGCTGGGATAGGCTCCAGCACCCCCCGCGACCCTAGTGAGGATCAAGCGGTTCGGAAGATGAATGAATGAATGAATGAATGAATGAAAACTGAGATGATAATGTTGCACAAGTGTGCACACCCTCTTATTTCTGAGGATGTGGCTGTGTTTAGAGTCAACTACTGTTATCCCATTCAAATTTACGTTAAAGAGAACTAGCAGAGACCTGCCACCATTTAAAGCGAAACAAAGTTCAGTTGTTCGTGTAGACTTTTGAACAAAAGTGTGGAGATTTTATTTATCCCCTACAATAATAATCAAGGAGCAACGGCAACGCCTGGATTAGCATAGCGGTAAGGGAAAAAATGGAATATAATGAAGTATGTTTAATTGAGAACACACTGAATCCCCAACAAGGACAGAAGTAAAACAACTTCTGCTTGCATATCTGCCACAAATACAACTCGGAGATGTGAAATGACTTTGTGGATTCACTTAACAAGTATGCAGCACTATAAAAGAACATTTTCCTTTTCCAATGGGACAGTCTGTAACGTTAGTTTTGTTTTTGTTTTCCGGGCACTATTACACCATCGCTGGCAAGTAGTCGGTCAACGGTGTTTCCCTCTCCGCTTCACAATAACAGCCATTCGGCACCCTTCACTTAAACACTTATCCAGATGGTTAAATGAAAAGGTTCGGTAAATAGGAAGAAATATGTGCCTACCGTACAACCACACACACTAAGTATGCGTATGCACGTTCTATAGAACACGATCTTGAAACACTGGCTCACACCTCAGTGCTGCTCTCATGATTTTTTGAACGGGATTTATGAATCATGTGTGGAAAGGTCAGAAAAGGAGAATATTAAAGAAGGCTGTTCGCTTTCAAGCCCAGAAGTACATATTGGAAATGCGGTTTAAAAAAAACGGAGTTTCTGCAGGTGTGCCTTTTATAACTTCTTGGAGGGATTGAGAATTTGTCGAGTTTTCATCAGAGGGTGACTTTGAAAACAAATTCAAAATTACAATTACAATTAAATGATAAGTTTGTGCAGGAAATGCTCACCTTGAGTTATTCGTTTCAAAACCAATACTGTACTTCATTTGAACCACGACGCGCCACTGCTGCCCCCCACAGGATTACACGGAAACAGCATTCATTCAGGAGTCGAGCAGCTCCAAACAAAATACTGTACAAAAATCGCAAATTAAATCAAGTCATGTTGAAACGTTTTATTCGTGTAGTTCAACAGAGGTTATTGCACCAAATAAGTCCGTCAAAAGTGACGTTTGGAAATTCATTACCAGCCCAGGTCATTAGTGGAGTAGTGTTTTAATTCTATTTTCAGCAAGACGACGCCCTTTTAGCGTAATACTATGATGTACTGTACCTCGTTTTGACCATTTGATATTTGTTCTTCACGCAATGACAATATATGCCTGTGTGTACTGGTGTATGCTGTGTTTGTGTTGCTGCTCCGTGTGTATTAAAATAGCAGATGTTTGAAGGTTTATTTCCGTAACATCAATGCTAATTCTACTAAGCCTCTCTGCGGTTGTTTTGCGGTATATGTTAGCATTAAACTAGCACTTTTTCCTTCAATGAAATGTGGTATGGTTGAAGATTTTGGTGTTTAAATTTCTTCTGAACTATATGAAAAATTTCCAGCAAATTTCATCTGGAAGTTCTTGCTTCATTCTGGAATTTCTGGGGCGGCTACCACAAGTAGTACATGTGCTCTCTCTAGTTGTACATAAAAGAATCCTTGAATTAAAATATTAAACCTGTTCATAGTGTTATGGAGGTTTATACGTTTTTTTTCCTCCAATCCAGTAAAGTACATTTTTAAGGACAGTTTAGCTGTATTTAAGTCTTTACTTAACTGTTATGAACACTACATAACAGTTTGAACGGAATCATTATTGGAGTAGTGTACATGCAAGCAAACAAGACACTAAAACAGTCTCTAAACAATTTATTATATTTACTTAAGGCTCTTCACCCTCAAAAACCATCAACATGACACGACTCTGTGAAGTAGGCAATGACAACGCGGCTCATCCAAGGCTAGAGGGAGCTGAAAGTCACAGCGTGGAAAAACATACAGGACAGGAGACACCGATAATTTGAATCATTTTTCCTCACAACTGGAAGTACGCATACAAATGGAAATGACAACACTAGCACAAGTACTTTCAATTTAAAAGTAAAATGGAAAAGCTGCTGAGTCGACAGATGTCCAGTAGAGAGGCCCCACTTCATTCGCAAACAGGCCATTTAGTCAATATCAATCCATTTTCTGAAGCATTTGTCCTCAATGAACGGTAGCCGATCCGAGATGACGGACTGGTCGCTGCCCAATCGCCGGGTCCATGTGGATAAACCGGCAGTGGGCCAAGTACATTTTAAAGTTGGTTATAAGAGTGGCACTATTTTGATACGCTTCAAGAATCACTGAATTAGACTGAACCTAACAAGCAAGTTTTGGGATCTGGGAGGAAGCCATAGTACCTGGAGAACACAAACGTAAAACCTCAGAGGCAGACATGGGGAACCGCCAGTCCACCTGCTGAATAAATACTACTTACATGATAAATATGACGACATACATTTCTTTCCTTTCCATGCCAGGTCATTGAGGCGCATTAGGCCTCTTGTGGGCAATTCTCACGTGCCTTCCGAGAGACTCCATCCATTTGAAGGCCTTGCTGCAGTAAATGCACACGTAGTGTTTCCCCTCGGTGTGTATAGTCTGGTGTCTGTTGAGGGCGCTGGTGGTGATGAAGCTCTTCCTGCAAATGTCACACCTGTAGGGCCTCTCGCCCGTGTGCGTCCTGATGTGAGCGGCCAGGTGGGAGCAGTTGCCGAAGCGCTTGTCGCAAACCGAGCAGCTGTAGGGCTTCTCCTTGCCCTCGTCGACGCCGCCGGAGTGATAGAGGTGGAAGGGCAAGATGGGCTCGTGCAAGGCGGCCCTCACGCCTGCCGCCGAGGACATGAAATCTTTCATATCTGACTCCAGGTCCTCCAGAGGCTCTGAACTGTGGCCCAGCCAGAACTCCCTGAGGCTCCTCTCTGGTTCTTTCTTCACTTGGGCAACATCACCGGGATGCTCCAAGCTACTGCTGCTGCCTTCGTCCTCCATGTGCTGTGACTCGGGGGCCTCCGTGTCTGCTGATGCGCCCTCCTCATGCTTCTGAGGAGGGGGAGGAGGGAGGTGGTGATGGGTGTGCTCCTGCAGTTGGGCTCCGTTACATGCATCTAGTGAAAAGAAGGGCATTGAAAACAAAACCACATACAAAGAAGGTTTTTCGATTGATGGATGCCAGTGAAACCGACCTGACTTGAGAAGCCTGAGCTGCATCCTCAGGCGACCGATCTCCAAGTCCTTCACGCGGCAAAGCTCCTCTTTGTATTCGTCTATTGTCTTCTCGACGGCGCCGAAGATCTCGTCCGCTACCGCCGCCAGCCGCTCGTTGAGAAAAGCTTTCAAGGAGAGCATCATGTCGCCGGACGTGGAGAGGAAAAAGCTCCAATTTGCACCGCCTAGACGTCGTTTTACTGGACCCTGAACGTCACGGTCCGCTTGTAAATACGGAAATGAGCTTCCGTCGGGAGGAATGGACAAGTCGATTATTTGCTCCCCCTACCGTAGTGGAGGTGCAAATGCACGACAGTACCACAGTTTTAATGTCCACATAAATCGTTTCAAATTATACAGTATATGGAATAAGATTTAAGGACATTTCTTCCGTCGTTTGTCAATTTTTGTAAATATTTGCGTCGTCCTATCATGTATCATGTTTGCCCTCGGAATTATTAATAAATCATTTTAGACAACTACAACATAAAATACAGGAAATAAAAACAACACTTTGGTGCATATCTAGGTTGCCCGGTGGTGTATCATGTTAACTAGTCCTCTGAAACAGTAATAATAATTTACAATATAAAATAAAATTTAAATAAAATGACTCATAGAAATCTTCAAAATCAAAATAAGTTTATTAGGAATTTAGAATATGTGAACATTTATCACAGCATTTTGTCATGAAAAGTATTAACTTTGAATCATTAAATAACTAGAATTTTTAAAATGTAATTGTCAATAATATTAACTTGCATCACCTGGTCTTCTCAGAATAATTGCATTATGTCTTGCATACTTTTATGTCATGATATCCATACTTTTGATTTGTCTCATATATACGTTTGTAAAGTTTGCCGTTTGGCTCAAATGTATATTCTTGTACTTTTTGCAGGTGAAAGCCTTTTTTCCTTTCAGCGCTCAATTCAGTTTTTATGGTCCTCAGAGGCCACACCGAATTCATCAAACTGCACAAATGAAGCAAAACAAGACACTCAACGGATCTCTAATTGCTTTATTACGTTTCCTCAGACCTTTGTCATCTGCCGTGACACAACATCAACGGGCACGTCATGGATACGCCAAATGCGAACGCGGCTCATGCACAGCTACAGTACGGGGAGGGGAAAGCCACAGACGATGCCTTAGAAACACAAGAGGAGACAAGCGCTCATCATAAATGTGATTGGAAGACGGGCTGGTAACCGTTTCAAGGAAAGAGCGAATGGTCTTTCCAGCTCGTTGTGGAAGTGGTGAGTGCACACAAGTTTTCAGGGCATGTGCCAACCCACTCCGATCCTGTTCCTCAAAATGAAACGCGCCCCAGACACATACAAGGAGAGCATGACAGCGTTGCGCAAGGGTCTTCAATTTAAAGTGACGAATGATAAAAAAAGGGGCTGGGAGAAGTGTGAAGTTGTTGGATCGTCAGATTCTCTACATCTTGGCGTTGATGATTTCGATGAATTCGGGCTTGAGGGAAGCGCCGCCGACCAGGAAACCGTCCACGTCCTTCTGTGAGCCCAGTTCCTTGCAGGTGGCGCCGGTGACGGAACCTGCAAGAAGAGAACACAGGAGCCGAGACCCATGCAGGACGCTCGTCAGATGGATGGCTTTTGTTTTGTTTTGTTTTTCCTCTGCCCCCACGACAAACCTCCGTAGATGATCCTCACGGAGTTGGCGACCGCCTCGGACACGTTGGACTTGAGCCACACCCTCAGCTTCTCGTGAACCTCCTGAGCCTGCAAATATACAACAAGGGAGGTGCTGTGAACTTGGAAGCGGTGGTACAAAGACGTCATTGCCGCACTTCAGCAGATTTCTTCAGTCATCTGTACCTTACAAGAGTATTTCTTTACTGATCACTTGAGTTTTCCTCCCCAAACTTGGAAAATGCATTTCTGCACTTTCTACACTTTCTACTTTTTCAAAATAGGCTTGTGACTTTTTTTTCCCCAACCACCGCGGATGACGACATGATAGTTGGGAGTTTCTGTTGCACCATGGCTCTATTTTTATTATTTTTTTTTTCCCCCCCAAACACACCGTGAATTTAGGTTGCGTATAAAATAGCGACATCTAGGTCGATTCCTAAGGTGCTGCTTGTAAAAAATACAAAATAGAGAGATTTACATTGTTTTGAATGACATGGCAACAGAATTCATTCGCTATATTTAAGGATACGAGGTGGGATCGAATTTTGTTGTTGTCAATATTGAGGCCAGTGTCAATTGTGTACAACTGCTGTAAAACGACATAAAAGGCGCAAACATCGGCTAGTTTGAAGGGGTGATTAATCGTTTGGGCCGTAATAAAATTGACAGTATAAATAAATAAATAAATAAGTTGCTGCTTACTTTGGTCCATTTCTTGCCTTCAAGTGCACCAGAGTCGAAACGGTACTTCTACTTTGACCGACATGGCACATTTTTGGGACTCAAGTATCCGTTGCCTTTGTTTAAGTATCAAGTTTGAGTACTTTTCCTGCTTTGAGCGACTGACGTCCTCAAAGAGACCGATTTTACCTGCTGGGGGGAGGCAGTCTTGCCGGTGCCGATGGCCCACACGGGCTCGTAAGCGAGCACCACCTTGCTCCAGTCCTTGACGTTGTCTGGAACAAAATGAGACAAGAGATAAGACGACTGGAAATTCCACCAATCAGAATTCCCAAAGGGCTTTTGAGCCCAAACTTGTATTTGGGCTCGTTTATCACAGCACATTGCAGCAAGGTACAGTTTCCGCAATCAACAGCGTGCTGCGAAAAGAAAGAGGCAGCGGAGGGTAATGTTTGATTTCAAGAGCCGTCAGATAAGACCCCCTTGCAATTCCAACAATGGCATTTGTGCTTGTACATGACAACAAAGGTGAGGGGAACTTGTTTATGCAATCTGGAGTGTGCGACGTGACAAGAACGAAGCAGTCAGAGACAATGAATGGCCTTTCCTGTGAAGCCACACGCGGTAAACAAACACAGAGCTCTGTGTTTGAGCTCCAATCCTGCTAACGAACAAAGAAAACCACTCACCGGGGTTATAACGGTTTGGCATTTTTTTTACTTCGCTTTGAACTGTCCATCTTACCTGCGATGACTTTTGTCTGAGCAAAGACAACCTTCTCGGTGATGCCTGCCTCCCTTTCGTCCAGCTTCTCGCCGATGCAGGCGATCACACCGAGGCCGTTCTCCAGCGCGTGAGCCGTCTTCTGCCCGATGAGCTGGCGAGACAAGAACGGGGTGAGCTCTCGTTCTCCAGCCGCGCCCTATTCCAGCATCCTTGCGGTGAACGCGCACGCACTCACCTCGTCACTCTCGCCGAAGACATGGCGCCTCTCCGAATGGCCCAGGATCACCCAGTGGACGCCGCAGTCCTTGATCATCGCAGGGCTGACGGCAAACGCAAGTCATGGAAGGTCAAGAGGTGCCACATTTTTAAAATTCACGCGAACTGTACATACCTGATCTCCCCAGTGAAAGCCCCCTTGGCCACTTTGTAGCAGTTCTGCGCGGCGACGCCAAACTTGGCGTCCAGTTTGGACCTGGCAAAGTCCAAGTAGATGGATGGGGCGCCGCACACCACCTCTGTAGAAAGAAAGTGTGCCTTTTGGATTTGGTTTTCTTGTACGATTCATATTTTCCCCGCGGAGGAGCTTAGTCTGAGATTGCTTTTTTTCTTTCCATCTGCAAAAAATGAGGCACTGTAAAATGCGACTTGGAGGACTCTCATTCTGTAACCTCCTATTGGTCGTTGATTTTTCGATTGTCTCTTGGCCGCGTTTTATCCGTTTCATTTCATTGCGATGTAGTAGAACATCATTTTCCAAATTGCAAAGGCTGCAATTAGAAAAATAAATAAAATTAAAAGCTTCTTTATTTTAGTGATTTATGACTCACTGATTTACGTACTTGTTTGGTAGAACTTGGTTGTCATGAGGGGTGCTATGATAATACATTTTACATTAACCTGAATTATCTTCTATGCATACCCAAACTGTATAAAAGGCATTTCCTTCCGGCCCTTTTAGTGCAAACTGTTTCGATTTCGCCATTGCACCAATGCCGTGCCACAAATATCATTACTTGAGGTACAGAAAGACATTCCAAAGCCAGCGTTTCTAAATCAGCAAACAGTTGAATGTTATCGAAGGAAGTAGAGCTTGCTCGGATCGCACAGAGTGCAGTGAAGTTGATACACCGGTATTCAAATTGTAACTGTACCCCCGAGGCCATCTATATTAAAACACAGCCCCGTGTCATTTATGCTGTGCTAAAGGTCAATTCTCTGCAAAACCCTCTGCATAAAGTTCAGCACCTCACCGCAAAAGGTCACTGTCAGGGTCGCATTCTGCAGACGTCACGTCTGGCTAATGGTAAAGGGTGTGCGTTAGCTGGCACTCTGAGGGGTGTATGTAGAGACAGGGCGAAGTTCAACAATTTTGGTGTGTGTGTGTGCGTGCGCGGTGGGGGGTGAGGCCCTGTGAGTGACACACACACACATAATAGTTGTATTATACAAAAGAAAACCAGACAGCAGAAACTGGGTTCAACACATTCCGAATCTCTATCAATTGTGCTCGTGGCTGTGATTACAAACACTGTGAAAGCAGACTCCTCAGACTCATTGTGGTGGGTTTTAACAAGCCTGCAGGAAAAGGGAGGTCTCTGCCAACTGTTGCCTTCAAGTCACAACTGGAAAAATCGGACACGACAGAACCTCCGGTTATCGTTGCATTCATTGTGTAATCATTTTGGGTTGTTAATTCTGCAGGAGACCCAAATAAGTTGCTTTAACGGGCTAAAAGCATAAAGTGTTGTATATGCAGTGTAACAGTTTAGTTATGTCAATTAGAGATTCAGATATTAAGCGTCCTCGGTGTACACTGTACACGAACTCATCGCAAACAGAAGCCGCAAAGCTGGACTACGTGCTGTCGAACACGCCCTCCATTGACCGATGAACGTGACACGAAATTCAATTTAAATCTCTATTAACACGCACGAACCTTTCCGCAAAGAGTTTATAACCAAGCTGTTTAACGTTTTGCGCATCTTTGTGATTTCTGAACACCACAATGGCGCTTTCCTTACCGACATTGGGGTCCACCTTGGCGGAGTTCATGGTCTGAATGAGCTCGCCGAGGCTCTTCTTGTCGCCGTTCATCTTCCAGTTTCCACCGACGAAGAATTTCCTGCTCATTTTGCCGTTGGGTGGTGTGTTCGCTGTAGAATGAAACGAAGCGAAGTCGAGATGGTCTAGAAAGAAGAAGAGACCAAACGATAGACAGCCGCTCGTCTTATTTATAAAATAGAGAAAAGTTAGCTCCTCCTCTGGGCCGGCTTGATTGGCCTGTGTCGGACCGCCCACTAACGCGCCTCCATCTTTCAGGAAGACGAAGAGCAAAATGTCATGAGGCGTTCAACGGCTGTGTGGAAAATAGCTTTCTCAACGTACAATATTCGCTGCTACTGTACAACTCCAAAAGAGATGCTTGAACAAGTGAGACTCACTTGACTGCAAAATGAAACTCATTTCATTTTCACAAATACAACGTATTTTTCAAAGTCACAAAAAGCCAGAGCAGATGGATGAAAAACATGCCGTTTGCAGATCTAGGAAATTAAGATCAGCAAAATGCTGCTTTTTAATTGGACTCGGTCCTGCTTGATTATGAGCGTCATGGGCATCATTCTGAATACGTGTACATTTTAACGTATGAAACCCTGGCTGTAGACGGGGTGACAAAAAAATGAGAGTTAAATTGCTACGGGGAGCTGCGGCGTCACCTTGGTCACTCCATTGAAACAAACAAACGAGCGAACAAACAAATGAAAACATAAATGCAGTACATTCATTTCTGGTTCCACACCTAATTAAACATATGTCTTCAGTAGAAAAATATAAATATTAGTTTTGAAAATGTACCCCAAAAATAATTTGCAATTACGTACAACTTGGAGCAAAAGTCGACTCTTGCATACAGTATCTGCAAGTCTGGCATCCGATGATTCACCAATTTGGTGGATTATTTTTTTCTTGCTTGCTTGCTTTCCTTCTTTGTTTTTAAGCCTACTTTAAAAAATATTTTAGGACCTGCCACAGAAAGCGTTAATTCCAAATGAAATTGACATTTTGAATTTTTGCAAAAGAAAAAAGAAAAGAAGAAAAGAAACCCCGTTTGGTTGAAGCCTCTTTCCAAACAGTGACTGTCCAGGAGAGTCGATCTCGCATTTATTAAATAAATAAAGTCAAAAGACAAATTCGAAAAAGTCATACTATTTTGTGATTTACGTCACCGATTCACCAACTCCAAGTTAAATCATGAAATTCAAACCACAATTTATCAATAATGTAGTTAATGTATGTAAATATACGTATTTCTTATTTCCTCACATGTGGATATTCAACACTTGCGAAGCAGGGGGGAAAACGACACTGTGACCAAAAGCTCTGTCTTTAATGGGATAATAACACAAGTGATGGTATTCTTAAGGAATTGAAGATCTTTAGATGTTTCTCCAGGAGGTCTCAAAGACTAGCCCGCTCTGCAACGTGGAAAAAGGCTCCCATCTGATTCCACATCCGCGCACTACATTGATTAACCTAAAATGCAACCCGGTACCTCGGTTTGCCAGTGTCTCGACGTAACATGAAGTATTGTATGTCAACGGGAAACATCCTTCGTTTTCCAAATGTTGACTGCCCTCAAATTAAGCTGTCAGTATCTAGTGAAGTCCACCGTGGGCCAAATGATTTAAGTCAAAACAAGTTTAAAAAAAAGAACGACGTACAAAAGTTTCGCCATTTGATTGGCTCCTTCGCCGTCGCCCACACAGCCGATTGGTCGATTTGGAGTTAAATCTGAATAATTAGTAGACTACCGTCAATGTTTTAAGATCAAACCACCACAATCTATAACGTAGTAGTCGTTTGAGAGTTACGTTGTTAATTATTTGGATAATTACGAGGAGGAGGCGTGAGGGGTGGAATGAGACTTGAACGACACCGTGACCAAAAGTAATGGCTCCAAAGTTATACAACCAGTACAGTTGGCTTGGAACAGATTAGGAATGTGAAACTCTTTAGATATTTGTCTAGAAGGTTTCTCTTAAAGAGAAGCCCACAACATGGTATAAAATCAAAGTGTGAGCTAACGAAGATGTAATTGTTGATGCAGATCTTCTTAGTAAAAGTGGAGTGCAGTGTCACGGTTATCCGAAAATACGGAATTTTAAGAATCGTCATCGAAAGAGACGTATCGTGTATATCGTTAGATTGTGAAACCCACAATTGCTGGCAACACTTTAAAGAAACACAGAAGTGCATGCTGACGTTGACAATCGCTGTCAATATAAACTGGATACCAATATTCTGTGTTTCAGAGTCTAGCCACTTGGAGGCACGCTTACTCCGCCTACCGATCCTTTCCCGCAGTTTTTTTTTGTACGCCCTCATAGTTAAAAAAATCATGGCACCGTGTGAAAAATGCAAACATCTAAACGTGCGACGACGCAATATGATTGAACACTGTGGAACCATTCATTTGAGGGGACTACTTATTAATATTCATAAGAACACGCTCTGTGATTGGCTGGGGATGATGGACTCATTTTCTCATCCAATGAGCTCCTGCTCTCTAGCTCTATATTAATAAGCACGTCACTCGACGTTGCCCCAACTGGCTCGCTTGATGAGACGACGTCGAAGGAGTCAGAATGGTCCATTTTTGAGAGGTCGGAGGGGGCCAAACCTCTCCGGGTTCACACACAACGTAGTCTATCTTGACTGCGTGCGCGCGCGCGTGTGCGTGTGTAAGCGTGAGTGCATGAGTGCGTGAGAGAGCGTGTGGATGAGTTCCGTGACCCCTCGCGTAGATACGTTTCCGCCCACAGTAAAGATGGCGCTTCCCTGGCTGGAGAATCTTTCGGACTCTTTGGGTTCTTCCGAACCCGCAGTTCGTCTAATATTGTCAATTTTGGTCGGTAAGTTCTTCATTTTAACAATTTGGCTTAATACCAGCTCTAGTTGAGAAATCATTTAGGTTTTGTACCAGAGCAATGACTGTGTTGTTGCGTCGAACTGTCACCATAACGTCTTCCATGCACTGTTGTGACAGTTTCAAACCGAGTTTACCCAAGTACAAACGAGTCCGCTATGTTAAGTACTGTATTGTGTTTGTCCATAACACGTGTTTGTTAACACGTCAAAACGTGAGGGGGAATTGCCGGTTCAGTTTGCTTTTTAAACGAAGCTAACGATCAAACAACTTTTGAGCAGCGATTTACTGTGTGTCATCTCGTCACTTTGCGGCCAACGTTCGTTTGAAATTAAGTGGTCGAAATAACAGTTTCGTCGTGTGTAAGGCGTCCAATTATCACTTAATAAGGTTGCACGAGAGAAACACCTTCCAGGGTCAACATTGTGCAACTGTAACTGTAATTTGTAGCATTTACGTCCGACAGTATGGCTTGACATGGAACTGTGTGGAGGAATGCCAATATGTATGTAATGTTCTGTGTTCTGTATGGGTTTTCCTCTGAACTTTGCCCTGACACACGTCAAGGCCAGCAAGGTCACAAGGCAACATACTGGCTCTAAATCTGATAGTCTTCATGTTCCCTGTCCTTGTTTGTTGCTTAATGGCTCTTGCATAACCTAGTGGTCTGAAGGCAAGCACCCTTTTAAAGGGCGAAATTAGAAAAAGAGTGACTGGGTGATGAATCAGTTTTATCGGTTATAATTAAAGTTGATTTGTCAATTTAAAGGCCTTCTCTAGTTCAAAACACGTCCGGGCTTACACGCACTGCTTGCACTAACAACAAGGACGCAGTGTCCATTTAGACATTAATAATAATAATAATACATTTTATTTATAAGTGCCTTTCAAGACACCCAAGGACACTTTACAATAACAAAAACAATAAAACACAATACGGGTTGAGCAGCGGCAGCCAAACGCGCCAGCGTTCACTGCAAAAGCAGCAATGTGGGAAACTTTTGACTCAAGTTATGTGCTTGCAAATTGTAAATATTTTGCCAAGGTTTCCTTGCGCCACCTGTTAAACTGGTGATGAGAAGCGGGCATTACTCGTGCTCGTATGTATTGACGTACCGAGCAATGCAGTTTGGCTGCCCATTTTGTGTTAAATTGTTGAATATTTAAAACGCTAATGTATTGAGGATTGTGTTTCCGTACATGTTTTGACAAAAGGGACATTTTCCAAGAGGAAGCATTTCATTATTTGATGTAAAGAAGCAAATATTTATTTGAATGCTGTCCTTGTCAGGTCAAGTACAACTTTATTGTCAAATGCGCTGTATGTTTTCTCCCTCTTAAACAGACAACAGAAAACAAGAGGAGCCGCTGCGGGTTCCCGCACCGCCATCAAAAGAACACTTAACATAAAATGACAAAATAGTACATCACAACACATCAAACAGACAGTCGTGCCATCTTAATCACTTTTCCTCCTTTTACCTTGTTGTTTGAAGAAGTAATAGATGAAAGAGGAGCGAATCAAAGTGTCCTTTTCACTAGTGGATCAAAGGCGTCATGCTGAAATGTGCACACGTCCTGCTACAAGCTAAGCTTGAAAGCAACAAGAAGCTGTAGCATCCATCAACGAAAAAGAGATTAGCTCTCTTCTCCTGTCCCATGTAAATCCGCTTCAATTCCAAGCCGCAACTTCCAAATTTCTTATTTTTAATTCATCCGAATTAACATTTTTAAGTCATTTACTGTTTCTCTCATCTAAGTAGTGAAAACAATATTAAAATCTGAATTTTTGTTGCAAAAAATATATAGAGGTGTATATATATTTTATTTCATGGCTATATTACCCAGTCCTTGGAAAAGTTTCATCAACATTGATGCACAAAATAATACAATAGTAGAAGATTTAACGGAAGAACAGCCGGGTCCATAAATATTATGACATGGATGCAGTTTTAAATATGTTTGGGCTTTAACCCTTTCATGCAAGAATTATGATGATAACCTACATCAATATTCTTAAGGATTTTTTTCCCCCTTCAGAGTCATTCGCATAGGAGAAAGCAAATTTTGAATAGCTTCCCACTGTCGTGACCACTGTCCTGGAAAGAGCGAAACACCTCTTCAATCTCTTCAATGGATTTGAAGTTAAAGAATATGTGCTTTAACCGCAGACTTTCAGCTTTTATTCGAGGATCTTTACGTTCAAATCAGGCGAATGGTTTTGAAATGACAAATGCCTCGCACATCTGGGAAGAAGAAATAGTGGCTGAGGTTTAAGAGACAAATAAAACTATATTTAGCTCACCTTTCTGGTCGTTTACACACCGGATCTCTTTTGCGGCTGACTTTTACGTTTGAAGATGAGCTTTTCAAAACCGAATCAACTTGTATTGGATGTCATAAAACTGTCACTGTCATTTTGTCGTCGTCGGCATTGATATTTCCTCCACTGTCTCTCTCCTGCAGGATATCCCTTTGCGTTGATCTACCGAAGTTTCTTGTTCCACCAATCGGCCACCGTTATCCACCTGTTCCACACCTTCTCTGGACTGGCTCTTGCCACGTTTAACTTTGGTAAGATGAAAAGCGGTTTACAAGCTTGTCCTGTGCCCGTGCGGATGACAGCAAGTCTATCCAGTGGTTTAAGGGGGGGCGGTGGGTAACAGCAAATTATCAAGTTCATTAATCAAGGTCGAAAAGACAAGTCAAGCTAGCCGTCATGCCACTAGGTGGGCCACCTTCAAAATAAAAGCCAGTAAGAGTTCAGGGGAAGCTGTGCGCACTGTCAATGGGGATTTGAATCGCACTTACAGCTTACTGGAAACTATACTATACTATATTACTATACTATACTATACTATACTATACTATACTATACTATACTATACTATACTATACTATACTATACTATACTATACTATTAAAAAAAATGAAGATACCTGAAATGCTTTATGTGAAAAGTCAAGGACGTTTTTGCGTTCCTTCGCTCATTAGCACCCATTTTGTGGTGTTTATGTTGAACCCACCCGCTGTCCCAGAGAGCTTAACAGCCAATTGTGTGCCCAATTTTCCTCCAATGTCAACTCTTGGAGACCACACACAACTTTTATCACCACTTGCGTCTCTTTGGTGGATTTTCTCACCTCTTTCTTGAGAATATCTCCGGGCTCATGAGAGTGTCTATTGACGCACTTTTACCTTTTTTTGGTTTGTTTTTGCATGCGAGATTTGGAACAAACATTTCCACAGGATGATCTTGCCGGTTCTCGTAGCGGTGGCTCAGCGCCCTCAGGGCAGCGGTGTGCATTTGTGTCGTATTTGCATGCAAAGCAGTCTCGGTTGAGTGCGAGTTGAAAGCTTTTTCAACAAATTCAGTTATTTATGGAGGGAAAAACTCCTCAGGCTGCTTGCAGTAACCCCATTTGAGGATGAAGATGCAAGTGGAGTGAATCAAACAAAAGCAAAATACAATAATTGCATTTCATGTGAGTCATCGGCGATGGCTGCAATTTTATCCCCGCCACATATGTGGGCCATGTTTTCTATACAGCTGCCATTCATTTTCGTACCTCTGTACAGCTGCAATGCATTCCTCGCATTTTTGCTCAAGGGCTATTTTAGATTTTTTTTTTTTACATGGTGAGGGTCCTTCGTAGTTTAAAAAAAACAGTGAAAAAGTGTATGCAAAATATATCAAATAGTTTATCCAGCCAACATTTTCCACCAAGTATCACCTCAAAAAAATTGAAAAAAAACCTGAACATGTATAAATCCATTTGAATGAAACAACTTCTCGGTCGAAATAGCTAGCAACAAATATTACACGACTATTGAAAATAAAAATGCTTGGTCGGCCAGGTTAAAAAAAAAAAAAATCTGCAGACCATGCTTTGCTTTTGTGCTGAGCAGCCTGAACAAAGTTTGCGTGTTTTGACCGAATGGCTGATGGCGTGGCAAATTTGCACCAGACGACAGACAGGAATTGGCTCGCCTGTTGATCTCAGTTGGCTCTCGTTTGATCGGAACTTTTACCATCAACTGCCAAGCGTGGCTTTGTTCCATCTGTGTCACAATACATTCCCATTCCTGTTTCATGGCCTGATATTTCCTCTTTGCTAACCACGGTGCCTCTCTGTGGTGGCGTCACCCCGCCACCCTTCCACCCAAAAAATAGAAGTGACTTGTGTCGTGTCTTCGGGAAGGATGTGTTGACTTTTTTCACAATGATGCATTTTCTCTTTCCCCTCCTTATTATTATTATTTTTTTGGTGGCTGCTCTTTGGATCTCACAGCAGGTCTGTTGCTTAATCTCTCCTCCTTGTGTAATAAGACTTGGAAGCTTGTCGCACCAATGAAGTGTGTCCGCTGCCGCACTCACCCATCACTTGTAGAAGTAAGCGAAGCACATTGAGTCAAGCGAGTCCGATTGATCTGTGCCCCCCCCACCCCCACCCCCCACCCCCGACAGGTTCCCAGATCTATCACTCGGCAGTATGCATCCTTGTGCAGTTCCTGATGCTGAGGCTCATGGGAAGGACGGTAACGGCCATCCTCAGCAGCTTCAGCTTTCAAATGGTGAGGCATCCTCACGGGGGGGGGCGTCTTCTTTATTCGTTAAGTTGTTTTTTTTTCCAAACACAAGCAGTGCGCAGCCCAAAATCACGACCACTGCTCTTAAATGTTGAAAAATTCAAACACAACTTCAAATGTCTTGCCCACGTTTATAAATATGCCTACGAGCAACCATTCCAGACATAAATGCTACTGTTGCTAAATACAACTCTGCTGTTGTGATTCCGCATGAATGTTGTGGTCACTTGAGCACCAAATAAGTGTTTCTCTGAAATAAAAGTTACAAAAAAAAATATCAAGAGAAATCCAAAAATTCCAAAGCCCTATTCTGCACTCGGACAATCGTTTTCCCACATTCCACACGCTTATATTGTCGGTTGAGCACGACCCTGTCTGAGCATTTTAAGAGTCGTATTGAAATCTCATTTGAACAATTTGGAAAAAAAGAAGTGGAAAAGCTGAAATGCATTTTCAAAAGTCGACGAATTGCTGAGCGCATCATAGGGAGTCCACCACCTGTAAAATGAATCGCTGCGCGCCGTACGCCGAGCGCTCTTTTTCATATTGGCGTCCCAGGAGATGATTTCCTAATCTCTGCTTTGCGACAAGATAAATGAACGAAGAGGCGTCCCAAGGCGTTTGTCCGTCGAGTTTTCTCCGTCGTTTCTCCGGTCCTTGCTCGATGTTCCTTTTCCACCCTAATAATCTCTATCGCGTGTTAATGAATAACCCGTCGTTCCTCTTGTCGGGGGCGAATGTACATTAATTAACATACCGTATTTGTAAAATGTAGATTTTTTTGAATATGTGCTCAGTTCCAAGTTTTTTTTGTTTTTTTTGTCCTCACATTTGCGTTAACCTGTTTAGCTACCGTGCTGTTTTGTTTCCGGTCGTTCTTACGAACAGGGCATGTTTATGGAAATGCTTCTCCCCCCCGCCCCCCTCTTACAGTTCTACCTGCTGGCAGGCTATTACTTCACAGCGACGGAAGAGTACGACATCAAGTGGACGATGCCTCACTGCGTCCTGACGCTCAAACTGATTGGTATACCCTCCTTTGGCCAAAGCAGGCGTCTGCACTTTCTGTTTTACGGCCGCCGTCTTATCAGCGCTTTATCACGGCCATTAACCGCTTGCGCACGCCGGCCCTCCTTGCTTAAAGGTCATGATTTCATTCATTAGCCACCCTAACACGGTTCCTTACGCCCCTTTTTACGCTTTCTGATTCCAGGTTTGGCATTTGATTACTATGACGGCGGGAAAGAACCAGTGAGTTGGTTGATGTCGTTGCTTCTTTTTTTTTTTTCTGCTTTTGTGTTTATCTTCTCAACATGCACTCACCGGCCACTGCACTTGGTAGACCTGCAATGCTAAAACGTTCATTTAGCCGGGAGGAGAACGAATGCCAGATTTTTTGCCATTGTGAATAAATGAGACCAGGAGAAATTGCTTCAAAACTTTACCCGCCATTCACGCGACCTCTAACTTGTACAACCCGTAACCCTTTTCCACCATGTTTGTGCGACGCTCACCGCTCAGGCGGAGCTCAGCGCGCAGCAGAAAAGCGCCGCCCTGCCGCGCGTGCCCTCACTGCTGGAGGTGCTCGGTTTCTCTTACTTCTACGGCGGCTTCCTGGTGGGCCCGCAGTTCACGCTGCGCAGCTACCAGAAGCTGGTGGCGGGGGAACTCAGCGACAGCCCGGGAAAGCCTCCAAACAGGTAAAGAAGTCAGCTCGCCCTTTCAGCGGATGGCGTAGCTTGCCCTTCCCTATCATCTTTTCATGTTTTGTCCTTCTTCTAGCCTCGTACCGGCTGCGAAGAGATTCTCTCTGGGTTTTCTATTTCTGGTCATATTTGCAATATTTGGTCCTCATTTCCAAGAGAGCTACTACTTGACGGATGAGTATGACGTGAGTATTGGCATTTCCATTTGAGGCCCGGGGGGGTGGGGGAGTGGCCCCGAGTCTTGTGTCACTTTTGTGTTTTCTCCGCAGGCTCGCCCATTCTGGTTTCGCTGCTTATTCATTATGATTTGGGCCAAAATCATATTGTACAAATACGTCTGCTGCTGGCTCATAGCGGTAAGTGTGAATGACCATCTGCCCACAACTGAGTACAAGTATCAAAAACCTTTGCCATTGCATAGTTAATGCGACGATCCTCACCAAAAGTTGGGCCGATCACATCACAAAATAGGGGCGGGACACCAAAATAGTCATGAATTTCAAGCGCTCTGAACATTCATCGCAATCCAATTAAAAAGGATGTACCATAGACTGTTTTGTTTCATTGTTTGGCTTGTTCGTCCTGGGACTTAGACTCAGGTGCTACTTGACAACTCGCTCCCAAATCTCTGCTCCCTAATTGTACTGACGGCCGAGAGCCAGTTCCAGTTGGATTCAGAAATTCTGCGTCCGACGACAGAAAAAGTTCTTCTTTTTAGTTTAAAATGGCTTACCTTCGTGAGACAAACAAACGTCTTCTCATGCCCAAAATATGGTACTCCCCAAATGTGAGAGTGATGAGGATGCGTTTGCAGGAGGGCGTCTGCATCTTGGCCGGGTTGGGCTACAACGGCATGAGGGAGGGCCAGCACCAATGGGACGCTTGCGCCAACGTCAAGGTGTGGCTCTTCGAGACCACGCCGCTCTTTGGGGGGACCATCGCCTCCTTTAACATCAACACCAACTCCTGGGCCGCCAGGTCAGTGCGGCACCCAGAAAAGAAAAGTGAAATGGCATTTTTGTTGTACATCCGGTTCAGAAACGTGTGGTCCTATGTGCCCCCTCCCACCCCCAGTAGTGCTGATGAAAAACTGTGGCCCCTTCTGTCATTTCAGTTGCCCACCCATGATTTAATGAAATAAAGCACTGCAGGTAAAAGTGATTTTCACCCAATCAGTGGAAGCAAAAGCCTCACTTTGCTCCTTAACACGTCACCCAACTCAAACAGGAGAGGAGGGGAGAGGAGAAAGCGGCAGTGAAAAAGGACAAAATGGGGGAGGGGCGGCGGTCAGCCCAAGAGACTTGTCACATTCATGGTGTGGTTTAACCAAAACCAAAGTGTCGAAAGAAGTATTAAGCTTTAGGATTGAAATAGTTTTCCTGACCGTCGTTTGTATTTTGGGTTTTCCAGGCATGTGTTCAAACGGCTGAAGTTCTTGGGCAACAAGACGCTCTCCCATGTGTCCACTCTGGTCTTCTTGACTTTATGGCACGGTCTTCACTCGGGATACCTCATGTGCTTCTCCATGGAGTTCTTCATCATCACCGTTGAGCGACAGGTACAGTATTGTCATTCTTATCTCAGACCTTTCAAGTCATCGTTCCCCCGTGTTTGCCTCATTGAAACCCCGCAGAGCGTTTTAATGATGAGACTTGTGCGTCTTGTTCTCGAGCGACTCAAGCGTGTTGATCCAATACATCGCACTGTTAAATGCGCCTAATATTAAATATTGACTCTCGTCTTAATTTGGCAAGCGGCCCACTTTAAGAGGAGAAAAAAAAAAAAATCCCCGTGTGTGTTTCTGCTGTGACAGTATCAGGCCTTGGTGCGGGACAGTCCAATGCTGAGTCGTTTGTCCAACGGGCCACTTTTGCCTCTCATCTACATCATCCAGCAGATCATTCACTGGCTCTTCATGGGCTACGCGCTGGTGCCCTTCTGCATCTTCTTCTACGACAAATGGCTCAAGGTGCGTTGCGAACCGTCGTGGACAGACAAGAAGGATCCAGACATTCGGATCAAAAGTTGACTTGAGTTGTGCTTTGGAAAAAAAAGGAGTCTTATCACAATGCTTCTTCACATCTGCTGTTGTGGGTTTCTTTTTTTTTTTTTCCTTTTTATTTATTTATTTTTAAGTATTTAGGCCAACCTGAAAAGTAAAATACTCACTACGATATTATAACCGGAATGTTAAAAGAATAAAAGGAATAAAAGATGCATATTTTCACAATAAAAGATTGACTTAAATGTTTATAAACAGTTACCAAAGAGTAAATGCCGTCTATTGTAATGTACTTAAAAGTTAAATACAACTGAACTCTCCTTAAAAAAAATTACTGTACTTGAAAAGGAAAAATTGTATACTGGATTTAAAAAAAAGTTTAAACTGGTTGATATAAGTTTCTTTCTATGTTCGACTATAGTGCAAGTTTTAACTGTTGCAAATTTGATTTGTGATTAATTCAGTGATGCTTTCATGTATATTGTAGCTTTTTAGTCTGCCAGCATAATGCTGACACAAAATACTGTTGCATCGATATCGCAGCGCCGTATGCAGATTGAACTCAAACAGTGCAGCAACACATGTAGAAAGACAATCTGGGGGAGGCATGGATCAATGGTACCCAGAAGTTGGGGGTTTGATCCCCGACCAGTGCGACCACGTCAAAATGTACACGAGAAAGATACTGAACCGTGATGCTGCGTCATGTGTCGCTCGGCAAGGTAACAGTGTGAAGCGCTTTGAGTACCTATCATCTGAGAGGAGTTGCGACGTCTCAACGAACGCCATTTCGGTTTGTCTATTGTATGTTTCCTCCGACCGTTCTGCATTTTGTACGTCCTGACGATGGCTATCTCTGCTTTTTGTGTTGCAGGTGTACTTCTCGGTGTACTTTTGCGGTCACGTCTTCTTCCTCATAGCGTTTTTAATTGTGCCCTACCTGAGGAAGGCGCTGGTGCCTAAGAAGGAACGCAGCCCGCAAAAGCAGGATTAAACGACGGCTCGGTACGCAGACGCCGCACTACCTGGTGTAGAGTTTGTCCTCGAAAATTCAAAGAAGAGTTTTTCGACACCTGCATTGGAAACACTGCGCATCACACAAGCTGAATGTCGTTCAGTACATTGCTTCACATCTGCAGGATGGAAACCTGTTGGAGCATTTAGTCTAAATCCAGCTCAAGGTCCATGTACTAGTACACTCTTACTCATAAAACAATTCAGACCAGTAATAGAACTATTTTACCTGTTTGTTTTGTTTTTTCCCCACTACTTATGCCGTTTTGGGCCTACAAGTACACAATTGAACCTTACTAGTACCAGCCCTAGCGAGTAGGCATGTCGCTATCCAAATGTTCAGAAAGATTTTTTACTTGACTCACAGAGTTGTTGTTTTGGAGCACGTTAATAACTAGCTTTAAAAAAAAAAAAAAAAAAAAAGATGTTCAAGTGTCTCTCTGTTTTCTTTGCAGGTCAAAATCTCCACTGAAGGGAACTGTGACTTTCAAAAGGAGCGGAAAAGAAAATATTTTAAGGCCTTTAAATGTATGTATGTATGTATGTGTATATATATATATATATATATATATATATACACATACACACATTTCCATGTGAAAATAAATCTATATATATTTTGTGTAAAAAGTAAGGACGTTTTTATAAACATTTTTTGAGGAAATGTTTACAGGAAAAACGACCATTGTGCCACACGGGCTAACTGGGGAACCCGTCAGAGGCAACTTCACGATTGAATTCTTATTTTTAATCCTCTGGAATACACTATTTGCACTCAGCAGTCACGGGTTCGGAGCCCGTCGTTGGCCAATAACTTTACTTTAATTTTTTATTTATTATTATTTTTCTCAAAGCTTCACGTGAGGTGGAAGCGAGGCGTCAGTGCGCTTTTGGAATGTAACAATAAAACACTGCCGCTGCTGCGCGCTTGCAGAACAAATGATGCCCGTTGATTTGTGAGGTCAAGATACCAGCGCCGCAATTCGCGCGCACACGGTAGCTTACAAAAGTCAGGGCTCCCCTCACATTTTGGCAATATTTTATGATTTCTATTCATGGGACAACACAAAAGAAATGACACTTTGCTACTTGGTAAAGTTAGTCAGCAGTGTACATTTGCTGTCCCCACAAAATAAATCGGCAACTTTTGTTGTCAATTTAATGCGTCTTCAAAATAAGTAAACACAGTCATTGTCCATAACAAAACAAAAGTGAGCACACCCCTCAGTGAAAATACCTAAAGTACTTTTCATCGTAGTGAAGTGTCATTTCTTCAGATTTGCTAATATGAAATGTGTGAGGGGTGTCCTCATTTTTATGAGCTACTGTACAGGCACAAACACAACCGACTCAACATGGCCTTGTGTTCATGAATGTTTTCGCTGTTTTACCTTTGCTTGTAATTTGTGTTTGAAACAAAAAAGACTTGATTTTATAATTAAATGGCAGGCAATATTTTGGAGTTTGTAATAAGGAAATCACCCTTGTCACTTGCTCCAGTCTATGGATGTTCTTTCGTTGCCACTTCCTTCAGCTGTTTTGTTCGTAAATGAAAAGGAGCAGTTGTGTTATTTTAAGTCTCCTCATTTTTTTTAAGGGGGGGTGGGTGACAGTTATTTCATTATGAAGCAGCTGCTGAGGAACATTGTGTGCGTCACCTGTGCTGCCTCAACTGGGGATGCATCTCATCGTCATCCTACTCTGCAAACTGCCTCTAGCATCTGCCTGTCAATTTTTAACATCCTCATGACCATGATTAATGGTGATTTCAAGGGTTTCCTGTTTATTTTATGCCTTATTCATACCAAATGTTCCAAAAAAATCTTTTTTATATAAAAAAATGGGATGGACCCATGGGGGAAATGTGATTTTTTTTTAAAATACAATTTTCTAATGCTGAGTAATTTAAAAAAGTGCTGCATTTCAAAACTGAGATGGTCCTGTTGTCTTCTTCTGCTATGACGTCATTTTGCAGTTTAATGCCTGCGTGTGTGTGTGTGTGTGTGTGTGTGTGTGTCGAGGAAATGTATTGATTATCTTAAATGCACATTTTTACGCAACACAACAAGACGTGATTGTTTGAGATTAACAAATAAATAAAAACCTGAGCACCAGTGTGCCACCAAGGTGCTGAAGAAGGACGTAGCCGGAGAAGGACGCAGTGTGGGCGGGTTAACGCACGCCGAGGGAGGGGAGGAGCTGGAGTGGGGACGCCACCGTAACATTCCCACTCAATCTCTCCTTCTCCACAGACGAGAAAGCAAGGGCATTGCTCCATTTACACACCGAATCGTCTTGGGGTTTTTTCCTCCCCCCCCCTCCCCAACCAACCAGCTCCAACAACTATCGCCGGGAGCTTCGGGAACGCTCTAAACCGAGGACGCGGACGTGTGCTCGGGGAAGAGGCTGGGGCGTGAAGGCGGATGCTGCGAGGCTAAAAAAAAAAAAAAAAAAAAAGGAGGCTGTGGGTACCGAGCAGGCATCGCTGCTGCAGCCGACACGGTAACGTCACTTCTTCTTCACCGTCATGATCATCATCGAGCTCATGGTTGCTGCGACATTTCACCTGACTTTAACTGGGCAGCCATTATTGAAGCCTCATCTGTGTCACTGTCACGCAGTCATGTCGCATTGAAAGTGGGAACACATGCATTGTCACGTCCAGGGCCTTCCGGACGTGAATATCTGTATACGGTATGATAATGTGTAGAATGTCACTTATTAAGTGGGAGTGTAGCAGATTGGATTTGAGCGCCCGCAACCCACCACCCTCATCCCTTCATTCCATACCATCCTCCCCTGAGGAGTCATTTTTCAGCAAGGGCCACATGCTGCTGCCAAACCACAATTAAAAGGCAGGAAAATACCCACTTAACACCCTCACGCGCAGTTTTGCCCATTTATGGAAGTGACACACGCGTAAATAGATACAAAGTGAGACCATGGCGAAAAGGAGCAGTTTCTTTCATTTGGCTATTTAGATACGGCATATATTTTGGTAATACTGTACACTACTGGCCACACCATTCCCAAATCCAACTATCGTCATTTACACAATGCATTTGCACCGCATGAAATATTGCCAAAATACCACTCCCGTCCAAATCTTTCCAGAGGTGTTGTGTGTGTATAAAGCAGGGACAGTGTTACAAAGCAAATCTTCCAATATCAATCATTTTATTGGGTTTGTGCATTGACAATCAATATGTTTGTTCCTGCATGGTTTCTTTTTTTGTTTAACCTCTGCGTCTCTACTTCTGGAGTGCTAATGAGTTGTTGTTGCATGCGCCCCCACCCCTTTCTCTACACCTCTGCTCCCCCAGATGGACAAAATGAAATGTCTCTCCTTCCTCTTCCTTTGCTTGACATCCGTTGCCAATGGCAACAAAGGTCAGTTACTCATCCGGATCGATATTGATCGCTCATGTTGACGTGTTGTTGTTGTTGTTGTTGTAGTTGTAGTTGTAGTTGTTGTTGTATTACTTGTTTTAGATGCTCTCCCACTGTATTAGGTACATCTGAGAGGACCCAATACATAATTGAAGGCTTTATAAAGATGATAAGTTTTGATCGACACTGTCAGAAAGATTTTAACTGGGCAGTGTGTGTTAACCACTGACTACTTTGATTATTATTAGTAGTAGTATTATTACATCAAGGGTTGTCAAAATATTAAATAAACCCTATACCACAGTGGGGGTGAACATTGTAATGATCATTTATAGGTTCCGTGTGTTTTTCTATACATTATAAGGTTTTATTTGTTTTTTTTAGATTTGCACGGCGGGACAATCAAATTCTCTCGAGGGGCCGCGTATGACAAACAGGCCTTAGGTTGGCCATCCATGCAGCCATACTGTATTATCATTGTGCATAATAAACAGGCAGGCATGATTTCGTCAACTATCTGTCATCTGCATGACTCTGTTCCTTCCCGTAATGTCAAATTTACCATCCTCCTATTCCAAGTCTGTTCTCATCTGTGAAGGGGTGGGGGTGGGCGGGGGGTAGTGTGGAAAAGACAGGGAATATGATGAAGGCAAAGGAGTACGGGAGGGACGGCAGAGAAGGAGCAGTGACAGGAGGAGAGGGAGACATGGCCGAAAAAGACGCAGACGAGGAGGGAGGCGGAGGATGTGAGATCAGGTGGGGGGGGGGGGATATGAAGACGTGCGCGTGCGTGCCGAGGGCCAGGCATGTCGTGGCGAGATAGACAGCTGACCGGTGCCAAAGGAGACAGAACGATGGAATGCCTCTCAATCTGTAATCCGGAATGTAATCCGCGCGCCTGATGCTCAGATTAATGCGACATGGAAGGAGGAGGGTAGAGGCGTGACGCTGAGGGAGATAAATAACCCAAAAAAGAGAGCATGGATATGGAGGAGCAGGCTGGACTGGTTAATTGTGCCTTCATTTAGTCCCCAACGGGATTTTAAACAAGAAGTAATGCATACATACACATTGCTGCCATATGCAATCTAATCATATCCAGGACAAGAATTTACGAAGCGAGTCACTGGTGGTGGTACACTCGGCTCACTTGCGTCGAAGCAATGTGGGATCCATTCCCACTCTGTGAATGTGGGTGTGTATAGATATGTGCCCTGTGAATGACTGGCGACCAGTTCAGGGGTTTGTCCGCCTTTTACCCAAAATGAACTGGGATAGGTTCCAGCAACTCCCGCGACCCACTTCAGGATACTGTAATCGGTGTTGAAAATGGATAGGTGGATGAACCGATAAGGAAGTAATGCTTATTTTTTTAATGTTACATTTAGCAATGTGTTTATTATTGCGCTTGTTGTTTGCGCTGCATAACACTGAGCCGTTCCTAATATTTTGTTGAACTAATTAAGCAGCATGAGAGAGTCAATCTACTGTTTGTCATTGGCTGGAGACGTGCGCAATTAAAATTCTTGGATGCCAGACGGGGTGCAGTTGGAGTGTGCTAAACATTTTGGTAACTAGCTAGTTTGGTAGCATGTAGTTACGGTATGTTGCTGTGTAGAGGAGTAGCTCTAAAGACGTCGGTGAGGTAGGAGGTATAGGTCGTGATGGGGGTGGGTGAGGCAAGTAGGAAGGTGGGGCAGAGAAGGTAGCTTGGTATGGTAAAAGTTGCGAGAGTGGTTAATTAGGTTACTATGGTAGGTGAGTGGGAAGGCTAGGTACTATCATTAGGTGGGGGAAATAGAGGTAGGGATGCAAGGTAAGTAGTTTACTCGGGCTGAACAATTTTGGAAAATAATGTAATTGCAATTTTAAAAAATATATGTGTACAATATAATGAACTGTGTATGTTTTTGTTGGTGCTGTGGTTTGTGCTTGTTGTTGCTATTTATTCGCAAAATATATCCCCTCCATAAAAAGATGTTAGTGGTTCACTGAGTGAAACTGTAATAAAACAATTGAAATCGTCCACACGAATGCATTAATTTATTAAGCCTGTCATTTCCGTCATTGTGCTTCTTAGAACAAATGAGCCGTCGATAGGTGAGCCGTTTTCGCTTGATTCAACGTGGAAAAATGGCGTCGGTCGACAGTGACAAAATGAACACTCCGATTGGCTGTTCAACAGGAAGTGATAACAATAATAACTTGGGTTTGTTCCTGCTTTTATTATGAGGGTGTCGGGCGAGCGAGCTATATGCGCGTTTTATTTCGTGAAACCCCGACGGTGGTATGATAAAGATTAGCATTTGAGTGTCTGACAAACTGAAAAAGTACGTGCGCATAGAAAAAAGGCCAATTTTGAAACGGTGTTTTTTCTTCCTCTCTAAAATGCAACCTTCGAAGATTGATAGTTAGTCTAAAGAGTTGACATGTGGATAGCTTCTTTTTCTGTGCGCCTGATTTCCAAAGAGCTGCGGGACTAAAAAGGCAAAGACAGGGCGGAGACGGCTTGGCTTTGCAACGGCGCGGAACAATCCCGCTTCTTCTCATTAACTTGGCCTTTGATCCTTTCTCGCTGAACATCCAGCACAAGGATGAATAATGAATTGGTAATTAAAAGGTTATTATTCGCAGAAAACCCGGGGCTCAGGCGGGCTGGTTGATGGCGGTGCCAGAGATGAGTGTGTGATTAAAAAGTGGACGTTTCATCGGAGTTTTGTCCTACGAGACGGAAACCGGACAATTTTCATTACTTTGGTCAGCGTAAAGTAAAACCCCTACAACTTGAAAACTACTGTTAAGTATACTGTAAAATGCCGTCAGAATGGACTGGGATGGAATGAGTTGGATGAAAGAGAACATTCACAAGCATGAACTTGTAAGGTGCCACTGTATTCTGCTTGTTTGGTCTTTACAGCCAATAAGCATAAGCCATGGATCGAGACGGAGTACCAGGGCATTGTGATGGAGAACGACAACACGGTTCTTCTCAACCCGCCGCTCTTCGCTTTGGATAAAGACGCTCCGCTCCACTACGCCGGTAACGCCCAGCACTACTCACGCCAAGGAGCAGATTCTTTATTGCACTTAATTTATCGTGAGACATCACAAGACCCCGTCATCGCATTGCTGTATTTCCACCATCTCCGTTTTAGCAAATATGAATTTGCCAGGCGAGGCGTCTATTTTTAGAGCAGCGTAGTGTAATTGAAGCTGTCCTGACAGCAGCAGTCAGTCGCTCGATCATGCGTGCATCCTGGGTCCCGAAATAACCGTGGTGGGCTCCAATGTTAATTGAGAAAATGAAATAGGTTTGTATCACTCACAATGAGAGAAAACTCGGATCCGATGTTCCAGTCGCTTGGATTGCGTATCGAGCTCATTCTGTTCTATATCGAAGACAGCCTCATTCTTTCGCATGAAACCTCATTTCCTTCGTTGTGCTCCCACCCACCCTCAGGTGAAATTTGTGGTTTCCGGGTCCACAACGGCCCCTCGGGTTCCGGTTCGGTGCAGTTTGAAGCGGTGGTCCTGGACCGCTCCACCGGTGAGGGTCTGGTGCGTTCCAAGGAGCCGCTGGACTGCGAGAGCCAGCGGGAGCACAGCTTTACCATCCAGGCCTACGACTGCGGCGAGGGGCCGGACGGCGTCAACAGCAAGAAATCCCACAAGTGAGCGCGATCATGCCGAGAGCCGGCGCACGTCCGGCCCCGCCCCCTTTCCTTCTAACAACGCTCCTTGCCTCATCAGGGCCACCGTACACGTGCGGGTCAACGACGTCAACGAGTTCTCCCCCGTGTTCGTGGAGCGTCGCTACGAGGCCTCAGTCCCAGAGGGGCGGCTCTTTGACCGCATCGTGCGCGCGGAGGCTCTCGATGCCGACTGCTCCCCGCAGTACAGCCAGATTTGTTTCTACGACATCATCACTCCCAACGTGCCCTTTGCTATTGACAACGATGGTGAGACAAATAAATCAGATCCCTGAAGTCGCGTCTCAGACATTTTGCGTCCAAAAGTATCGATCCTAACTGCCCCATCGGCCGATTTAAAGTAAATGGCATATGCCAGCCACGTCCACGAGGCTGTTGAATTGAAAATATTTCAATCAATTGCATCGTCTTCCTTCCCCTGCCAGGTATTACGCCACAACTGTGAAAATTAATTTAGCGTGGGCAGACGATTGTTGTGACTTTCACCGCAGCAGCTGTTCAGGTGCTCTCTCCATCTATTCCCTCACGTCCTTTTTCTCGTTACCGCAACCGCCGCCCAGCTGGTTGACTGACAGACAGTGAGCGCCTGCTGTTTTTGTACAAAGCAGGGAGAAGGAAGGATGGCTACCTTCACTGTGACTCTGCACAGTTTGCTGGGTGGCCAGAGACCCCGTGTTCCCACGCCGCTGTTCTTCTTTTTGTGCCCTGTTCCTTCACGTTACAGCATTTCACGTGAACGTGACTTCTTTTGCTCTTTTCACGCAGCAAAAGCCTGTTATTTAAGAATGGGCAAGTGTTGCGTGTCAAGGAGGGAGGCCTGCGCTTTCTTCTTTTCCTCATTATCATCTTTCTTTTTTTTTTTCTCCCACTCTTTGCGTCGCCTAGGTAACATAAAGAACACGGAGCCGCTGGACTCCAAGCGTCAGCACGTTCACACCTTCTGGGTGACCGCCTTCGACTGCGGCAAGAACCGCGCTCAGGCCGACGCTCAGGTGGTGGTCACGGTCAAGCCGTCCTGCAGGCCCGGCTGGATGGGTAACTCGCTCCCTCGCCCCTTTTTTGCGTCATTTTCAGTTGTGGATAACGTCATCGTGGGTTGGGATCTATGTGGGCTGGTTGGCGGTGTGAGTCAGTTTGCGTTGAAGGCGGCGGAGGCTGACAAAGAGCAAGTTTTTAGAAATGCGGCTGCTTTCATCATCATTCCAGGTCATTCTTACAGAAGTGGCAGTCAGGTCCTCTGCTCGCTTAAACACTATCAGAAGGACTGACCTGCATTATTCAAATTCTATTATTAGTTCAATGAAACTGTATTTCTTTGGTCTGCATTGCTTCCAGTGCGTCCACGTGATTAAATGTTTTCTTCGGCCAGTCAGATTTCAGACATTAAGCACTGCCCTGTCAATCTAATCTGTCCAGGGAATGTCAGAATCAGCTGCGCTGGCTGACGGAAATGATATGAGCAGTTCTTTTTTTCAAATTCGCCTCACAGAATTGTTTTTTTTTTTTCTGAAAGTCAGCATTTCATTATTTTCAACAATTTCACCTAAGCCATTAGCCCTGAGTCATCATCACTGATTGGATTGTGTTTCAGGTTGGACCAAGCGCGTGGAGTACACACCTGGCTCGGGTAGCATCCCACTCTTCCCCAGCTTGCATTTGGAGACTTGCGAGGAGACCGTCTGGAACATCCAGGCCACTGTAGAGCTTCAGACCGGCCACATCGGAAAGGGCTGCGACCGGGACAGCTACTCTGACCGGTCCGTGCGGCGACTTTGCGGTGCGTATGTCTAAACTGGCAAAATGTGGCCGTCATGAGAAAGTCTCAAGTCTTACCTTTCAAGTTCCGAGTACGTCTCAAGCTACTGTGACAAAATTCAAGCAAGTCATATCGAGTCCCTGTTAAATTTAAAGCAAGTCAAGTTATTGCTTGGGTCGAACAAGTCCAATAGCCTCAGCACATTAGCCACTTTTCACTCATCATTAACTCATTCAGTACCAGCCAATTCTAAACCTAGTCTGAAAAGACGTATAAAAACATATTTGGGAGTGAATGAGTTAAGCACGTAGCGCCAACACTTTATGTACTTGCGCTACCTGTACCGAGACATCCATAAAATCATTTTTAAAATTATTCTATCATGTATTACTTTATTATCTTTCCAACTAAATGCATAACCGACATGAAGCGTATGGGTGGTGAATGTTTCACGAGCTATTAGCTAGCCAAACTGAAGTTTACAAAGCTTTCCTATCCTTGTGGGTTTATTGTGACAGTAAAGTTTGATTTCAGAGCTATTATGTCTCTCATCATCATGCATCATTCACTTAGTTACGACAAATATACAGTATATGGTCAAATTAGCCACTTTTCACTCATCTCCATTGCGTTGTAATATCAATGCTGTTCGTAGCTACTTGCGTTAGTTAGCTGTACTCAAACATTCACAATTACATCATTTTTTCTTCAAGGTTCCAAAGCCAGTCTTGATTGTCTATTGCCTCATTTTCTTCACATTAAACGCACAAGTGACCTGGTTAATTGGCGATTGGTTCACGCACTCAGATTGGCAAGTGAACATTGCTTTCCTGTCTCTGGGTCTTATAGTGACGGTGACGTTTAATGTTGTAGTTGTTATTTCTCTGACATACTCAGCCACAGCGTACAGTATTCGTACCTGAGCTACTTTTCACTATTAGCATGTAGCATTACTGCGATCTGTAATCGAGTTAGTTAGCTGTACTGACACATTCACAATCAAATCACTTTTCTTTATTGTTTCTTATCTTCTTAATTAAACGCATTATTGACATGAAGCTGAGTTAATGTTTGACTAGATATTGGTTGTCTTAACCGTGAAGTAAAAAAAAACCTAGCTTTGGGGTTTTATAGTGAGATGAAATCGGCGACTGAAATCTGACTCGAGTCAAGTCATGTGACTCAAGTTCCCCGCCTGCCCTTGTGTTGACTGATTTGTTGGCTCCATCTTAACCAGGCGCTGTTCGAGGCGAGGTCGACCTCCTCCCGCCTCCATCGCCCGCCGCCAACTGGACGTCGGCGCTTCCCACTCTACCTTCCTCGGATTCCTCTCTGGTGTTCTCCTTCAACGGGTCCAACCACGTGGCGGTGGTGCCGGACGCGGTTGTCTCGGGGCTGTCCGGCGACCATTTCACCCTGCAGCTGTGGATGCGTAGGTGGGGCACCAACGTCCAGCCGGCTGCTGCTCAGTCTAAAACGAGTCGCAAGGAAGAGGAGACCATTGTGTGTAGCACTGTCAAGAATGGTGAGTTATGATCAATCGCATCATTTGAACCACTGTACCTTACAATGACACAGAAATAATCCCAATTTGGATCAATACCATGCTTTCATTTCCAACATCCTATAAATTAGGGAACAGAGTGGACATAAATGTGTCCCATTATCCCAAAATGTGACCGTTTTATCAAAGAAAAATAAGCAACGCGAGCTAGCGTTGGCTCGACTTTTATGATATGAAAACATGTTCCCACAGATTTTTGAACGTGTTGAACTGAGTAACCGGTACTGTGGTCCTGCTGTTACTCATATTTTTGGGAGGTGGGGATTTTTGTTCTGCATAATGTTGATTTTGAATGTAATATCACTGTCAGCCACTAGATGGGCGTACACTAGTCTGACACGATCCATTTGACTTAAGAATAAGATTGTCAACGGGAAGTACAGTATTTCAGATGAACCGAGTTTTTGGTGATGATCACGCTGAATGGCAAGCCCTTCAATCCTGTTTTTTTAATACCCATCCAAAGCGATATTTTAGCGCAAAATCAACTGCCAAAAGCAGAATGGAAGTTTGAAGCTCCTCAAGATGGATTTTTGACATTGTTGTCGGCAAATTGGCCTTTCTTGGACGATACTTCAGAGCGCAAACCTCCAGTGAATTATCACCACCGGTTGTTCAGCGCGTGCTTGTTTGTGGCCTCAGCGGGCAAGTTGCTCTTGAGGGAGCCACTTAACCTCCACACACATCGCTGCGGTAAAAAAAACAAAAACAAAAAAATCAATGCGCAAGCATCACGGCTGCCGTGTGAACACTGTTTGAATATTGGCCCCTAGAAAGAGAGATTCAAATGAAATGTAAGAAATCCGTAGAAAAGTCCGTTTAAAAGTACCAATGAATTGCGTCTTCTTCCCCTCAGATGACTCGTTCTCTCACTATTCACTCTCCGTGCACGGCTGCCGCCTCTCTCTCTTCTACTGGCCCGACGTCTCGGCTGCACGGCCCGTCAAGTTCTTGTGGAAACTGGAGCAGGTACTGGCTGAGCCGTATGGTTAAGTGTGTGTGTGTGTGTGTGTGTGTGTGTGTGCGCGTGCGTGTGCGTGCGTGCATGTGGGTTGCTCTTCATGTTCACATAAAGCTGTTGGGTTAATGGTCACGCACACAGCAAACGTGTGCATAAGGCCAACATGTCCGCCTGCCTGGACGAGGTGGGAGAGTGAAGGGTTTACTGGTGCGGCGCTAGTGGGAGATTGTGATTTGACTGAGGCTGCCCGCCCCAGACAGATTGAGGAGGATTACATTCAAGCTGATACGGAGATAAAATAAGATTTGTTCAGATCCTTTTGTCTTTGTCTGATAGCTTGTGACCTTCTACTCCCCCACCCGCTATACCGACGACAAACGTCATTGGCGATCATTTAAGAGGATCTATTCATTATTTGATTAGTATTTTACACTGGGCCACCATTTGTAATGCCATGTCATGCCGCTGCCGCTGCTCGTCTTTTTTTTACTCGTAAAGATGGGATACTGCCCAAAGACAGCTGGGGTAGGCTCCGGCATGCCCGCAACCCTCCTGAGGATAAAGCGGACGAGAAAATGGACAGATGGAAATTGTCCATTTAAATTCAATTGATATTTGAACTAATAAGGACATTATAATATCATACATACATTTGATACCGATAATGCCAAACCTTGGACAGCAGGCAAATGTATGTATTTATTTATTAAATAATAATCATGTTCAAAAGACGGGGGCAACTCGAATGACTTTTTCTTGGCTTGTTTTTTACCAATAAGATGTCAATGAATGTATAAATAAATCAGGTGTCAAACTCATTTTTGTCATGGACCACATTTATAGTTACCATTTCCCTTAAACGATTGTTGAAGTCACTGTCCTGAGGGGTTTGGTTACAGGTAAATGCTTACAATATGTCTTATTTATTACATATGAAAATGTAAAATGTTGGTACATATTTTAAGAAAGCATCGTGGAAGTTGCCGTGTTTGATTTGCTTTCGCGGGCCACCTAAAAGGATGTGACGGACCGGATCTGGCCCCCGGGCCTCGCGTTTGACACATGCGAAATAAATCATCTAATGAATTGATCATAATACTGTACTTAACAGCCCCCCTACAGTGTTTAAAAAAAGAATCAACACCTCTCCGTGTCATCCCGAACGACTGATTGATTATGCCGCGTGTTCGCCAGGTGTGCGACAGCGAGTGGCACCACCTGTCACTCAGCGTCCAGTTCCCTTCAGTGACCCTGTACGTGGACGGTGTGACCTTTGACCCCGCTCTCATCCACGACAACGGCGCCCTGCCCAACCCGGCCCCCCGTCAGAGGATGTTCATCGGCGCCTGCTGGGGTGAGAGCCGCCACGTCGATGAATGAAAATTCATTTTGCAGCCAGCCAGGGTGAAACTTCCCAAATTCAAACTCTGACGATCAATCAAATACTCATTTTTCAATCTCATCGTGTGGCCAAGTTGCGGCACAGCGGTTGGGGACCGCGGATGTAAATCACGACGTCGGAACTTTTCATCAAGCGCGCTGGCCTGCTCCCGCGGGAGGTTTTACATGGTTTTGCTCACTTATGATTGAGCTGATGTGTTTTTGCGTCTTTGAGGGCTAATAATATAACGCAGTCATCAATTATTTAGCTTGGCGGAGCAGCACGATGGCCAGGCAGCTATCAGAACCTCTTTTAAGCAGCACTGCGCTAAAATCTCAGAATCTCTGGCTGCCAATTAGCAAGACAGAAAAACAAACAGCGTGGTAGCGGCTGGTGGTAGCCGCTTGATAAGATGAAGATGGTGTTCCGGGAAAATGGACTTCAAAGGTGGATGGAATGCATGCCAAAGTTAGTTCCTCAGAGTCGAGTTAAACCACTTCAGTCAGCCAATGGGCGCTTACCAAAGAGGCATTTTCACAACAGTCTTTTAAAAAACCGACGGCAATTATTTAAAAAAAACAGGCATGTTCAGGCTGATAAAATTGGCAATAGATGAGAACCTGAGTGTAAATTCTCATATGTGCTTGTGATTGGCTGGAAAGGTCCCTCATATATTTCGACAAAAGACACCTTTCAGATCTAATAAGACAGGTTGGTGTGTTCCTTGTGTGACATCGAAACAAAAACAAATCAATTAATGCCCTGCCATGTGGGCAAGGAGAGCCACTGTTGCCAAAAATGAATGGGACAGACAGTCATTAAAAAAAAAGAGAGCAATCAGGAGAAGCTCCTGTCGGCCACAGCTCAGACCAAAATGTTCACACTGAACAAACCGAGCAACCTCCTCCTGAGGTCACTCACTCGGCTACGCCCCTTCAAGGCACACATCCGGCGCACAAGCACTACAATGCGTTCACTTTATAAAAACAGTTCATTTCTTATATTCTCTTTTATTCTGTTTGTATACAATACAGTATTTTTCTTTGATTTAAAAATGCATTGCATTTTTAGGGCGTCTGGAACAGATTGATGGCATTTTAATTCATTTGAATGAGGAAAATTAATTTGATATGATAATAATCCCCCCCTCCCCTCATTTCCATTTCCAAAAGGAGCAGTTTTATACCTGGGCTTCTTCTTGAATTTCAAACCTGTGCACGTAAACGGTGCATGTGATGGTATTCTCACTCTTAGATTGTCTGCATTTTTTGTTTCTGCATTGTTCATTTTTTCCATTCCTTCCTGTCACTCTGCGGCCCGTTCAGGCGTCACCTGGCATCGTCTTTCTACATTTTAATGAGTGTTTGTTTCTTTTTTCTCTTGCCCCCCCATTGCTATTCACTGCAGAGTCGGAGGACAAGCAGAGGGAAATAGTGAACAACAGCATCCCACAAGGTAAAGAAAAGATTCAATGGACCGTCAGGGACGCCATTCGGGGTTACCTCTCACACGCGCAACTGAAATCCTTTCGCATGCCAATGCCTTTTTAGCAGTGTATATGAGCAAAAATATTCAGTAATGTGTGTGAGCAAGGGGAAAAAAATGTGCCCGTGAGACCTTTTCAGAATTATGCGTGAGAGCCTTTCAGTCGTGCATTTACGTGAAAGAAATTCATAATTGTGTAAGAGCATATTAGTAATGTGTGTGAGAGGTTTCAGGATTGTACATGCGTGAAAAAAACAAATCAGGAGTGTGTGTGTGTCGGGAGACCGTTTCTCTCGTGTTTTTGAGTGGAAAAAAAATCAGTAGTGTGTGTGAGTGTTTCAGTGGTGTGTGATAGTGTGGCAGTAGTTTGACTGACAGCTCTTCATAGCGTGTGAGAGCCTTTCAAGCCTGTAAGTGAGCTTATTAATTGAGTGTTTCTGTACTTCACGCGAGAAAAGAAAACTGTGAGAGCTTTTCAGAAGTGTGTGAGAATGAAAAAAAATCTGTCTGAGTGAGAGCCTTTTAGTAGTGAGGACGAGTCTTTCAGCACAGTAGTAGTGTGAATGAGAGTGATTCAGTAGTTTGTATGAGTGCTACAAAACTGTTTCTAGGAGCGTGAGATCATTACAGTATGATTTAAGAGTGTTTTAGGAGTGCGCATGAGTGAGAGCGTTTCAGTTGCATGTGTGAGAGAGAGGTCATTTTGAGTCTCTCATATGCTCTCTGGTTTGGTTTGGCGGTGATGCATTTTTGTGTGACGTCAGCGAAATATGCCGGAGGTTACCACGGCCTGTTGTCCGGAGTGACGGTGCGTCCTGGCAGCGTGGAGCCTCACAGCGTGGTGGAGTGTCTGTACGCCTGCAGGGAGGGTCTGGACTTCGGCGACCTGGAAACGTTGGGATCCGGGATGAAGGTAGTGCCTCAGGGAATCCTACTGGGCCTCATAACAATCTGACAGCAAGTAAATAAGCAGGGTTATGAAGGATGGTGTGTTAAAATAGAGAGTTTATTTTCAAATAAATAAATTAAATCAATTGTTCTCATGTTTAGAGTTTAGAATTATTTTAAATTTAAGTGTGTGTGTGTAAAATGTTAGTGTTATTCGTACGATGAGAGCATTTTAACTACGCATTGTTTCGGAAAAGAAAAAGCAACATCCATCGCGGAAATATCACAGGACTGTTGTTGATCATGAAAATGCTCCGTTGGCCGGCGGCACTCGGGAGCAGTGCGCAGCGTGCGGCTTGCTTTGAAGCAATTTCCTCCCCTGCCGTGTGACGTTTTCAGGTGCACGTGAACCCCAGCCAGTCGGTATTAGTGCTGGAGGGGGACGACATTGAGAGTTTCAACCGCGCCGTGCAGCAGGTGACCTACCGGAACTCCCTCCGCTTCGCCACGCCTGGAGTGCGACCCCTTAAACTTACCACCTCTCTCAGGTACCGCAGCTCCCTCACCGCCTCTTATCGCCGCCAAACATTCACGCGGTTTCGTTATTTCATTTGCACTAACACACTGGGGCCAGAAACGGAGAGCGGCTGCCGAGCTTCTGGAAAAGACTTGACAAATGACGTCAAGCTGAGGGGTTGCGCCTTCATGATGTAAACCGCGGAAGGGAAATGTTTTATAGTTGTCGCATACCGCGTCACTCCGAGGGCCTGTGAACGCCTCCTCCTCCTCCTCCTCTCCCTTCGACATTGAGCACATCAAACATGAACCTTGCCTCGCCGCTGATAAGGAGGAATAATCGTGTGGAGATAAGCAAGTATCTTATCTCCCGTTCGCTCGCTTCAGCCCAAAAGTCACCTGCGCTCTTCTTGGCAAGCCGCAGCGTTGTACGCACGCTCATTCACTCAGCTTCCGCAAAGCCGGGTAATTCAATCGGCGGCAGCCGATGGCGATGCCGTCACCTTTTCAAATCGTGCAGAGAAGCTCTTGTGAATACAGAGCACTTTCAGCATTGCAGTAGGAAACAGCGTGTGAGCAATAGAAGCTGGAAGTGGGAGTACCGTAAATGTTTTTTGTGTTGAACACAACTGGCCATGAAGAACAATTCTGGCACGCCATAACATCCATCCATCCATTTTCCGATCCGCTTTATCCTCGCAAGGGTCGCGGGGGCTGCTGGAGCCTACCCCAGCCGTCTTCGGGCAGTAGGCGGGGGGACACTGAACCGGTTGCCAGCCAATCACAGGGCACACACAGACAAACATCCATCTGCGCTCACATTTACACCTTAGGGACAATTTCGAGTGTTCAATCAGCCTGCCACGCATGTTTTTGGAATGTGGGAGGAAACCGGAGTACTGAGCAGTAAAACGCTGGCAGTCTTTTGTCTCGTGGTCAGCGCTGCAGCAGCCTGCGCCACACCGACACAACTTTCTCTCTGGCTGTAGCCGTCCGTCTCTTTTAGCTGGTAAAATATTTAATTCCCCTTCAGATTAGTGCAGTCCAGTGCATGGATGCGGCGAGCTGCGTATTTACATTTATATTTATGCCGCGGCTCGAGAGAGAGTCGGGGGGGGGAGTAGGCTGCTGACAAGGAAGATCACATCAAACTCAAGGCGCAGATTGCATTGTTCTCTCAACTTAAAATGAGCTCCCCTGCGATTGGCTGGCGACCAGTCCGGGGCGGCCTGCGTCAGTTGGCATAGGCTCCAGCTCACTCGGGAGCCTAATGAGGGCGCGCCCTCTAGAACATGGATGGATGGTTTCCAGGCCACACGTTTGTGCTGGAAGGCAGCGATTCAAGGTCACGGAGAGATTGTTTTAGCTTCAGCTCAAGTGAGCCGTGGCTTTTCTTTTTTCTTGATATCAGCCCCCCCCCCTCTCATTTTATTGCGTGCGTGAAGATTAGATTGATTTGCGGCCAGGAAGTCACCCAGATGGCGGAACAGCAAGCCCTTCTGTAGAAGCTGATAGAAGCAGCTGCTCACTCTGGTAGTGGAAATGTAACGCACGCATTCACGCGCGCTGTGCTTAATCCACACTCCAATACCGCCGTGCCCACTTGTAACGCAAATGAATAAATAGCTGGCATTCGTAGGACAACATTTTATGCTCCAAATATTTGACAACAAGCGCGTGCGTCTCCTGGAATCAATCAAAGGCGATATTGATCCGCATGCGCTGGTTGACAGAAATCAGCAGAGGGAGCTGTTGAGTCAGCTTTGACCGAATTGCCCGCTCAAGAAGTGGGAAAGATTGCGGCTATTTGACTGTGGATGGGCAGAACATTACATTTATTTGTTCGTGAACTGTTTCCAAGACATTTTGTTGAGATGGAGGGAAAAAATTGGAGTGTTGTTGTTTCAGGCTGAGTGATTCAGTGAGTTGTTTCCTCAATATTTTGTCAGTGAGATTTCGAAGGGGGCGGGGGGGGGGGGTCGTGAATGCATTGTACTGTTGATTCAGGCTCAACTGATTTGCTGGCAGGAGAAGTGGGTGTGGCCATAAAAATCAATTAGTCAACTCATACTTGTTGGTGGCAAAAAAGGCGTTTGGTGTGAGGCAACCAATTTGCTGGCTAAAGAAGTAAGGATGGTCATGAAAGTCAATGAGCTAGCTGATTATTTCTCCAGCATTTTGCCAATCAGTTCATGGAGAATGAAAACTAATCAAATCCAGTCATTTAGATCTAAACAATTTACATCTGGAGTACATTTTCATGCAACCTGACTTAATTCATGCTATCACATGAAGGGATCTCAAGCATTTCATATATAGTTCATGGAGAACTGATTGGCAAAATGGAGGCTGCAGCTTGGCAGCAACACCACAAGGGGCTTTTGATTCAGGCGGAAAGTATCTGCTGGCTAAAAAGAAGGAGAGATGGTCATCAAAATCTGGTGGATCCATGAATTGTTGCGTCGCGACAAAATGGAGTGTTTTGACTGCTAGCAACCACCAGAGGGGGAACTATTGATTCAAGCTCTAGGTATTTGCTTCCTAAAAATGAACAGCTGGTTCTGAAAATCAATCATTGAGCAATTGTCTCTTCAACATTTTGTTCGTAACGGGTCGTTTCATGACGAATTTCCCAGTGGGTTTCACCAACTGGACTTTAACGAAAGCTGGAAATCTCAAATTGGAAGTCAATGGGGGCAAGGGTTTTGGGAGCTACGGCCCGTCACGGCAGCCCTTTTGTCAATTTGACTTTTGGATTTTTGCTTCTCACCTCCATGCAGATGTTTCAGCGAGGAGAGCTGTCTGTCCCTGAAGCCGCTGGAAGGTTACCTGGTGGTCCTCCAGCCGGATGCTCCTCAGATCTCGCTGTCCGGGGTCGGCCCGCATCTGGCTCGCCCCGCTCCCGAGTTCGAGGCCACCAGGGGCGTCGCCTTATTCCCCGAGTTACGGATCGTCTGTTCGCTGACTCACGCTGTCAACACGGCTGCGCAGGGGATGGAAGGTGGCGGTGAGTCCAACAGACAATCATCCGTGGAGTGAATCGGTCATTATGGTTCCGTTTGGGCTAGGGATACATTTGTTTCTGTTGCCAACGTGTGGCTCGTACCCGAACAAAATTGTGTTGGAAAGCGGGACGGCATGGGAACGGAACCAAACTGAGCCGAGCCGTACTTGATGTTGAAACAGGGCTTTTGTAATCGTCACCAATTTTGCAGCGCTGATGTCCGATGCCGTGGCACACACTTTGGACGGCTGTGAGGTTCAACCTCTGGGCGAGGAGCTGGATCTGGAGCGGGAGGAGCTTCTGGTCGATACGGATGTGGTGCGAGAGCGGGGCTTGGATATAATCAACACGACGGCCTACGTCGCCATCACAGGTCAGTCAAACAATCGACGTCTTTTGAAACCATTTTTGATGGGCCATTTTTGCGTTCAGGTCGCAAAGGGATCCACTTTGGTGGTCTGGTTGACTTTGGTTCTTGCATTACAAGGCAAAGTGAGATGTGGATTTCTTTTGAGCGGCCCTGAATTCAGCTGGAGTGTTCACATACATGACAAAAATCTGAATTTGTTTCTTTGAGTTGTTTGGGTGATTGAAGGAGATCAAAGTGAAAACGCCTTCAAGCGTAAACCGGTAGAAAGTGAATTACAATTACCGGTACTGAATCTAGTTCATGTTTAGGTTCACATTTCTTTCAAAATAACAATACCGAAGAAATATAAGGCAAAGCGAAATCTGGAGTGCGGCGTGTTCACATTGCGCAGGTTATGCGACCACTTCAAAAACTAGCAAACTAAAATGAGACTGTGCTGCTCATTTGGGACCAGTCTGAATTTGCTTGGTGGGTTCACGTTTCCCCCCCAAAAAATATTATGGATCAAGATGAAACACCATAGAAGTAAACCCACAGAAAGGCTGGCTAAATCATTTCGACGTTCACATGACAAGTGGATCCACTTAAGTTTCTGCTCACCCTCTTAACCCAGGTCTGCTGAAGCCTCTCTCAATCCAGAGAAGGTAAGGTGACATCGCACAGGTTAAGAGCACTTGCCAGACTTGAAGTTTGTTTGTTTGTTTGTTTATTGTTTATTGAGCATATATATACACACAGTAACAGATTGCCAAAAGGTAGGCAACATTTATGAAAGGAAAATTTAAAAGTATGTAAAAGAAAAAAAAGAAAACACTCATCATCACAGTTGTATGCTCAAAGGAGTAGGAAGAAGTAAACAACTTATCTAGTCCTACCCCTTATTGTATAGAATATAAATTGATCGTTTTCAAAACAAAGAAGAAGAAGAGAAGTCTACATATCATCAAATACTTTTACCATTGTGGTACTTTACTTTTCTATTTATACACCTTTCGGTTTGTGTATTATAATTATTCTTTGACCTTTTGTTTCAATTTCTCATAATCATTGTAATTACTGCATTTCTTGAGTACAAATGATAAATTAATCAAAATCCAAAACAAGAACAAAGAGCTGTAATACTAATTTTATAAATGTATCAAATGTATCTTCTTAATTGTGATTCTTATAGTTTTTGTACTGATCTTTTGAATTTATTTTTGAACTCCTCCAGCGATTTACTCATTTTCAGGTCGGTTTCAAGCTTATTCCACAGGTTAACACCTGTTACTGATACACACCTTTGCTTAATGTTTGTTCTTGTTCTGGATTTTTGTATTGATTAGTACCCCTTAGATTATAACTGCTTTCTCTAATTTCATAAAGCTTCTGAATATTTAGACAAAGGAAATTGTTATGTGCTTTATACATTAATTGGGCGATTTTGAAGTCAACCAGGTCATAAAATTTCATTGTGTTTAATTTGATGAATAGTGGATTTGTGGGTTCTATATATTTAGACCTATTGATTGTTCTAATTGCTTTTTTGTAGTTTTAAGACAGGGAGTGTGTTTGTTTTACAGGCATTCCCCATATTTCCACACAATATGTCATATATGGGAGTAATAATGAATAATATAATGTGCACAAGGAACTCTTATTCAACACGTCCTTAGTTTTGTGGAGTATCCCGATAGTTTTGGATATTTTTCTTTTAACGTTATCTATGTGTGGCTTCCAGGATAGTTTGGAATCTATTACTAGTCCAAGAAATTTATTTTCATTAACTCGTTCTATTTCAATTGAATTTATCTTTATTTTGACTTGTTCTTTGATTGGTCGCGTGCCAAAAACAACTATCTTGGTTTTTGTTAAATTTATAGATAGTTTATTTCTGTCAAACCAGTTTTTAATTTGGTTAATTCATTTTCCACAATTTTCAGGAGTTGTTCCATGTTATTTCCAGAGTAGTAGAAGGTTGTGTCATCGGCGAATAGGACACATTTGAATAGTTTTGAGACACTACAGATATCGTTTATATATAAAATGAATAGTTTAGGTCCAAGCACTGATCCCTGAGGCACTCCATGGGTAATTTTCAGTGAGTTGGATTTTATGTTATTAAACTGCACATACTGATATCTGTTTTCTAAATAACTTTCAATCCATTTATATGCTGTGCCTCTGATACCATATCTCTCTAATTTATTCAATAATATTGTATGATCTATTGTATCAAAAGCTTTTTTTAGATCTAGAAAAATCCCAACCGTGAATTCTTTATTGTCAATATTAGTCGCTATTGCTTCTACAAACTCCATTACTGCCATTAAGGTGGTCCGTTTTTCTCTAAAGCCGTATTGATTTTCACTTAATAGCACGTGTTTATTAATGAAGTTATCAAATCTGTGAGAAAATATTTTTTCTAATATTTTTGAAAATTGTGGTAGCAGTGATATTGGTCTATAATTTGTAAAGAATTGTCTTTCTCCACTTTTAAAAATTGGAATAACTTTAGCAGTTTTCATTTTGATGGAAAAACACCGGCTTTAAATGATAGGTTGCATATGTATGTAAAAGGTCGGACTACAAATTCTATAATCTGTTTTATTATTGTCATGTCAATATTAAAACAGTCAGTTGACTTTTTACTTTTATATGTTTTTACAATATTTAATATTTCATTTTCATTCACAGCAGTAAGAAACATTGTGGAAGAATTTTTTTCTATGTATTTATCTATTTCAAAAGAATTTATTGGATCAGGAATTTGTTTTGCTAAATTACTGCCGATATTAACAAAATATTCATTAAATTCCTTTGCTATTTCTGCAGTTTCCTCAATAATGGTATTTTTATCTTTCATAAAGTGACTTGAACTGAGACCATCTCTCAGTTGGATTAATTTCAAAACTGCTTGGAGTCCGTGACAATGTTCCATGTGCAAAAATGCTCATTTGGATATTTGAAAGGGTCAACAAGGAGTTTGTTCTTTCTGCTTTCATATCGCAAGTTCACTTCCCAGAAAATCCGGTTCTTTTCCGGGTCCGCTTGGGGCATGATGCTATCTGGGGCGTTTTTATGCTTCAGTCCACACCCATTGACCCACACCCCTTCTTTTCTTTTTTCTCAGGTGCTGAATCCATCTCCGTATACGAGGACGTCCTTCGCTCGGTCCGCTACCGACTGTCCGGGAGCTCGTCCCGCTTCGAGCGACGCTTCCGTCTGTCCTGCTCCGAGATGAATGGCAGATACACCAGCAATGAGTTGACTCTGGAGGTGCGGAGAGCTCAAAGGAAAACTTTTGTCGAAGATCCTCGTCCTTTTGGGAAGCGTCCATTAGCGAATCTGTTCTTTCCTCTCTTAGGTCAACTTCCTCCACTCCTTGGACAGTATGTATCACCCATCCCACTTGATGGCCTCCCAGCAACAGTTTCTCCATCAACACGCAGGCGAGCTCGGTGGACACGCCTTGCCCAGTCTACATCGCAACTCAGGTGACTCGTCAGATTGAATCATTTGCCTTTGCAGATGATGCTACGGGTTGCGATGTGGGGAATATATTCAGGAGTGGAATATTGGGGTATGATGCCACAAATGAGGAGTCCCTCCCTGTATTGTTTCATTAATCTATCCCTGATTATCATATTTAGATTGTGGGAGTCGTCATAATGTTGTGGTGGGTTGTGTTCAACAAGACCAGTGTCTGCATCTGATCCCCCTTCATAGCCCGAGTGTGATTATCCATTTTGTTTGTCAGTGGTCCCCGGGGCCGCCACCATCATCATCATGGTGTGCGTGGCTTTTCTGGTCGTCATGGTGATCCTGGGCATTTACCGGATCCGCTCCATCCACCGCCGGAGCGAGGAGGCCCGCCAAGCGGCCAAGGAGGGCGGCGGCCAGTGGGACGACTCCGCGCTCACCATCATCGTCAACCCCATGGAGGTAAAGTCGTCCGTCACGTGGGGTTCGACCAGTGTCGGGAAGTCAAAGTACTTTATTATTCTTTGGGCAAGGCAAGGCAGCTTTATTTATGTAGCTCGTTTCATACACACGCTAACGCAATGTGCTTCACATACTTAAAAGTATAACATTTAAAAGCATTTACAAACAAAAAGAGTTCATTGGCAGTATGATATTTTGGAGAACATGCTTTTCAAAATGTTTTGAAAATTCTTCATTAAATGTATGGTGGGGGGGTAGTTTTCAACCTGGGTGTAAGAGCGTTTAAGCTTGGCGCTGACTTCACTTCCATTGGCATCTTATTCCGTTCGTGTGCAGCATAACAGCTAAATGCTGCTCCACCATTTTTTGCTTTGAACTCTGGGTTCCACTAATTGTCCCGAGTCTTCAGGGTTCAGAGCCCTTGTTTTGTTTCACTGCTTTTTTCAGTCCCTGTGAATGATGAAACCAGAAAGCTAGCTAGCTAGCTAGCTCTTAAATGGCATGTAAGATTTAATGTCATTTTGTTTTCTAATTCTCAGTACGAACTAAGGAAATAAAAGCAGTAAACTATTTTATTCATTTATTTCTGCCAAGGTATCAAAACAGGTATGACAACTAATTGACGGTAAACATTACAGACGCTCCCCAGGTTACGAACGAGTTACGTTCCGGACGATTGTTCATAAGGTGAATTCGTTCGTAAGTTGCTTCAGTGCTATATTTTGTCTGGAATGTATGTTTAAGGCTTATATGTTTGACATCCATATAACGGGGAGAGAGCTTTTCGTCACGTTCTTCAGGGCTCGAGGCTTAGCTGCCCGGTAAACTAGCAGCGGCTTCAGCGGGGGAGAGCAGGCGACCGGTCGTCGACCGGCGCGCGGACGCCTCCCCGCTCGTTCCACCGTCAGACGCCCGCCCCCCACGCCTCTCCCCGCGGCCGCCGTCCCCTCCGCCGTCCTCCTCCGCCCCGTTCGGCACTCGGAAAAGGCGCGCAATACAAAATCGAACTTTTTTTTTTTTTTTTTTCGACAGACCCGTGAAAATGTTCGTATGTACCGTTTGTTCATAACTCGGATGTTCGTAACTCGGGGAGTGTCTGAAATTTCTACTTTTTAGTAGAGTAAAGTACAGTACTTTTTTTAACCCATGTAATGTATCTATAATTGCACCTAAGTACAGAGCATGAGTACTTTTTCCACCAACCGCTGAATGCTGTTGTCACAATTGAGATTTTCATGGAAATTATTATGACTTTTTTAAAGATTTTCAACCTTTTTTTTTTAAACTCCTCACTAAATCCAAATTTTCTCCAGATATCTTAGTCCCACCATAAATTCTTCCTTGAACTATGTTGAAATCTTTTGACTGTGACCACTTTTGCCACCTCTGCTGTTACCCCAGTCCTACGAGTCTCGCCTGGGCATGTCCGCTGACACGGAGGGAGATGGTGAGGAGGAGGCGGAGGAAGAAGAAGAGGAGGAGGAGATGGCCGAGTCGCCCGACAACGCCAGCGACGACCAGCGGATCATTTTCAAGAAGGAGGTCCGGGACGGCAACGCCCGTCGCTACTGAGCTGCATGTAAAACCCCACCTGCACCGGTTCTCACGGAAACCAACACTTTTACCGTCATGTATGGAATGTATACCTGCAAAAAAAAAAAAAAAAAACAACAACAACACACGATGCACAACATATTCGATGTAATACGCAGCCACACGACGCCATACGTGACGGCGGGCGGTCGGTCCTCCACTTCGATGTTCAGCGGCACAATGTATACACTCCATGTAAATTGATCTGCCTGAGCCACGCAAAGGATTTGTGGTGTGCCCGTTCCACGTCACATAATCCTAATAACAACAACAACGTGTCTGTATAGTGTGATGCTGGATGAATGAGGCTGAAAAACAACACTTGATTGTATTTTTTTGTTTTGTTCTTGAACACACAATGGGACCCTTGCTCGAATGAGAAGGCAAAGGCCCCGCTCTCCACATGCCGACACACACGCACAACTTATTAGGCCTGAGCCACGAGGTCTGCGCACAAGCTGTCTCCTCCCACTTTGCCAGCCCCCCTCGATACATTCCGCGATTAACTTTTTGAGACTTTCATCAGCCGAGGAGAAATAGGGACACACTCCAAAGAAGAAGGGAGACGATCACAATTGTGTCGTAAGATTTGGAGAATTCTGCCGAAATAGTTGGAAAAAATAATTGTACGTTTATGAGAATGGTCAGAATACAATGACGAAAAGCCTTCGGTTAGGAAGTGTTTAAAATTATGCAAGGGTGGGGGGGGGACAATTTTACAAGAAAATTGTTGTCACTTTACAAGATTTTTATTTTAAGAGAATTTTATGAGAGTATGAGTGGTCATATAAGACATCCCAACTTTATGAGAAAATTCTCATTTTATGAGAATAAAGTGGTCATATTCAAAAATGATGGGTCATTTTACAAGAATAAAATAGTAACATAAGAAAAAAATACAAGTTTAGATGAATAAAGCTGTAATATTTTAAGAAAACATTTTTTTCCATTTATGTCTGTGAACAATTACTTTTCCTTACTAAATTACAACTTGTCATCTTTTTTTCTCTCATTATTTCATTATTCTCACAATGAACTTTATCTTTCAATTCTTTTACATCATAATTTATATTTGACTTGAAAAAAAATACCACTCAATTCCCCTAATTATGTTTTTCCTCCCCCCAAAAAAGATAATAATAATAATAATAATACATTTTATTTATAAGCGCCTTTCAAGACACCCAAGGACACTTTACAATAACAAAAAACACAAGATGGCCGTATTATGACTTTTCCCGCAGAATATTTCAGCTTTATTTTTATAACATCAACTTTAAAAATAACATTAATTTTCATATTTCTACTTTCAAAAAACAACACATAAACTTTGTTCCTGTAATTTTTTTTCTGAAAAGAAATTTGGACACTATCCTCATAACTTTCACTGTTTTCATAAAATATGATCAACTTCATTCTCATAATATTGCAAATGTTTGGCTAATATATTGTATTGTATTATTCTCAACTCAATATCTTCAAAAAGAAACATCAAGGGGCTTGTCTAATTTTACCTGTGAGCGCATCCAAAAAAGTCCGATCGGAGCCCATGCTCCCTTTGCGTGTTCCAGTCAAGAGGCAAGTGGCAGCATTTTCATCATCCTATTGGACAGTATTTGTGTGGCCCCATTACTCCTCCGCCTACATCTTGAGCTGGTCATGATAGTTTATCAATCAACCACAAACTGCTCCTATCTTCAGCAATACTCACGATGATCTCTCACGGTTCGGAATCACTGCTCTCATGCTTCTCAAATTGACGTCTGGAATGTCTTTAAACTACACACACACACACACACACACACTTGACCGCTATCCTTCCTCTGCTGTCCCCAGAATGTCAACTCAGCTTGGGCAGTTTTGACTTTATTGATTGTAATGAATTTTATGTATATACACTGAGAAATATTATTGATGACTATTATTGTTGGAATGAATTCTTATTATAATTGCAGCCACGTTTCAGCACACTCAAAGAGGGAGCAGATGGTCATTTCCCCGTTTTTGTTCATCGCCTATTCCAGCATCAAGAAAACAGTAGGAAAATAATACTAGTAGTTGACGTGAGGATGATATCTGGCTTGATGCCTGTGTCTTACTTTTTGTGTGTAATAATGTTGTAATTTAAGAATTTGTCAATATAGGAATCACAGAGAAAAAGCAACGGGAGGCACATTGGTTGTAATCCCGACAACTGTACATAAACGTGGCATCGCTGTCTTTCACACTCTTTTTCCATGACTATTCTATTTTACTGCTTCCATCTGATATTTTCTTTTCGGTGAAGGTACAACCTGTGCTTCCCACCCAGCCCTCCAAACACTTCCCCATCTCGAATATGCCCCCCCACCTCAGTGTCTCTTGCTGTCCGTCTGTGTAGCCTATCAATGTGCAGTGCTATTAAAAAAAATGTTCGTAAATAAAAATAGAGCCTGTTTGTATTTTTTTCTTGGGGGGATGTCACAAAAGAGAGTAAGCATTGAATTGAATAACTTCTATTGTATTACGATCACTACTGGACCTTTACCTCTAATTACCGATATACCGATGATGAGATGGATTGTTACCGACAGAAAACTGGCGGACAATGTGACAAAAATCGTAATTAAAACAATATATGACGTCTCCACAAGAACCCCTTTTTTCACATCTTGCATGTGAGTGCATCTTAGTTTTTTTTTTCAATGTCATTTTCACGCGATTTAATAATATGCACTTCGTGTTGTCCCTTGAAATAGGGTGGCCTCTTGCGAGAGTGCCTTGTTGCTCTCTTTTTTCCTCGCTTCCCCGTACTGCAAGGTCCAGCAACATCGCCTGAGGAGAGCTTACCTAACCAGCGGGAGCTCAGCCGGCGCCACGCACACTTTGAGTGCCCCGTTAGCGTGGGCTGAAGCGGTGGCGGAATATCCACAGCTGGAAAATGTTTAAAAAATGCCCTACCCTCATTTGGTGACAACTGAACTAGACTAAAAGTAGCAAAAAGAAGCAGCAAGTAGATTCCGAAACGACAGAATTAGCAACATTTTTGCTCAACAGGTACGTTTATCATCTCTGTCACGGAACCAATTACATTCATAAGAAAATGTACCACTTCCTCAACACCTTCATCAAGCAATCAAATGTTATCAGGAGCTAAAGACAGTAGCCAATGCTACTCTGTCTGTGCATCCAACAAAAAACGTACGGTAATCCAGCCCCGTTTACCTTTTGGCTTTGACCTAAGATATCGCACCTGTGAGGGATGTGGCAGTTTGTGCCTAGCTGTGCTTCAGAACATGCCGTTGCTTCATAGTGACTGTGGAGCTTCACCCAGTCTCGCTGATCAAGTCATAATTTTTTCTTTGTGGGTGGTTATTTTATAAATTAAATTTTATTTTAAATTGGCTGTTTTTGAAACTTTCAGGGTCAGTCAGCTAACAAAGCTGTACTGTACTTGTTTTTTTCCACTTGCACACTTCAAACATTTCTATCTATAAAATACATAATAACCTCACGATTGAAAGTAATTCTGTACTTCAACATCTTTCGATTTTAATGAATAGTGTGGTCACGTGATTTCGTTTTCCGTCTCACACAGTCGGAAAGACACGTTATTTGGTTGGATAAAGTTAAACACGACGAGTTAAACTTTTATCTCAAAGTGCAGTGTTTGATTTTCGTCCTGTTTTGCCTTCTGACAAACAACCGTTGAACTTTGATATTTTAGGACAAATATTTCGACGGAACACCATCAGCAAGTTAGTGCGCCGGTTTACGTACGTAAATCCGTTGGAGAATACGGTTCGGATGTTCCTTAACAAGAGACGAGAGCTTCTTCTCTGAGTTAAGAGAGCTTGAACTGTGCGGTGTGTCATGGAGGTGGAAGCGGGGCCAAAAAGCCGCTCGAATCATACCACACACCGGAGGATTTAGTGGCTGTTCCTGTGACAGGTGACAGCCTAAGGGTGTCAACTTCAGCTGGGAAAAACAACAGAGCGCGCGGACGCATCGGAGAAGGGGGCACGGCGGTGGTGAGCTCTCGGCAGCACCTTCTGTCGGCGGGGAGTTGTACGTCACAAAATCCGTCTCTCGGTGCGTCTTCAGCGGCGAGCTGACTTGATGCGCACCGCTGGTCTTGGCTCGTTAGCGTTGTAGCTAGTTAGCTTAGCGAGCTAACATTTAGCTTGCTATTGTTATGTGCGGTTTTCGACCTGTTTAGGAAAAAAAATGCTGCGTTTGGAGCTCTACTAGTACTACTACTACAATAATAAGCAGTTTCATGCACAAGTATTAAGATAATTTTATTTTTTCTGGACAATTGCATCCCAGCATCAAGATCAATGTTAAATCATTTGATAAATGACAATGAACTCTGTAATGATTGCCTCCGTTCCGCTTCTGATTTGGTTGTGCATATGGCTTTTTAGTTATTTGTTAAACATATATATAACAAATGTAAATTATTGATTCAAAACGAGAATATAACAGTTAATATTTAAACGGTGTGTAAACAGGTGTCACCTTGGCATAATTTGGAGTACACGGCACTCACTGGACATTTATTTCGGAACAACTAGGCTTAAATTTATAAACTGTAACAATGCTCAGCTTTGTGATGTTTGCATAACACCATGTGTACAATTGTAGTTTAATGTGTTCTAGAATTGTGCTGTAAATTGCTGAGGATATTTTCTAATATTTTGACCATTTTAAGTGTCACTCAAAATTAAGACTTTTTGATCATAAATTGTCCCATAAATGTGAATGTGAGTGTTTGTTTGTCCCCTTATGTGCCCTTGCATCTGGCTGGCGGCCAGTCCAAGGTGGGCTCCAGTTCACGCCGTGACCCCGTGACTCTGATGAGGACAAGAGCAATACATACAAAATGGAAGGATATAAGCAGATGGTTTGCTACAAACATTATATTTGATCAGATTACACCTGCAGTGTCCGGTGTATCTTGTTACAATCCTCTTATATGATAATCATATCAGTGCCTGGTGTTTCGTCACGGCCATGTCTGTAGTTGATAACGGAGGATGGAGTTTTGTATTCTATGATGTGTAAGAGACTGGAGGAGACAGAAGAGATGCAGGGAAATGCACTGTCCCGAAGTCAGTTACATTTTAAAGTTTGGTTTTGTTGCCGCTGTTGCATATTATGGTCTGGGAGTCCGTTCAATATGACATGGTTCTATTAGAGCTTTGAAAAACAAAGCACAAAGTCGGTTAGAAGCGAAACTGGCGGAGCGTGTTTGTGCGTGTGCTGGCCCATGGCAGCCTCATTATTCATGCTTGAGCCTAACAAGGAAATGACACGGAAAACAGCAGATGGAGCTTTAACTTGGTTATGTGGCGAACGATAACTGGGGCACAGATTTTGCCTCCCGTGGCCTCTCAGCTGTTAAAAGCAATAGTCGCTGAAAACACGGTCTTAAATGGTCGTACTAAGCCCTTTGTTGTCGTTGGTAAAAATAAAATGAAAGAAATTGAAATGGCCACTCTTCACAATGACTGGGAACCCAAAGTGAACGTTATACTCATAACTTCGGTCCGGATGAAACCCTCCAACTGAATCGATGCTTTCCTCTCAGTTCTCAGGTGGCCCGATCGGGATTGCCTCATCCTTGTGTTGCCATGGCGATGCGGGAGCTGGTGGAGGCAGAATGCGGCGGGGCCAATCCGCTGATGAAGTTGACCGGTCACATGACCAAGGACGGCGGCGCATGGCGGCATCGCGCCACACCAACGGTAAGCGCGTTGGTCGAAGCGTAAGAAATGTTTGGAAAGTCGACAACACGTCTCATTATTTTTACATTTGACTTCATACCAGATTCCCCCGACTCCCATCGAAATCGCAACGGAAGATGAGGTCAGTGAGCATGTTTTCACTTCCTCACCCAGTCTGATTGAACATTGCGGTGAGAGCCAAAAGCGACGCTAGCGTCTATTTGGGATGTTCCCAGCTGGTCAACGAATTCCTTCAGGCGCCCCCACAGCCCCCGCACACCTTTGACATGGGTCAGCTGCTGGAGGAGATGCAGCAGATTGACCAGCAGAGCTACAGACAGGCTCCACAGAGAGGTTGTTCTTCTGGGAGTCATTCGGCGCACCTCACGCGTGTCTCCAGCCTTGCTTGAACGCAATGTTTACTGTGGCGTCACAGCTCCAGATGTGGCGGCGTTGGCTCTCTCGGGCGACTGGGCGGCGGAGTTTGTCTCGGGCTCGGAAACCACATCGACGTCGGGCCTCGTCCCACTCGGCGACGCCGCGGACGCCGACTGGACCAAAGAATTCATCGCTCAGGCTGCGGGTATTTTTTTTTGTGTGTGTGTGTGTGTGAGGTGAACTTACTATTTCATTCCATAGTTTTTTTTTCCTCTTTTCATTCGTATTCTTTTTCTGTGTTTGATTTGGCGCTGCGGTCTTATTTCGCGTACTGTAGGAATGCTGCTTTAACGTATTACATTAGCATCATATTATTCCTGTATCCACTTTCTGCGTAAGCCCTTCCTTTTAACTTTCAATGCTGCTGCTCCTTCCATGATTTATATGCCTCGGATTTCCTCAAACAGTGCCTGCCACTCTAATGGACGCCGTGTTCAAAATTTGCTCCCCCCCGCCCCCCACCATGGACCGAATTCCCGCGCTGCCTCCATCCATCTGTGAACCCGCACGATTTTTCTTCAGTGTATGAAATATGTTTTGTAGTTTCTGACTGTGTGGTGTCCCGGCGTGCCCGTTTTCCCTTTCCAGATCCTGGACGCTGGGCAGAGGAGTATCTGGAACAGTCGGAGGAGAAGCTGTGGCTGGGAGACTTTGGAGACAAGGAGAACGAGTGGTGAGCGAGTGGGAAGTGTTCTTGTTCAGCTGTAAAACGGAAGGAGAAGCGATCGGCGGCGTATCTCGATCTTACAAAGACTTGGCATTTGAACAGAGACGTGTAGACTTTTTAGAATAGATCCACTCGACATCTGCGTTCGATATATATCGAAACAAAGTGCACATGCTGCGACTTTCTACCTCCCCCCTGTGAAAAATGACCGCTCGTCCTTTCTTGCTCCTTAAACAGGACAAAGGAATACCAGCCGGGAGACGAGTTGAGGCAAACGGCCAACGAGCTGGTCTCCAAGGTTCACGACCCCAAGCTACAAAACACGGAGGTAAGCGGCAACTTCTGGTCCAGCCGACGCGGCGACGCCCCCTTACATTGCACGTATCTGTCACTCGACTCTCTTTCCGTTCCTTTATATTCTGTTGTGTAGTTCCTGCGGTTCGTTAGGCAAATTGGCGAGGGCAGTGTGACAGTGGAGAGCAGGACAGACAAACAGCTGACAGATAAAGCTCAGGCCGAGGAGGCTCACAACTGGGCTTCCAACCTCAAGCAGGTACGACAAAGACGTGACCGCTTGTCCCCTCGCCAAGGCCGTGGCCCGTTTCCAAACCAACCGCGATGAATCTTGCGCCTGCACTTAAGTACTCGATGCATATGAGCGCGAGTTTTTAAAAATGTCAACCGTGATTCATTTTCACTGTGGTGTTCACTTCCTGTCAGTGAAAAAGCCCGAAGCCAAACATTGATGGATTTTTCCCCCCCCCCTTCAAATCGCTGTCGAAGCCCACTGGTGCCAAGAAATGACATAGAACAGATTTAAATCACATTTGCTCCTCCTGGTTTGGCTGCTCATCTATAGATTTATTTTTTTTTTTTTGTCTTGTCATTTGCCGTTACCGTTTGACAAAACATTGTTTTCCTGTCAGAAGTGATGACTGTACGATACAGTGCGTGTTTTTGCGATGAAGAGCGGCTTCCTAACCACGGGCCTCAAACTTTGCCATTGTCCTCTTCCCGTTTTTGACCCTGAATTAACAACCACAAATCATCTACCTCCTTTTGCCCTCGAAACTAAATCCCACACCGACCCCTTAAAAACCTCAAAAACTCTGTCCCGTCCTCCTCCTCCTCCTCCTCCTCCTCCTCCTTCCTCGGCATAGTTCCTGATGGAAACTGGGGGAGGGAGTCTTCCCTTGCAATCCACAGAGAGGAATGAGAAGATTGACAAAGCTAAAGCTAAGCAGGCACAGCACTGGGCCAAGGTCGTCAGGCAGGTAGGACCGCCATGGTCGTGCCTTCGCTAGACTGCAGTCTTCCGCTTTGCCTCGGGGAGATGCGCCCGGCAACCTGGAGTGCATTTCCCACGTTCAGCAGCGAGTGCGCGGAAGAAAACTGGCTTTTTCTGTCTTTGTCTTTTACGCCTTTCCGTTCACCTTCCATGCCCCCCCCTCCCAGCACCCCTCCTGATTTATCGTTCCCAGTTCCCACCCTTCCATCCCCACTCCAAAGTTAACGCATAACACTCAGAGCCAGTAACTTCCACCGCTCGTCTCTTACTCAGGTGTCGCAGGAGTCCGCCGAAGCCTGGGTGGACGAGTTCACCGCGGCGGGACCGGATTTCCACCAAGCCAAAGCCGCGGTGGAGGTGAGTCAGAGCCAGCGGTGAACCGCATTGCTAATTGGATGCAGGAAGGAGGCCCATTGCATGGGGAGGGGGGGCAGGGGGGGAAGAAGATCTGGAGATGAATTATGTGACTTGCAGAGGCGGGGAAATTCCTCCACCTCTTCCTCTTGCTCATCAATCACTTTTTAAAGACAAGCGCCATGTGCGCCTCCTCGGTCTCTCTCTGTAAAATTATACTGTCCTTACACACTCCCCCCCCCTCCCAGAGTGATGTGGATTTCTGGGAGAAACTGCAACAGGAGTGGGAGGAGATGGCGAAACGGGACGCGGAGAGTCACCCCTGGCTTTCGGACTTTGATCAGCTACTCAGCTCGTCTTACGATAAGGTTTCACGATGCGCTCCGTTTGCACACGATTCAGCATCGTCGTAGAGTTTGACAGCCCCGCCCACGCCCCTCCCCACTGCTGGTTTTGTTCTCCAGGGGTACCAGTTTGAAGAGGACAACCCTTACCTGTCCCACCAGGACCCTCTGACGGAAGGCCTGAAGAGGATGGAGGCGGGGGACATCCCCGGGGCCGTTCGCTTCTTTGAGAGCGCAGTACAGAAAGAACCGGACAACCAACTGGTGCGCTTGCAAGATCTTAAACTAAGAGGCGGCTGATTTAAGCTTTATTTCATGGATTTGGTTTACTTCCTTCATTTGTGACGTAAAAATATTACGTTTTGCGTTTTCTAAAATTATTTCACAGTCCGCCTTGAAATTTGCCCCGATCATCAGTCTCTGTGTGCGGTCCACTTAACTAGTGATTCGTTTTCATGTTTTCTGCCCAGGAAAGCATTTACAAACTTGATTTGTGTTTTTTGTTGTTGCTGCCGTTGATGTTTTTTGTTTTTTTGTGTGTGTAGGCTTGGCAATATCTGGGAACATGTCAAGCAGAGAACGAGCAAGAATTTGCTGCCATCAGCGCCCTCCGCAGGTCAGTTCTATGGACTAACCGCACCCGCCAATTGGGTTTTCCCAAAAGGGGGCCATGGGACAAAGCATAAATTAGATCATTACATTTAAAGAAAACAAAATCGTGCTCATTAAAAGTACATATTTAAACAAATGAACATGACTTCCCTATTTAATCCAAATTGTGCTCAGCCGTTTTCCTTTTATTGTATAAATCGCATGAGCATCACTAACTTAGATATTAGCCGTTCTCAGTTGAGGGAGCAAATTCCCTTCTTCCCGCCACCTTGCAAGAATCGAGAATGTTCGTAACGTGTTGGCAAAAGTCGGACAAGTCACTCAGTCGTCGCCAAATTGGCAACTCCAAAGACGAATTATTTCATGTTGTACTTGACGTACAATAAAAGCTCTCCTTTGAAGATGAAAGCGCCACATTTAGTTTGCAGCAGTTATATTTTAATCCTATTTTACAAGATGAGCTTTTATCCTTTGATCCAGAAGGCCGCGTGAAACTTTGCCTGCTTTTTAGCTGCAAAGATCTTTGAAAAATGGCGACGCTTTTGGGTGAGGTCTGCGCACGCTCCCGTTTGAGTTTGTGATTTAACGTGCAGTCAACCGATCGGAGTTATTTGCTTCCAAAGACACGGCGTCCATGAATACCACCGGAAAAAAATGCCCCCACGTCTTTCTCCCGTCAGATGTGTGGAGCTGAAGAACGACAACCTGACCGCTCTGATGGCGCTGGCCGTCAGCTTCACCAACGAGTCGCTGCACCGGCAGGCCTGCGAGACGCTCCGCGACTGGCTCAAGCACAACCCCAAATACGGCGGCGTGTGGGAGCAGCACGAGCGGGAGCGCCGGCAGGATGCGTCGCGACAAAGGGAAAAGGAGAAGGAGCGCTTTGGCTCGCTGCTGCCAGAGTGAGTCGCAAATAAAATGCTCTTTAGTTTTGTGGAAGGTGGCCGAGAAGGAACAACACAATGACCCTTGAAATGAAGCCCCCCCCCCCAAAAAAAATGTGCTTACATTTCTTGACCGTGTGTTTCATTTTCATTGCTGGATGTGTTTATTGAAGTACAATATATTTTTCTGATTTGAAAACATTTTAAGCATTTTTGTTGCCCCCAGAGCCTAGGACAGCTTAGTTGCATTTGTTTTTCGGTGGGAAACGATGATTTGATTCTCTCTCTCTCTCTCTCTCTCTCTCTCTCCAGGTCCTTATTTACAGATGTGCAGAGTTTGTTCCTGCGTGCGGCTAACACCGACCCTGCACAGGTGGACCCTCAGCTGCAGTGCGGTCTGGGCGTCCTCTTCAACCTCAGCGGCGAGTACGACAAAGCGGTGGACTGCTTCACCGCTGCGCTCTCTGTCACACCACAGGTGAAGTGATAGCTCAACGCCCAGTCTGCGGTCTTGTGCGTGTGGTCAGTTTTGACGCCGTCCTTGCCTCCCCCGTCCATCTCTCAGGACTACTTACTGTGGAACAAGCTGGGGGCCACGCTGGCCAACGGTAGCCGCTCAGAGGAGGCCGTGGCCGCCTACAGGAGAGCCCTGGAATTGCAGCCGGGGTTCGTCCGCAGCCGCTACAACCTCGGAATCAGTTGTGTCAACTTAGGCGCGCACAGGTGATGCAGACGGACACACATACACCGATACTCACCTCATAAGGCTATTATGTTTTATGAACAGACAGCTCACTCTGCTCCAAAACAGCACTGCATCGTTTTGAGAGCTGCTTCTCTTGCGAACACGAAACGTGAATTCTCTGACCGTTTCCCTTGTCTCATCAATGACTGTTAGGGCCAAGTGAAGGAAAAAAAGTCATTACGTTGGAATTTAATCAAAAACAAGATATTTTGTGAGTAGAATTAGTCAGTTTTGACTTGGAAATGAACACTATTTACGATGAGTGCTTTTACTTATAAAAATATATTTTGTTCAATATATGTTGTGCAATATTACTTGCTTTTCTTTTGGACTGTCCTTATCGATATTTAGTATGTCATAATTCCGAGACTTTCATTTCCCCCTTAATATATTATTAATATGTTCCAGTAGTGTGATTTTTTTTTTTTTTTTTAATGCCACATATTCAGTTTTTACTTATTTGCATGTGACTTGATGAAAACCTGTTTCAGTGCTCATGCCGGGTTGAGCCAAGTTTCAATTCAACCGCGCCTTTTGGCACAACTTTGAACCAGCTCAATCCATTTGGACTGATGGAGCACATGGTGGGAAGACGTCATTTGTCCGCTAGATGGCGCCAATCAGCACCGTAATTTTGCTGCTCATGCTCATTCAACCAAAGTAGTGCAGTGAGGTCGTCTCCAAAGATGGAAAAACATATTTTTTCTTTTTTTTTTGGGGGGGGGGGACCCGGTAAATTTCTTTTGTTCAGCGACCTGTACTTGCATGTTTATATGGTGATGATTTTTCGCTTACACTACCTATATTTGAAAACGGATGAAGTAACCCGTGGTGGTCATCTTGATCCTTCACTGTTCAATTGAAATATTGTGGCGTCTTAAGAAATCCGCACGAAATCCACGTGAACCAGGAAGTATTGACGATTCTACCTGTCCTGACAAGACTGGAACTCAACTGTCTGCTGAATGTGCAGGGAGGCGGTGGAGCACTTCCTGGAAGCCCTGTCCCTTCAGCGCCAGGCCGGCGGCGGCGCGGAGGCGCGAGCCACGCGAGGCCCCGGCAGCACCGCGGCCACCGTCATGTCGGACAACATCTGGTCCACGCTGCGCATGGCTCTCAGCATGATGGGCGAGAGCTCGCTCTACTCGGCCGCTGACCGCCGCGACCTGGACGTGTTGCTGGCCCACTTCTGCCAGAGGGAGGTGGAGGGCGGGCCCCAATGATGGTCCGGCACGGGGGGGCTTATTGTGTGCGAATGCTCCCCGCGAGGAGGAACATGTTTGGGACTGAAAGGGACAACAAGACGGAACTGAGGAGGAAGACACTCTGACTGGTCCTCCAATCATCAACCGGTGCCCTTCTGGTACAAAAATGCAGTTTTCGTCTCAGCCACCCGGAATGCACTTGGTTTATTTTGCAAATTCCACTGTCCTGCTGGTTCCTTTTACAATGCTTTGACAGTTTTGTAATCACACCATCGCTGTTTTTTGCCCCGCTTCAAAAATAAGTTGTATGTTGAGCTGTAAACTCCAGCGTTGTTATTATGTACAGTAGATTGATGGACGAGACAGCCTGGGCGCCAATTTTCAAGTTGCACCACTTTTTGTCACGAGAACTTGCAGAATGGAATGGTTAAATCAATTATTTGTTTTTTTTGGATAGATATTTAATAACTCCATCTACAAGCCAGGCCGCTGAAGTGAACACCTGTAAAACTTTACATCATACATCTTCATGTGCGTGTCTGTGTGTGCGTGCGAGAACAAGTTTGTTTTTAATGACAGCTTGTTTATGTGTGAGGAGAGCTTTGTGTGAGAGTCTGTCTTGTGAACGAGTGTGATTATGTCACGAGACATTGCACCGAGTGATTGTGTGCGAGAAGGAATTTGCGCAGTGTGAAAGAACTTCCGTGTTCATGTAAAAGTTTGCATACTTGTGTGTGAATGAATTTGTAAAGGTGAGTTAGTTTTAAGCGTGAGCGTGTGTGTGTGAGGGAGGAATCGTGTGAGTTTCTTGTGTGTGTGTGTGTGTGTGTGTGTGTGTGTGTGTGTGTCGAGCAGCTAGCGACATACTGAATGACAAGGATCATATGTGTGCAATATGATTGGTTCCCCGTGGGCTCCTCCCTTCATTCAAATCTCGTCAAACACTTGCCCCAGTGTAAATTGCGAGGACCCCAAAATGCGAATTATTGTAACGGAATTGTTTTCAGGCAACTGCCGGCTTGGCTGCAGAATTTCGTATAATCATCAGCAATAAAGCTTTGATTCAAAGTGCTTGTTAGGGTTGGATTTGAAGTCATTCAAAATTCTACAGGGTGGCCCGAAAGTTTGAATACACGCATTTATTTTCTTATTTGTATTTGTCAACTTAATTCTTCAAATGACATGTACCAAATCCAGTTTCATGTTGTAAATGTTTTCAAGGCAGCTTTGGGGTTTGAGCAACGATCAACGTTTGAAATGTGACGTAACTGACAGTTTAAAAAAAGATGATCATTAATTGAGTAACGTAACAACACACTGAAACACGTGCACCGCCAGCAGAAAATAAAACCGTCAATTTGACTTCAAAATGCAGCATGACGCCCCGCCTACCTGTCGATTACCATTGCCCTCAACCAATCAGGGCCGAAAACAGGGGGCGTACCTGCACGCTGATTGGCTTATTCAAAAAAAGCGTGTGCCCTACCGCGCCATTTAAATGTGAAGAAAGTTGGCTCGGTTGTTTGTTGCTTTACTTCAAGTCTTTCGACTAACGTGCTATAACTTACGTCGACTTTGTCTACTTTTAAAGGTAAGCTTGGAAATCTATCCGCTGCTGTCTCCGAGGCTTTATTGAAGCGTTGTACACTTTAAAATCGACGTTAACGCACGACATTACAAAACGTAGAAAGAGGAAGTTTGTCCTCGCTGCGACTGAAAGAAGAAGTCACATTAGCACAACTACTGTACCTTGTTCACGAGCTGATATTTGCACGCGGTTATTCGTATTTCACGTTGCGAGTTGACGCTACAAACGTACACCCAAAAGTCATATATGTTACTCCTAATTGATTGCATTGCGTTTTCGCGAACTATTGGCAAGAATGAAGGGCTCGAAAACAATTTCACAACAAGAATTGTAAATCGAGAGCACGAACCAGTGGCTAAAACTTACCTTTGCACACGTTAAGATCACTCCTATTTGTTGTCTTTAATTAATGACAAAATAATTGAAGTCAAGGTGTGTTGCAGCTGTTGTGGTCAAGTCTGAAAAGTGTCATTGACAATGCTTGAAACGCGATTAAAATAGTCCTTAAGGTGAATGCTTTCCATATTGTAATTTATTGTAAAAAATTAAGACATAATTGGCCCGCCTCCTTCTTTAAACCTAACTATCCGATTAATGCACTTAAATTGGCTTTGCATGTAATCAAATGATATTTTCAAATGAACATTTCGATTGATTGTTTTTTTTTTGTTGTTTTTTTTTTAACCACCCCATTCATCAGTCTTGTGGTTGTCCAGGTTTGACTTGAAACAATAAAAATAAAAACTAAGAATGGGAGCCAGTGAGAGTAAGCTTACCGAGAGTGCTGCAGGCCAACCAGAAGCCCCCGTCAAGAACTCCCGGGTCGCCCAGCTCAACGATCCACGCTCCCCATCGGTGGCCATTGATCGCACACCCATTCAGGTACTGTACCGTATGAGCCGCTAGATTGGGCTCAAACTTGGGCCAAATTCTAGTTGGAATCACATTTTTAATATATATATATAAACGCAGGATTCAGTGTTTTTATTTCCCTTAGGTTGGTGGGAATAAAATGAATGATGTGACCAATGAGTGTCCCTTGGAGGGAGGAGATCCCCGCTCACCCACCGTAGGCATTGCCCGCACGCCTGTCCGAGAAGTCATGAGAGGTAACTTTTTTTTTACCCCGCTTGCAACTGCAGGCCCACGTACTTGCATGCAAACTCACCTGCCCTGGCTCCCCATGTCATTCACTTGCTGGCTCACATACAACACACTCAATTCAACTCTAACAATGGAGCACCAAAAAAAAAAAAAAAAATTGCCCCAAATGAAACAAAGAACTGTATATAGAGATCTACATTTCATAAAACCGTACAGTCTGCTTTGTTGTTTTGTACGACAAATGTAACTTGATATGATCTGTTATCCCGATAAAGGATTAAATTGGAATTGGGGCACCCGCCATTTAGATTTTGCTCAACCCATTAATGGATAAATATCACTTGCCGTTTGCAGCCAAAGTGGGCAGCTTTGCTCGGCGCCTGGGTCTGTTGTTCCACGTGGAAGCCGAGGGCAAAGTCCCCCCAAGTGGAGGCCCCGCACAAGAGAATCGCGACGCCCTCAAGAGCGAGGAGGAGCTGGGGTCCACGCAGCCTCTCCTGACTCCTCGGAGGCCGCGCGTCTTCGGCGCCTTAGCCGAGCACGTCAACATCCTGGCCGTGCCTGTTCAAAGCGGGGACGGTCCCTGCAGCCCCTTTGTGCTGCTGGAGGAACCCCAGGTGGAAGTGGACATCGAAACGGACAGTGCAAGCCTGGAGGAGGCGGAGGAGGCCCGGGAGTCTCCGCTCCACAAGAGGCTGAGCATGAGCCTCATCACCTGCCACGAGGGAGCGCCCGCCTCCCAGATTCTCGCCGAGGTGCATCGGGACGACAGCGGCGCCGCTGCGCTAACGACGTCGCTAAACCGCGGCGTGGATCACCTCTACGCCCTTCCAGATGTCACACTGGAGCCCACCCTGGTCCCCTCTGACCCGCCCGTACAACTGCAGGAAGACGCCAAAGAAGTCCCAAAGGAGGCTCCCCAGGCGCCCGTCTCTCAGCTTCCCACCGGCGCCCACCGCCTCACCCTGGACATCAGGAGTCCGAGTCAGGTGGTCTTCAAGCCACAGTGGCTAGGTAAAGGCTTTGGGGCCACCGGGCTCAGAGCCAGGGCGGTGCAAGGTTCCAAGGGGGGGGCCTCGCCTCTCGCAGTGTCCGTGGCGGTTAAGAATGTCAACGATGAAAACAAGGGGAACTCTGGGAAGCAAAAGCAGAAAGGTGCGTGTGTGTCGACCGCCATTTTCTTGATTGAGTGGTGAGTGCGACTTAATTTGCAATTAACGCATGTTTTTTTTTTAAAATTTTCTTTTCTCTGTACAGATGGCCGCTCCCCACTACAGATCCTCAACTCTCACAGGGGACAACCTCAGGTAATCGGGGGTGGGGTGGGGGGGGTACACTTAAACGGCAATTTATTTTCTTCAGCAATGGAAGATGTTTTTCAAGTGAATTTGTCTATTCCTACAGAATTATTAGCCTACTTAATACAGCAAAGGTGACTGAATTGGGGCTTTCACTGTACTCTCACTGCAATCTAAAACTTCAGTTTCTAGAAGTGGCAACCTCTACTTCTGTTACCCATCATTCACTGGCTTTATTTAGTTAGCGGTACTTCTGCGTTCTTTTGACAGGAAAAAAAATATACTTAGTAGTAGTTTTCATTCAGACTCGCTCATGTTTCTGCCTCTAGCTAACTTTGGCTAATCATGCTACCGATTCTGAGCTACGCATGTCAGTCTGCCACTATGAGCTGTGGCTCCCTACCGATCATCATATCTTGATTTTTTCCCATTCATCTCCTGCTATAGTTATCAAATTCTAACTACAGCTGTCATTATTATCTGCCAGGGACATCAGTTTTAGTACTTTTGCGATTGGATATGCTTCTTCTGCTCTTTAGCTATAGCGGCCTAGCGATTGCGCTGTATTTGTAGTTGACTAGCTGCTTAAGCTCGAGTTGCCTGATAGCCACTTGTTAAGTTGTCGGGCAACGTCTCTCTCACTTTTCTATTGATGCATACTTTGCTAGCTAGCCATTGTGTGTGTGTGTATCTTATATTGAGCCATTTGACTCCGCGGTCTCTGGCTAACTAGCATTACCCAATATCGATCATTCGACTGCCTTCATCCACCATCCCTGTAGATCGGCTCCATTAGTAACTAGACGACGATCCATCCCCGAGATTCTTCAAAAGCAAAAACGTTTATTTTCAAATAAATCCAAATGTATTTATTGCAGATGAAGCTGAAAGGTTCCACCCCAGAGAAGCCTCGGCCCGTCCAGCTGGACCGCAGACTTCTGGCCGTGTCTCTGAACAAGGAGAATCGATGATGTGCAAATTTGTAAATATTTTCTTTTCTTTTAAAGCCCTTCATATGTCAAGTTTTTATGTGTACAGCTTGTACTTTTTCTGCTTTTTACTACCACCGTGTATTGTTTTTCTTGTCCTGTTTTGTTCGTTCTAAAAATTTTGAATAAAATGAACTGCTACGCATTTGTTTTCGCCTCTGAGAGTGTTCTTTAAAACATGTGACACACCGCATTCTGTAAAATGATCACAGAAGACAAATGGAATCCCATCTTTTATTTTGACAGTCCGTTTAGAAAGCTATGCGAAACATTTCCTGATGTGGTGAAACCCGAATAAGAAAACCTGGCAACCTGTAAATTACTCTACCTTTTGTCTTTGCCTGACGGAGGAAAAGGTCGACTTGTATTTACTCACTAATTCCACAAAGTCGTGCTCGGGTGCACACGATGGCATTCATTCGTAGATCCTGAGACAAATGGGTCATTGTTTAGAAGTGCTTTTAGTAAACCACCTTTTGTTGTCCCATCTGTTGGCTGTCTATCACGTTTTTATGAAGGGGGGTTGGGAAGGGGGGGGTACAGAAACAAGATGTCACATTCAACACAAACACAAAAACCTCTAAAGCAGGGTGTTCAATCTTATTTAGAAACGCAAGTCAACATAAGCCTGTGACGGAAAAAAACTAACAACCAAAAATAAACCAACCAAGTTTGCTTGATATAAAACGCAGCATACGGTATAGTTGGAATCAAACCCTAACACGACAGGCGACCATCCAGCGTGCTTCCGTTGGCCGACGGCTCGACCGCAGCGGCCAGGCGTGCCAGATCACTACAGTACGTAATCATGAACTAGAGAGGAATATTCATTCACATTAGCAAACCCAACTTTAAAAATTGGCACAAATAAATACAGAGACCCTCCTGGCAACCCCCCCCCCCAAATAGATCCCAAAGCCGACTGCGAGCCCTCAGTTCCAAATCTTGAGAAAGCTGTCCCACGATCCCGTGCAGCACGCCATTCCGTCGGAGGAGACGCCGATGCAGCTCACTCGGTTGTCGTGGCCGGCCAGCACTCCTGGAGAAAATTGGAAAAAAATTCAAATCAATAACATTTGTTTCATGGTGGGTTGCCTACGAACGTCACACTGTCCAACTCACCCACTCTCTCGGCTTTGAGCGCGTCCCAAATGTTGACGTTGAAGTCGTCGTATCCGGCCAGGATGAGGCGTCCCGACAGGGAGGGCGCCAGCGAGGTGACGCCGCACATGATGCTGGAGTCCTGGTAGGTGATGAGCTCCTGGTCAGCTCTCAGGTCGTACAGCTTGCAGGTGGCGTCGTCGGAGCCCGTGATGACCGCGTTGCCGTTGGGGAAGAACTGCGGAGGAAGGTGGTGAGGACGCGGCGTCCCATGGGAATCAACAGTTCTCATCGCCGAGTGTCCTTTACCCCGATGGCGTTTATGTCGCTCTCGTGGCCCCCGAAGGTTTGTCTGCAGTTGCCCTCGCGGATGTCCCACAGCTTGGCCGTGAAGTCGCACGCGCCTGAGATGAAGAACTTGAAGTCCGGGGAGACGGCCAAGGACATGCAATCTCCCTGGTGGCCTGCGAAGATGGTCTTCTGGGTGCCCGTCTCAATGTCCCATAGCACGCTTAAATCAAGACCGCCACCATGACGGAAATCAGGAAAGTCCATGCGTGCCTCATGAAACGTACTAAAGGCGACTTACCAAGTGCAGTCTCCAGAGCTGGTGATGATCTCGCTGTCGCTGATGAAACGGCAGCATGACAGGTAACCTGCAATGATAACGAGGGCGATTTTGCAATTAAAACAAACCTTGACAAAGGCAGCAGAGGAGAAACATGGATTTGGTTCCCACTAGCCTGTGTGCGCCGCCAGCTCGCGCATGACTTTGACGTTGCCGTCCTTGCCCTTGAGGTTGTAGATGGAGCACATGTTGTCCAGGCCCCCGCACGCCACCAGGTTCCCCGACGGGGCGTAGGCGCACGTCATCACCCACGATGATTTGAGGGGGATGGCGTTCACCTGTCAGGTTAGAATACACATCCACTAAATGGAGGCCGAGTTTCCTATCACCATGATGCGTTCGAGGGTCATTGCGAGATTGGAAAATATTTCTCGTTCCATCAAATTTTAATTAATCCACATACAAAACATGCAGTTTCTGAGTACATTTACCTGTCCCATGACCAAATCTTTAAAAAAACTAAGAGAAACGAATGTTTGAAATTAGTTTGAAAAATACCAAATACGTCCCAAAATTGACATTTTTCTGTGGTCCCGCCACCCCTAATGACAAAATTAAATCTAAAATAAAACGGTTAAAATTGTATTTTTAAAACTTGTATTATTTGTTTCATTGCTGTCCGTTGTAACAATGGGAACATTTATTTTAGTCAACACAATATTTTAAAAGAAGAATTATTCACGGAACGTGAACGTGTCCCATATGTACGCAACCCAGTTATCGTAACGTTTTTAGCATTGTAGTAGAAGAAGAAGAAGAAGAAGAAGAAGAAGAAGAAAGCAGTGAATCACATGGTGCGCTGGACTTCCCATCATCAGTATCCCAAAAGAATAGGTCGAGCAAAGGTATGTCCTCTCTTTTATTTCTCCACATTTCTATAAAATAGTTAGCACCGGTTGAATGTCTCACCCTACCCCCTGCAATCCTGCTGTGCAAGTGATCAGAATAAGAGAATACGTTTTTTTTTCTTTACATATTTCCAAATTATTTTTTTTCTTGCCATCTTTACAGAAGTAAATTTGTCCTCTTGGTCATCAGCAGTAACAGCTAGCCAAACAGCTAGCCTCTACTCCTGAGAGAAAGCTAACATTGGTCCTGATTTGCAACACTGTTGCTGTGATTCAACTAAGTGACAGTCTAGTTTTACATTTAAATATTACATTAATTCAAGATTACACTAAAATATGTGTAATCATTAAGATGAAGACTTTAAAAATAGTCAAAAACTATTATAAGTAATACAGAAAAATTAACGTTGAATATAAAATCGGAAAGGCCTAAAAATCCTGTAATACAAATCCAAACAAAATACAAAAAAACAATTGTACATTTTTTTGTAGTATTTAATGTGGAGAGGTGTTTTTATTTTTTTTTATTTTATGTTATTTATTTCCTGGGGGGTGGTACAATGACTCAACCAAAAGACTTCACATAGGATTTGATGCAACCATTTCCAGTTGTGGATCAATGTCAATGTTGTTCGGACCTGCATGTTTGTTTGTTTTTTAAGTTTTAAAAAAATTATTATGAATTACTCCTAACAGAAACAGCTGTCCATCTTACTGACATTTCTGTTTCCCACAGGCGTCTGTTTCGAAGAGGAAAAACCTGCTCGCCATCCACTCGGCAAACACTGAGCCCTTCCCTCAGCAGCCCAAACCAGAACCAAACAGCGAGCAAAGGTGTGTAACTTCTTACCGCTCCGTCTCACCTTGTTGGTTGTGATGCTGTCCCATACGATGAGCTTCCCATCTTGTGAGGCACTCACGCACAGCCTGCGGGCACGTGAATACCAAATCTTTCCATATCTCACATACCGGTAATCTTTAAAAAAAAAAAAAAAAAAAAAAGGCGGTCTTTAAAATGACCTACTTGGAGTCAGTGGACCAGTGCATTGCGTAGATCTTGGCGAGGTGGCCCCTCAGTGTTTTCCTGGTCTTCATTTGGACGCGGCCCACCACGTTGATGCTGGCCACGGCGTCCTGCAGGGTTGTATCTTGCATGGACTTACGCGCCGCCTAAGTGGAAGGGAAGGAGTACAGTGGTAAATTCATCTCGAAAAATGGGTTCTAAAAGTCAAACCTCGTGAGATTTCCTTCAAGTCGTGAGATTTCAGCTCAAGCCTAAAAAGGCATTGGAAGTCGGCCATGTTGTTTTCAAATGGCCATTTTGAGGTGACTTTCGTTATTTCCATGGACCCTTCAAAGGCAAACTCATGATGGAAAAAAGAAGAAAAAAAGCACTTGAAGATAGTTTCTGTCAGCTACATGAAACGTGGTGAACATTAAAAGTACACAGGAAGTCTGCCATTTTATTTTGAAGTGGCCATTTTAACTTGACTTTTGCCATTCCATGAATTCTTTTACAGACTTGTCCTATAGATATATCAGCCCCCAAAGCCAGTTCCTCTTTCCAACATGAGATTTGGTGGCAATATCTTATCATGAGTAGACCCACAAAAAATCTGCAGAAGCCATGTCTGAAAAGACACAAGCTCTGCTGTTTTAGGGGCATTTTGGCCTGTCTGGTTCCTCCAAAAGCAACTTTTATTTGACAGATTTTGTTCAATTTTTTGGAGAGGTGGGGCGAGTGAAAATTTACACCTGCAACCAATTTCAATGAGCAGAATAAAATTCAATTAGCACGTCTATGTGTAGACCAACAAAAATTCTCAAGAAGCCATTCCTGACAAGACACAGGAAGTCAACCGTTCTGTTTCGAAGCAGCCATTTTAGGGTCGTTTTGAGAATTTCCCGTAGTCCTTCAAAAACAGATTTTGGCAAGTTCCTACCAAGCGAAATCCAGTGACCATGTCTCTCTATAACAAGATGCAGAAGTCGGGCAATATGTTTTAAAAGATGAATGGATGAAACTTGCATTTAAGTTTTATTTGACAATGTTCAGACACATTTTTACACTTGCGTGACTTCAATCACTTCTTCTGTAACTGCAATTTTGGGGGACAGTGTGACCTTGGAACAAATTCTATTTCCATGATTTATATATTTATATGACGAGAATTGTTTAGAAATGAACAAGAGCGACTCCACTGTTGCTTTTCTTTTTATTTGATTGATGAAGCTGTGATAACATAGAGCGTACTCACGGTAATCTGGTCCTTGAGGCTGTCTGCCTCCTTTCGCAATTGCTCCATTTCACCCATGGCGATGCTCGGCAGGCACTGTCAGCGACGGTGGGAGAGCTGAGAAGGCCCCCCCGCGCCCCCGTCAAGAAAAGACAACACAGTTCAGCGTCTGCCCCTCAGTACAACAATCACTCGCTTCCGTCCGGTGGCTTGCCGAAAACCCCTGACGCCGAGCTTGACCTGCGGCAGGCTGCGGCTCTGCCGGGGAGTAACGTTTTTGCAAGTCAAACTGGGCTCTCGGCTGCTTTGCAAACTTCATTAAACACACGGAAACTGGGGGCGCACGCGCACACTGTCCCCCCCCCTTCTCACGCACACATCCCTCGAGCTCATGCAGGAGTGTATGAATATTCGAGCGAGCCCTTAACAGTAAAACTATTTGCTCTTCAGATGATTCGCCCTGTATGTACACAAAAACCAGTACGTCCTGTCAGAATGTCATCACATGCAAGTGTTGGGAGGGAACGTGTGTGTGTGTGTGTGTGTGTGTGCGTATGTGTGTATTCAAGCATCCAAATTGTTGACTGTAATTGAATTTGGTCATTTCATGATTAAAAGAGCCAGTTCATCGTCTAATGGACAAAATCAGTGAGTGGGAGAAATGTCACGCTGGTGCGTCGTTTTGGAGCCAAAATTACACTTGGGCTTAAAAACAAATCTTTTTTTTTGGGGGGGGGGGGGTTACAAAAATACAATTTATGATTGAAAGATTTTCTTCAGCTTAGTTTGTACACAAAAAAGAAATCATCTCATTGTTCAAAATAGGGTTTGCTCCAAACAAGCTCCAAACAAGCTTCGAAATGACAACACTTGTAAAGAGCTGCCCACGCCCAGATGCTCACATGCAGAGTCACCGCCCCACCTGACTCAGCTCCTGATGCCACACCCCTTAAAGGCACACTTCCAACACAGAAATACTACAATGCATCCGGTCATTCTACTTGACACAACCAGTTTATTTCTTTCCGTTCTCTTTCATATTTTACCATCCAGTGCGGTGCTAAATTCTTGATTTTAAAAACTCCTGAAATTAATTGTGTTGTTCTTCTGAGAGTGTGGATTCATGTCGCATCAATTCATTTCATCCATCCACCCATTTTCCGATCCCCTTTTATCCTCACAAGGGTCACGTGGGGTGCCGAAGCCTATCCCAGCCGTCTTCGGGCATTAGGTGGGGGACACCCTGAACCGGTTGCCAGCCAATCGCAGGGCACACAGAGACGAACAACCATCCGTGCTCACACTCACACTGAGGGGCGATTTAGAGCGTTCTATCAGCCTGCCATGCATGTTTTTGGAATGTGGGAGGAAACCAGAGTACCCGGAGAAAACACACACAGGCCCGGGGAGAACATGCAAACTCCACACAGGGAGGCCGGAACCCTCGACCCCTGCACTGTGAGGTAGACGCGCTAACCACTCGCCCACCGGGCTGCCCGTCAATTCATTTCATTGGAGAAAATTGCTTCAATATCTGGTCATCAGTTTCCACTTGCACTTTCTCTCACGATTTGAATCAGACGACACATGACCTGACGGATTTGCCTCTCATTTGTCTAAAGTGAAATGGAGAGGAAGCCAAGGGCAAGTTTTGTCTGACATTTTTTTTTGAAGCCATCTGGAGAGCCGGTAGTGGAAGAATGAGGTTGTTAAAATGAAATGACAGCGACGATTGATCGCGGCTGTTTTCATGCATTATTCCAGGTGCAAAAGTCTTGGACTGTCATTGTTTCATGTGATAAAATGGCTGCTGGCACAGGATGGCTTGTGCTCGAAGGTGAAGCGCATTAGCCATCACTCATGGGTGGCGGTCGGGTCGAAGAGGGGAGTCGAAAGAGTGAGTTTTAAATCGTGTCATCGGTGGAGATTTTTAAAGAGGAAAAAAAGGGGGGGGTGGCTTTTTCATCAAATCTGCTCTCATCCGATTACTGACTGCTCTTTGCATGTGGATAAGAGGAGGGAGGGGATGACGCCAACGGGAGGGGCAAGGGTGATGGGGTTTGAGAGGGGCGGGGGTGCGAGATGAGTTGTCTGACACACGAGTGAAAATCATGCTCGGTGAATTCAGATTCTTGGTTTTACAATTTTTTTTGGGGGGGGGGGTATTCTTTGAAATTTGGCTTCTTGCATCGATACAACATTCCTATATTCTCATTGTATTGCCATCCACATATCACCAAAGAAAAAGAACACAAAACACACGATGATGTGGTTCAAAAAGACAATTTTTCTGACGTTCTTTGGAACAAAGCAAATCAAGAACCGAGTCATAAATCATGAATGCTTGTGCATTTTCAGCAACTGTCAAATTGAAATCTTGTCCTGTTTTTGGATAAAAGGAAAGACATGAAAATGCTTTTGTCAGTTCGATTCATCGACAAAATAATCATCAGATCACTCGATGTTGAAATGAATCGGGAGTTGCAGCCCGACGACCGACTTCATTCCATTTGCAGTGACCAGCGTACGTACATCTGATACACGTTGACCAAATTGTCATCAGAAAAAGTCAATTCAATAAAATCAAATTTAAGGCAGACAATTTGTGCCAGTGTTTAGATTTAGATACATTTTTATTTTGCAATTGTTTGAAAGTAAGCCACATTGTAGATATATTTGTAAATAATGTGTGTGCATATACATACAGTATCATATGTATGGATACATATGTGTGTATATATATATATATATATATATATATAATATAATATTTTTGCTTTCTTTCATTTGATCCTAAAATGTAATTTCATTTGGTACAATAATATTAATATTCTAGTATTCAACACCCATAACCCATGTTTTTCCAATATCGTGCAGGCCTAATGTATATATGTATAATGCATGTATATGTGTGTGTGTGTGTGTGTGTGTGTGTGTGTATATGTGTGTATATATATATACACTTTTTGAAACAAACTTACACCTAACCAAACACAAAAATGGGCCTCACCAGTTTGGAGACTCCTCTTGGAATGTTCTAGATGCCTTCCAAAAAAATAAAATAAAAAAAAAAAAGACTCAAATGTAATCACACTAGTGTAGCAGTCAGTCATCCGCTGATCGTCACAGCACTTTCCATTCACTTTTGCAACAGGCCTGATGCTCCCCTTGGCCAGTCCCTTGCTCCTCTCCTGTCCTGTCCTGTTCTGTCCTGTCCTGTGAGGAACAGATGAGGATTTCAGGGATGAAGGGAGATCAGGGATGAGGGGATAAACCCAGCGATGGACAGTGAGAGCTGGATGCTGCTGGTGGTGGTGGTGGAAGTGTTGGTGGTGGTGGTGGGGGGCGGAGGGGTGCTGCCAAAAAGCGAGAGGAGACAAAGTGGGCAGACCAAAGAAGGCGCTCAGTGTGGTTGCAGCAAAGGGGTCACAAGACACGAGCGATGGGTGAATCCAGGGCTGGAAATAATGGCGGGGAGGGGAGAAGAAAGGAAAATAAGAGGGTCTGGCTCTTTGACTTTTTATGGTGCAGTCGTCACTAATCCTGAAAGTTCCCCGAGTGGCAGCCGGGCCGATCTTGACCAAACCGGAAGAGCGGGTTGATATGAGCTGCTGTCAACAAGAGTAGACTAACTCCATTTTTGTCATTTTGCAAGAGAGCGATTAAAAAAAAGTGTGTGTGTGTGTGTGTGTATATATAATACACACACACACAAATTGTGTGTGTATATATATATATATATATAATACACACATACACACAGAGTGACTAATAGTGCTGTAGGATTGATATTTTCCTCATTGAAATACACATTACAACAATTGTCATTCATATAGGGGAGACTGGAACAGGTTAATGGCATTTTCATTCATTTGAATGGGAAATGGTATTTTGAGAGACGAATGTTTTGGCTTACGAGCGTGGTCACAGAAGGAATTCAGCTCGAGGCGCCACTGTCGTTTGTTCATTATGTTCCAATTACTTTTTACATAAAAACAGTGTCGTGTCCATTCAGAATGCAATTTCATGATAGTATTGTTCAGGTTTTCTACAAGTCATTCATGGTAACCTTTATTTTATTTTTAAATCTGAATTAATTGAGATTGTATTCCATTTTAAATTGTTGCCTGATACGAGTTTTTCCCATCGTTGTGTTTTTCAAAATGTGTCCTCTTCACACAGCGTCACACCAAGCCCAATTCACATGATAGAGCCGATTCCAATTTCGCAATGAGGCCTTATGTAATTTCTACTTTGTCGTAAAATATATAATGAGATGGCGTCACATGAATTTCCTGCAGCTTGTCAAATTACGCGTACGTGACACGACGCCCTGTGTGACACCCGCCTAACGGGGGATGAATGCACATGTTCAGGCTGCCCGCCTCCATTAAAGATGCACGCTGACCTAATTCTGCACAAGTAGTGGTGGTGGGGGGGGGATTGGAACACAGGGACGGAATCGGGGGGCTGAGAGGTGAGAGATTTAAAGGGTGTAATGTGGGGACATAAACAGCACTTGAGTCTGCTCTGAGGAGATGAGGGAGTGGGGTGGCATGAGGTTGTATGGGGGGGCGGGAAAGCGTCACTCCGCCGAATGATTAAGCCATCTCTGGATGGATTACGATTCCATATTCTAAATGGGAGACTTTTTAAGCTTCATAAACAAGTGCACTCATTTATGGAGAGATTACCGTAATCTCTCTATTTCTATCCTCCCTCACGGACCCCCTCCTCATGTCTGTGTTTTTCCTTTTTTTTTAAATCTTTCCACCATTTGCCTGCTGCCACTTGCCAGCGTGTAACTAATGGACAGTTTAAACCTAGCTTGCATCTTTGGTACTTATACACCAAACCGCAGTAGTCCTTTATTTCAGCCATAAACATTTTGCTGAGATGAGATTAAAGACCCTGTTAAATCCATATATATATATATCAGTGTTCCAACATCCACAAACGGCAATTGCTGTCACAACTTGAGATTGATGAGGTACAACGCAGGTTCCGTGGTGAAGGGCCCCAGGCTGCCAGATCAGAGGAGGAGGTCATACCAGAGATTGGGAGGCAAGCCCCAATGAATGAAATGCTGAGCGAGGCAGCAACTGACCTGCAAGCTAAGATCATGGCGAGGATGAAAGCTGGGCAACCTAGAAACCGATTACAACGGCTATGTGAAGTACCACCTGAAAGTCTCATGGAAAGTGTGAATGCAGCACTGAGGGCGATTCCTACCATAACGATCACCGACACCAATGAGCTGATATACGCTTCAGCATCAGTGATCCTAGAAATCCTTGGCTATCGGAGCAACTATGAGACACGTTACCCACCATGGAAAAGACGGTTGGAGGCTAAGATCAAGGCGGCTCGGAAAGATGTGAGTCAATTGACGGAGGCCCAGAGAGGTGTGATGAAAAGGCCGATACCTGAGAGGTACATCCAGATGACCATACCTGAAGCACTCGAAACTGCCAAACAAAGGCTCCAAGCCTTGTCCAGTCGCCTAAAGAGGTACACGAAAGAGAATGAGGCCAGGCGAATAAACAGGCTGTTCGCAACACAACCTGCGAAAGTGTATGCTCAGTGGCAGGGTCCTAACAGCAGAGCTGACCCACCAAGACTGGAAACTGAAAGGTACTGGAAAGGAATATGGGAGAGGGAGGTCGCACATAACAGCAGTGCACAATGGCTGGTGACCCTGAGAGAGAAGCACAGCAACCTCCCTGAGCAGAACCCAGTTACCATAACAGCGGCAGACATACAGGAAAGAGAGTCTCAGATATGAAAAACTGGACAGCACCAGGCCCGGACATGGTCCACACCTACTGGCTAAAGAAACTCAAAGCACTCCATGAGCACCTAGCTACACAAATGAACCAGTTGCTGAAGGATGGGACTCACCCAGGATGGCTAACTGAAGGGCGAACTATCCTGATCATGAAGGATCCCTCAAAGGGTACAGTCCCATCCAACTATCGGCCAATAACCTGTCTCTCCACAACATGGAAGCTCATGTCAGGCATCATTGCGGCTAAGATAAGTGGACACGTGGATCAACACATGAGCGAAGCGCAGAAGGGCATTGGTAGAGATACCAGAGGAGCCAAACATCAGCTCCTGGTTGACAGAACAGTCGCACAAGACTGCAGGTCCCGACATACCAACCTGTGCACAGCCTGGATTGATTACAAGAAAGCCTATGACTCGATGCCACATACATGGATCACTGAATGCTTGGAGTTGTATAAGGTGAACAGGACCCTAAGAGCCTTCGTTGCGAACTCGATGAGGATGTGGAAAACCACACTTGAAGCCAATGGCAAGCCACTTACCCAAGCACTGAAATGTTGAGATACAGCGTTAAACTCTCTTTCACCTTTTAAATTTTTGGACGTGGCTCAAGCAAGGCCCGGTGAGACACTTGCGTCCTCCGGTATGAGTTGGCCTTCCCTGACTAAGTGCTCATTTCATTTGTGGCTCTTCATCGTAATTGAGACTTAGTTGTAAATAAAGCTTTGGCACATTTCTACCTCTAAAGTGTGCAGTTAGCCACACAGCTATGCCCTCCTCCCAAAAAAACCCAAACATCTGTTGAGTGCAGTTGGAGAGCTCCATTGCTAATTAGCCTTCTAGGAGGCAGCTAGTAGCTATTAGCTATGATGATTAGCTGCTAGCAGGCTCACAGAGCAAACCCACTGGCATCGGGGCCCGCCCAATACGCCACCACGTTGTTACATTGCCACGTGTAGATTCGCAAAACGGAGATACTTAAGGGAAAGAACCTAACTGTTTGTTACAGTTTGCTAGTCCGCAAGCTAGCAAGCTCACAAGCTCGCTGGATGTTGCCGGGGCCGTCCAATATGTCTGGGTCCTCAAATAACAGAAACACATGCACATGTGGAACTTCAACTGTTTCTTAAAGCGTTCTTTTGGAATAGGTGTGTTTTGTTGGTGAGGTGTATCCTTTTCACCTTGAGTCTTTATTTAAACAGTTTGTGGGAAGAGACCCAACAGGTCAGTTTGAAGTTTGGACAATGTCTAAATTTGACTCATAAATCCCTCGTGTAAGTTGCAGAAGACTGCGATTGTGAGGGGAAACTGAAAGAAAGGCACTCACACAAGGGGAGGACCAGAAAGCAAAAGAAGTTGACTTACTACTCCTTTTATTAAGTATAAATACAGTATATACACCCGCACACTTTTCAGTCAAGGTCATACTGTCACGAATAAATACTCACAGTGTGTCAAATGTCACTGAAAATGAATACAGGCGCTCCCCGAGTTACGAACATGCGAGTTACGAACAAACGGTACATACGAACATTTTCACGGGTCTGTCGAAAAAAAAAAAAAAGTTAGGTTTTGTATTGCGCGCCTTTTTCCGAGTGCCGAACGGGGCGGAGGCTGCTAGTTTACCAGGCAGCTAACCCTCAAGCCCTGAAGAACGTGACGAAAAGCTCTCTCCCCGTTATATGGATGTCAATATAAGCCTTAAACATACATTCCAGACAAAATATAGCACTGAAGCAACTTACGAACGAATTCACCTTATGAACAATCGTCCGAACGTAACTCGTTCGTAACCTGGGGAGCGTCTGTAACATTCTTTCTTAAAAACAGCATGGAGATATTGGATTATTAGGAACACCTCAGAAATCTTTGGCAGAGAGTTTGTTTAGTGGACCAAATGTCTAAGAACAGAAAGTTGCTGCGTTTTTCACTCTGAGCTGGTGCCAAATTGGGTGACTGAGCCAACATCACGAATGTTGTTGTTTTTTTTAAATAAAAAACAAACACTAAAACAGGTGCAAGACGAGCACCGAGCCATCTCTCTGAAATCATTTTTACTTTCTTCTACAATGTCTATGAAACTTGCTTTATATGTTCAATAAACAAAGTGTGAATCAACATTTTGACCATGAAATTTGTCATCACATTCCCAACGCAAACTTTGCTGACCGTCAAAATAAATCTGCTTGAACAATTCAACCAAAAACTCAGTCTTCAATTTGAATTAAAATCATATGGCACAAAATAACCTTCAATAAATGCTATATAAAAAAGTTCAAACTCGGATGGCACAGAAGAAGATCCATACGAAGGCGGCAAACTTAACTAGACTAACATCATTTTCCAACCAGCTCATTGCGAAAGGGTGAACTGAGAGGCTCACATTCACAATTCATCTTTGCCCGCCGTCACCCGTCCTCTCGCTCTGCCCTTGGCTGGCGCTTGGTTGCGAATGTTCCGAGGGGCGGGGTGCGCCGCCGCCGCCGCCATCGCCGCCCGCCGTGTCATCTGTCTGCGCCACGCGCTGCCCGCCGGGGGCCCACCCTTTTTCCACCTCCTCTCGCTCCTGCAGGCACAGAAGGGTGGCAATTTGGAATCTCTGCCTTTAGAATTTCAAAACGGTTGATGTCAGACCCAGTTGTTGAATCTCATGATGGCTTGTACGGGTGTGACAGCATCTGCACTCTAGATGCCCGTCTCAGTGACAATGCTATCCAGTAAATGTCATCACCCCAATAGCAAAGACAAGGTTGCGGTATTTTTTTTTTTCCTTCCAGAAGACGAACTCAATGAGGTCGACTCGACAGCAGTCCAGCAGATTTGCATTGCGCTCTCTGCGTCACGCCAACGTGTCGCGTCACTCACCATGTCCCTGTAGAGCTTCTCTTTGGTGAACCAAAGTGCCAGCGCGCAGCGGCGACCTTTCGTCAACGCCGTAACGCCGTGCGGATTGATGGGTCCCGACGAGAAGCCGACCAGACGGCCGCACGTCGGTTTGACTCGGGCCTGCGGGGCGAGGCCACAAATGTCAAGAATCTTACGGCGTATGAATATTCGCAAATATTGATTCGTGAATATGGTGAACACCTCCGCGTTTGTGAAAACGTTTTGCGGTAAAAATGTGACTTCTGAATTTAGAGTTGCGGGCCTTCAGTTGAACTGCAATTTGCCTGGCAGCTCTGATGTTAGCATGAAGCGAGCTGACTTTTGTTAGTCAAAATGATACGGCTGAGGTGAACCTTTTAGAGCAGGGGTCTCAAACTCAATTTAGCTGGGGGCCACTGGAGGCAGAGTCTGGGTGAGGCTGGGCCGCATTAGGGTTTCCACAAGAAAAGCGCTGATAAATCATTCCAATGTTCTCAAATATCTTTATTTTTTTAACACAAAATAATGAATTAAATCAAATAATTTTTAAAAGAAGCCACCCCGTCCTTCTCCATGAAGTCTTTTACTTCTGCTCTCAACTCAAAAAATCTCTTCAATACGTTTCCCCTCCTGAGCTAACGTACCTCAGTGAAGTAGAGCACATCCCCGTATTCAGATTTTATTTCCTCTAAAAAATGGGCGGGGCGGAATAGGGTCAATACCTCACGTGATTGGTTCGTTCAGCTCCGCACACAACAAGAGTCATTCATATCAATCTTGCGGGCCGCACTAATATTAATCTTTCATATTAAGACGGGGGCCGCAAATTATCATCCTGGGGGCCGCAGTTGGCCCGTGGGCCGCACGTTTGAGACCCCTGTTTTAGAGTGTAAACACGTTGAAATGTTGAGTTCTCTTTTGTTGTGGGCTGCACTGTCACTGTGTGCGCTTCGGTCAAAGTTGACATCTATGCTGGCTTTCGTTTGTGTTTCGCATTGTTAGTACGAGGCAAATTTTTGTTCCACAAAATGAATATGATTTGCTTCCTGTTAAACTGTACAAAGTGCATTCTAACGTTGGTTTCCTGTCTGTTTTACAAGAAACTCCGACTGCGATTAAGAAATCAACGGAACCGTGCAAGCGAGGAGTCTTTGCCTCCTCTTTTCCTAACGTCGCGGCTCCTGTTATTTGACAGCAAAAGAATCAGAAGAAGTTTTGAGGAATTCAGTACATTTTAAAGTGGGAGGGTTAAAACTATTTTTTAAAAATTTTATTTGATTGAATGATCTCTTTAAATCAAGGATTTTCACATATTGCGGGTAGGTCCGAATGGATCCCTCTTCATGAATGGGCCTACACTGGATACAGTATAATGTCAAATACTTACCGTGACTGTTTTGGCATCCCTGTTGGTGAAGAAGAACTCCCCACCATCAAAGTTGTCATTCAGGTAGAGGATGGCACTGTGCGGGGAAACGTTCGTTTTATTTTGATTTTAATTTCAGTGGCGCACAAGCGCTGGTTACATCTTGAACTCTTCGAAAGAGTCTTTCAAGGTGAAAACCCGAAAAAGTCCACGTGTGCACCTGAGGTCTCTGTGAATGAAGGCAGGCGGTTCTTTCCAACACTGCCTGGTGTCCGGCTCAAGGAGACAGTTGTCCACATGGACCGGGTGAGACAAATCCATTCGGCCCTCTTGGTCCCCTTGTCGCCACAAACAAAAAAAAATATCTATTTTTTTCTAAAAATTATTTTTTTCCATAAGTGTGTGAATTAAAATGTCTATATCGGGGGACGGACCCTTTTTGGTGGTTACCTTCAATGGCACTCCGACAGACGAGGTGTGTGAAGGCGACAAAGAGTCCCGAGGGACTCCTGAAGTAGGAATGCAGCAGGATACGCGCCCTCTCCCCGAGCTCGTGCAGCAGCTTGGCGTCCGTTTGGTTGACCAGGCCGTCCTGAGCCAGCTGTTGTGTTTGAATGCCACGTGTGACAAAATGTCTTACTGTACTTCGCTTTGATTTTTTTTTTTTTCTCACCTTCGCAGCTCTGAGCAAGGTGAGGCCGTCCAACGTCTCATGAGGAGTGTGCGGTGACCGTCGCCCCCGGTAACCGTCTCCTGCTGATGCGACCGCCTGTCAAGAGACCAGACAAAGACAATAAGGTGAGATGGGTTACTAGGCTTGATTTACATTGTCGGTTCAACTGTCCACTTGAGATTAAGGCCTGTATCCATTTATTTTTTTACTGTATAGTTTTCACTTCCATATACATGTAAAGTACCATATATCCCTTGCAAAATTGCACGCACGTCATCAGATACACAAGTGTCAGCATGGAAGTTTTTTTTTTTTTTTTTAATGCTGCCATGACACGCACTCCTGTTGCGCTACTTTAGAGTTAAAAAAAAAAAAGTCAGAATTGCGACGGTTGAACCGCGGTAGCCTTCGACTTGTAATCGGACTTACGGCCGCCAGCTGCAACATCCTGTCACACTCCTTCTCAGTGGTGACTCCGTCCAGCACCACCCGGTTGGTCCCGTTTAGGAGCAGCTCGTCCATGGCGATGGTCACACCCACCTGGCGGACCGGACCACCTGCAGAAAAGGACGAACCCGAGGGACAGGCGAGTGTAAAAAAAAAAAAAAAAAAAAGATGGAATTCTTCCCATTTAACGGCGGGCGTGTAGAACCTGCAAAGAAGCCACTGTCGTCCACCTCCTCTTGCTGCTCCTCCTCTTTCGTGTTCTCAGTCATCTTCTCCTTCTCAGCTCTAAGAAACACAAGTCATGTCGACTTTTGTTTGAGTTTGTGTTTTTTTTGTTGGGTTGTTTGCTTGCTTTTTTGGGGGGGGTGGGGGCTTGCTTGGGAGCTTGACTTACTTCCATGATTCCCTCAGGGATTCTGGGACAACACCCTCTGGTGTCCAAAGATCCTGCAGAGGATAACTCTTAAATTAAAAAAATTTTTAAAAGTTTCCCCCGATGCAAATGAACACTAGTGGCTCCCGCAAAATTTCGTTGTAACAAGTGTGCAATGACAATAAAGTATTCATTCATTCATTCATTCATTCATTCATTCATGAATACGTACTGGGTCAGTGAAGGTGTAGTTTAGGTTCTCCATGCCAAAATAGAGAAGCTCCTTCTCCTCTAGCGAGCGTTTGACATAGCGGACGATCTCCTGTATAGATGAACACACAAAAATGAGAAAATGGCTTTTTTTTTTTCCTCCCCCAAAAGTCAAAAATGACATTTTGGCCAGCAAGACAGACTTGTAGACCGCCACCGAGGCTTTTTGTCACCACAAAAATCCTAGAAAGAAAACCCACTGGAGCAACTGGGGCCGAGATTCAAACTCAAACCTTTGAATTGTGAGGAATACGTGCAAAGCCCCATGCTGACCTTCTTCCTAATTTCCAGATACCGAATCATTTTGATGATATAATATTCTAACTTCTTGAGATGGCGATTTTGTGTGTGTGTGTGTGTCTGTGTGTCATGAATCCATTATAATTTGAGTTTTACTTTTTTAATTGAACTATGTACTGAAAGTAAAATTAGATTTCTGAAAAGCATGGAGAAAAAAAGGTCTGACCTGTGCAGGCTGTGGGTCTTGTGACTCTTTGTCTCCCCCTAGTGTCTCTTGGTAGAGCTGCAGGTTGTCGATGGAGTCCTTGTCTGAGGGGTAAAAGAGGAGCAGGGAGCGAAGCGTCTGCACCGCGCTTCTCACATCTCCAGCTGGGAGCAAGACAGGTTGCACAAATATTTCAAGAGGAATCCCAGTTGGCCAGTCATCATATTCAATATGGATAAAAGCCTTGGGTCATTTTCTTCATTCAGTTGTCATGAGGGCCGCCCCCCCATCGCCCCGCCGGCCACTCCCTGCCCACGCGGAGCGCGGAGTGGGCTGCTGATGACGTATAGGTCGGATGCATGCGGGTGAGCTCACAAGCATTTGTTTCTTTTTGTCAATAGATGACTGTGAATCCGCTGTTGAGGGTATTTGCGGATGGTAAGAGAAAATGCCACCGTTAAGCGACAGAAACACGGACCTTTAAACTGCGCGAGGTGCAGGTGTTCCAGCTGAGTGGGCAGGAAGTCGTCCTGAGAGGAGACCCTGCCGGGACGGGTGGCCACCTGTGTCACGCACGACTGCTGGCACGACAACAGCGAGAGGGAAAGAGCTGAATGACAGAAAAAAAAAAGTGTGGAATTCACTGTCCTATTTCATCTTTGTAAAAACAAAGACGCTTTTGTTTACCCGCGGCTTTCTCAAAGACACCGTCGACGCCGTCAACTCCCCGGTCCTCAGGCAGACGCTGCGCAGCCACCACGCACTGCACCTTGCACTCCTCGATCTGACGCAGTGTTTCGTTGACACATGCTCGCCATTCATCCGCCGCCTGCGCCCACTTGGACGTCTCCTCCAGTTGGAGTGCCGAATCGTACAGAAACTGAGGGGCATTGCAAAAACAAATCATTATTTTTGTCAAATGTTGAGAGATACTAGTCTAGTGCTTCAACAAACTACTTGTTGCTAAACTAGCGTATATTTCGGACTTTAACTCGCGCTTATTTTCATAGGTAACCTGGTCCTGTGATTTATACTTGGGTGCAACTCGTATCTACAAAAAATCAAGTTCGGACTCGCAGCCAACGCATGAGTTCCAGTTGGATTGGAAACTTCCACATCTGACTTTGGAAAAGTTTTTCTTTTTAGTTTAAAATGGCTTATCTTCACTAGAATCCTACATCTCATTGTGGCCAAAGGTACATTTTGGGTTGCTTATTCCACCTGTTGGTGTTATAAATAAGAAATGCTTGTTGTGGATTAAAATTTTCTAATTCGAATCATAATAAACTATTGAATAGTCTCGCACGCACTCCATTTCGGAAGGTGGCAGTAATACACCAGAAGTATTTGCCAACTGCCAAAAGAAACTATGATAAGAACAATAAATGGGAGGAAGAGGTAGTGGAAGAATTGGAAGAAAAAAATATTGGAAGAACTGGAACAAGTAGTCATAGCAACTAACAACCAAGCTAGCTCGTTTAGCATCCAGCATTCCGCCACACCAAGGATGTTCTATTTACACCAGCAAAAGGCGCAATAACCGAGCGGGATTCTTTCTTTGACCGCAACGCAATGCGGAAGTTTAGTAAGTCATTTCAAACTAAAAAGAAACAAACTCTTCCATTGTTAGAAGTGGAAGACTTTAATCAAAATGGAACTCGTTGGCTGCCATCAACACGATAAGAGAACAGGGATTTTGGGTGCGGGTCCAAGCTCTTCTGTTTTTGGTCTTGGTTTTTGTACAATAAATTTCCCCGCAAAATGTGACTTAGTGTCCAGTATGACTTTTATTGTTTTTACTTCTTAATTATGCTTTTTTTTTTTTTTACTGTTGGGACACATACTCTGGACCAACTTACGAACCATAACGTTCAGAAACCAAGGTTGAAATGACCAATGGGATCTTTTGAAGTTTGAGGTCACCTCTCAAGGTAATTGTGTATTTTCTGTTCATCCTGAAATTTCTAAGGCCGTCAAAGCACATTGTTGTTGTTTTTCCTCACCCAGTGCTTCTCGCTGTCCGTCTCTCGGTCGTAAAAGGCTTCGTCGCTCACTCCGTCCATCCTTCGGTACTTCTCGATGTTGTTCCTCATCTCCAGGTGAGTTGGGTTGGCCACAAAGTAGGTCTGGGCTGCCGCCGCTGCCTTCTTCAGTTTTTCCATCTGATGCGGAGAGAGCGAGCGGAGCATGTGAAGACAGTATTATGCAGTAATGAGAACATCTCCCTCATCAATATACTAAAACGGCCTCCATAACAAACTGATTTCCAGACTAACTTGAAATCTAATTGGTTAAGGAAACAATCCAATTGCCAATACATGAAGGCGCTGAGCACATTTAGATTGACATAGCAGCACATAGAGGCGAACATCCACATGTTCAGCGAAGAGAAACGCTAAGAAATGAAGAAAGGGGTCACTCTCCAGCAATTAGCCACTATTTGTGATTGGTCACTAACCTTATAATATGTAACCTGCAGGAAGTTGTACACGTTACGTGAGCCAAACTCGTACTCGATGTCCGTGGAAACGGGAAGCTGTCCCACATGGCTAACCGAGCGTCCCACACAGAACCTCAAGCACTCTGCCTTCTTCTGCACCCAGTCCAGGGCCCAAAGGTCCCACAGGCTCTCTTCCTCAGTGTCTGCCAATAAATAGAAGAACTGGTGACTGCTGGTATCTGATGACATTTTACCATGCATTTAAATCAAGGGTTTTTATTTTGATTCAATGAACCATGGTGGACATTGTGCTGGTCCTGCTGATGCGCGCCTTATAGTAAAGACGTGGATATTTCTTGAGATGGTCAGAGCACCTCTGTATGATGAATTAGTCCTTCTTTGCAGAAGATGAATAATTTATGCCTGCAAGTATTGTTATGTCTCCATGTTAGGCTACAAAAAAAATTGGACATTGGGTTTCTCATATTCCATGGCACGAGTGTATTTTTACGACGAATAACTATTTTGGAAGTTGAGAAAAAAATTGACCAATAGGGTCTGATCTGGCCTCATTTGACACCTGGCATTAATGTACTTAATTTGTTAATAATTCTGCACACAACATATAAGCAGAAGGCTCTTCCATGAGACGACAGATTAAGGTCCATCATCAAATCCACTTTTTGTGACAGTTTTGTTTGGTGGTGCGCCGTGACATTTTTATGATGTAAAATGCGTGCATTGGCTCAACCAAAAGTTGGGAAACATTAAAGTTAAGATGACATAACACATGGTTGTGCCACACACAAGTAGAAAGACCAGAACACAACTACTGTATTAGTAATGTACCTAATTTTTGAAGTGCATCTCCTCCCGTAGATCCACATTCCTCATAACACTGCCTTCGGACCTTAAACAGAGCCTCCTTGGTCACAAGAGACCTCTCTATCAGCTCCGCAGCCTTCGCCCACTGCCCGTTGAAGTACGAACGCACCCCGGTGTAGTACAAAAAGTCATAGGGTTGCAGCAGCGACGAAACGCCGTCCGAACTGACCGATCCTCCGCATAGAAAAAGCACTTGCGACGCCACGTATACAGCGAAGAGGTCGGGGGAGAGCGCCATGGTCCCGCAGAAGAGGAGAGACCACGTCGGTGGGAAAGTTTGGGAACGAGGTGGAACTTGCTGTACCGCGAGGGGTCGCTTGGTAGCGCTGTGTACCGTCGTTACGCTCTTACCGTAACTATCATAACGCGTAGTCAACGCTTCTTACATTCACTCTCAGGCAGCGTCATAACCATCAACCACAATGGTAATTTTAAAACGATTTAATATTATAGTTTGTTTTTGGAGCTATTACCGTAACTCTTACAACATGAAATCACCTTGTTTTGAACTCTCTCAGTTAGGCAGTGTTATAATAAATGCCCCTATTTTAGTATTATATGTATATGACTTAACAACAGAATAAGTGCATTAACAGCTTTAAAATGCCGGCTTTCCATTCAAAGTGGACACGTGTATCGTAATCGTTACGGCAACACTTTGCGTTACCGGTATTACCGTAACTATCACAAAACGTATATAGTATACTAGTCACTACAAACAGAGTATTTTCATGTTGGTACCGACTTCCGAATAACAAAGTATGCGTAAAACTGTGATGAACCTTCAAATGAACGCATCTCACTTTGTGTTAGTGGCCGGTATTGCAATAGTTACGGTGATGGCTGTGTTTGTGCCCAACAGCTATTAACCGTAACCATCCTAAAAGGCATCCTTCGTCGGACATTGTTCGAACACACTTATTTAATCCAATCCATCCAACATGAGAGTAGTCGCTAACATTTCAAGTACTACGTTTTTATAAGTAGAAAGGCATGCAAATAGAAAAACATGTGCGTTTAATCTTTAAGGGTACGCATATCCATTCATGGAAGAGGGGCGTATTGCGACAGTTACGGTAGTACCTGCGAAGCAGCTGTGTTCACGGCCTTCCCACAACACTAGGCTCGGCAGCGGCGTCTCATGGTTCATTCAAGCCCAATACACGCGCAGCATTTGACGGGTTTCAGCGACGCACACTCACTCCGAGCCGGTTGAATTACGGTGCCCGGTGGACTCACGCACACTTCCCGAACGTTGGCACCAGCTAACTTGTCATGGCGGACGTCAGCGAGGTTTTGATGTCGGTTTTGTCCACAATTCGGGTACCGAAGCCCGGGGACCGTGTCCACAAAGATGAATGCGCCTTGTCATTTTCCTCCCCGGTGAGCAACAGCCTCGCTCTTTCTCTTTCTATTCGTTTTCCAACCAAGGGGAACACAGTTTGACCGTTCCACGCTGCCTTTCGTCGCGGTCTCTTTTTATTCTGACGGTACCTTAAAAAGGTGTCGTGCTCCAGTTACCTTAAATGCTCCGGTTAACTATCCTGAGAACGTTAAGCTAAGCTAATAGAGCGCCATAAGCGTAATGGGGAAACATAGCTGCTTTAGCATGTTAGCTCGCAGCTCGACTCTCATCCGGAATTTCGCCAAAGTATCTCATGCACTAGCTTTGCCGTCTTTTTTTTACACTGTATTCCACTTAGAAACAATAACATGAATTCGCAGTTTTCTCGATCAGTTCGCGGTGTGACAGGTTGAGTGGTGTGAAGGCAAGTTAGCGACGTCGTTGCCAACTTCTCAACGTCTTTTGGTCATTGAGGAGGCGTGAACAGGTTGCGCCCGGGGTGTCTGTAAAATGTCTATTTGATTTCCTAGGAAAGCGAAGGAGGCTTGTACGTGTGCATGAACAGCTTCCTAGGCTTTGGAAGTCAGTATGTGGAGAGGCACCATGCTCGGGCTGGTCAGAGGGCTTACTTGCACATCACAAGGACTCGCAAGGCCAAGGTAGACATACATGTGGTGTCCTTAAATGTTTATCAGTATATGAGTTGACACAATCGGCAGTAATTTTCTTTTGTCTCTCAGAAGGAAGACGATAATAACTCTGGATCGGGGCATCCGCCGAAGAAGAAGCCCACCAGATTGGCTATAGGTGAAACATGGAAGCATATTGATTTCAAGTAGTTCACAGTAGTAATTTGAAGGTTGACACTCTAATTTAATTGACATTCAATTCCAAATGTCTCCTTCACCATCCATTTTGTATGGTGTTTGGCCTGGAGCCTCGCTCAGCTCAACCCTGGCTGGTTGGCAGTCACTCATTAGGCACAACAACCACTCACTCATATGTATGGACAAGTTAGGGTCTTCAAGAACCGAACATGCATGCTTTTGGAATGTGGGATGAATGCAGCAACACAGATTTGAACTCACACCCTCTGCTTGTGAGATAGATGTGTTCATCCAAAACATCACTTGCCACTTCATTCATTCATTCATTCATTCATTCATTCAAATTCATACCAGCCATCCATTTTCTGTAAAAGGCCACATAAGGTCACAAAAGTGAGAACTTTTCTAATGAATTAGCATTTCATCCCCCGTTTATAGTTGTATATTTTAGTATGTGATAAACGTAAAACTGAAACTGAGCATTGGAACCAAAAATGTGAACACTGTCAGGATTTGGAGGGAAAATAAGGAAATATAAGTGGTATTAAACATCACTTAGTAAAATAAAAAATTTATTGTTGGCATCCAAACTTTCGCTTATGCTGGGGGGAAAAAAGCAATGGACAGCAACTAGTGTGGCATTCTTTTAACACAGTCTTATTGTTTCTTGTGAAAGATGTCACAAAAAGTCAACAGAAAAAGCAACACACGCAATTAATCCTTTTTGAGGTGCACTGGTAGCTCACGTGCTATGTTGACGTGATGCTTTATGACAACATTTTTTGCCACATTTAAGGCATATTGCCCGGTAGAGTTTCAAATGTTACCTTCAAGGCGCTGTTGTAAATGCAAATGTCAATATACTGTTTGCTGTGTGTACTTTATGTCTGTAATTTAGCATTTGTCAAATTTATAATCTACCCAGGCATCGAAGGCGGTTTTGATGTGGAGCAGGAGCACTATGAGGAGGACTACAAGGTTGTCATTTTTCCTGAAAGACGGGAAGTCACATCGGAGGACCTCGGAGCCATGCCCGACGTTGTGAAAGAGCGGGTGAGTTATTCTGAGGTTATTCCAATTAATTGCAATTCAATAAATAATTAATAATTAATGAATACAATACATTTAATAAATAATGTAATCAACCCTGATTTCACTATGTATCATGATCGTCATCATTATTCATTGTTTTAAACGTAAGAAACCATAAAACACAAACATATCAAGTCGAATCGAACAAAAGAACTACAAGTCCCAATAGTCAATCCCGGAAGTGGAGCGCCGGCATGATTAACCCCAGCTGCAATGCAATTTACTTCATTTAAACGTCAGATTGCAAAGCTAACTTTACACATCTGACTTGATAAGAAGCACACGCGTAACTTAACATTGAGCCATGCCGACGACGAAGCGAGTGTATTCACTCATGAAACAAAACGCTATTTATACATCGCGCGAACGGTCACCTGTCAGTGGCAGCCCCGCCCCTCTTAAAGCGTCAGGTCAATCCAACAGGAGTCGTTCGATGCAATGCGAATTATTTCAGCTTGAGTGGAGCTGTGGACAATGTTGACAGGCTTGCATGCATTAGCCATATATTTAGCTATGGCTTCAGCAAATTTGTTCGTCGTGTCATCCATTTTCTTCGCTTTGAAATGATCCATAGCTGTCTGTCTGAGACGAGGGGGCGGAGTACGCACGTCAGCTGTGTGCTTGGCCATTAAGTGGTATTTCAGACTCGACGTGCTATGATGATAGCTCGGTTTACGACTGCAAAACATATAGGTAACTTTGGTCTTGTCAGTGGAACAATCTGGCAACTTTTAAAAGTAAACTTTCCATTCATAAACTATTTAAGTATCCGCTGTGTCTCGCGCTGCCGTGGCTGGCAAAACAAACGTGCGTGGACCTGTGCAGCGCGCTTGATGTTTTGTTTCTGGTTTATTTATAGAGCAACGTCACATCCGCTGTGACGTCTGCCGCGTTAATCTCGCGAGAAAATGTTTGATCCCGATAATATTCATTTAAATTAATGCCGATAAAAACGCGCTAAACTGACAGCTCTAATATATATATAATACTGTATAGTGACATACCCAAGATAAAAATTGCATTAGAGAAATCTATCAAAATTATTTACTTAAATGTTACAACAGTTCAATGGCAATTTACTAGTGTACAGCAAATAAACTCCAATCCACTATGTTTGTTTCGACAAGGAAAGCATCCTTGATTTTATAATTAAAAAAATATTTTTTTGATACCTAATTTTTCCCATGCACCACAAAGGTATCACTGTCAATGGCGGGCATCATCGCGGCCGACTCAGTGTCTCACGCCTTGCAAGTACAACAGTGGGACGGCGAGGTGAGACAGGAGTCACGGTTTGCCGCCGACCTCAAGCAACTTGACAATGGCGTCAAGATCCCGCCCAGGTGAGCCCTGACGTCACCGCCAGGCTCCTTCAGGCCACTGCCGATTTAGAGCGCAGTCAGTTTTCGGATTGTACACATTAAATTTGTTTGTATTTTCGAAGCAATTATTCCCATTCGGGGGGAAAAAATGGTCTCCCAATTTTTTTAGATTTGTGGTGTGGGAGCTCCAATGAGGACAAGCGGAATTTTGCGCTTCGACTCTGCGAGGAATGGATAATACTGTCTCGCGTCGGTTTAATTTTCCACGCTTCTGTCTCCAATTGTCCGATGTTCATAGACATGGACTTTTAGATGTGCTTGAGTCCCGTTCACTGTCATTACGTGTGCCCCTCCGTGCGATAGTGGCTGGCGATGCGAAGTCTGCGGCCTCCAGGAGAATCTCTGGATGAACCTGACGGACGGCAAGGTGCTTTGCGGTCGCAGGTACTTCGACGGCTCGGGTGGTAACAACCACGCCCTGCTCTACTTCCAAGAGACGGGATACCCGCTGGCGGTCAAACTGGGAACCATCACCCCAGACGGTGCAGGTAAGGCGACGCCCATCAAAAGAATTCGGTCAGAAAATGCGGCCGTACCGAATTCATTTCCGCCTCCAGATGTTTACTCTTACGACGAGGATGACATGGTGCTGGACTCCAAGTTACCCGAGCATCTTTCTCACTTTGGCATCGATATGATGACCATGGAGAAGGTAATCGCACGCCGCGACGCAACCGTATCAGCATGGTCGCTCAATCCGAGCTTTCGCATGTGCGCGCGCACCTTGTCAGACCGAGCGGACCATGACAGAGCTGGAGATCGCCGTGAACCAGCGCGTCGGCGAGTGGGAGGTGATCCAAGAGTCCGGGACCACCCTGCGCCCGCTGTTCGGGCCCGGCCTGACCGGCATGAAGAACCTGGGCAACAGCTGCTACCTCAACTCCGTCATGCAAGTGCTCTTCACCGTTCCAGACTTCGAGAGCAAGTTAGTATCCGTCCCGCTTCACCTTCTCCTCCTGTTTATTGGCTTTTCCGCACAGTGAAAATGAATCTGAATGATTTCGAGCTGCTACAGCAATTTTTTTGGGGGGGTGGGAGGGGGTATCCAATAAAAAGAAATCTCCAAATTTTACTCGTTCTCTTTTCTGGTGGAATCATATTTATGATTATGTTCAATACAAAATGCAAAACGGCTGAGTTTGCATAATCCGTCGTCGCAATGACGTCACTTGAGAATCTGTTTGCGTTCCAGGTATGTGTCCAACATGGACAAGATAATGGACGAGGCCCCGAGTGATCCCACTCAAGATTTCAAAATCCAAGTGTGAGTGTCTCTTCTTTGTATCCACGTGATGTCGAATTGAGCTTCTCACTTTCGCCGTCTGTGCGATGAGTTCATTTTGGTCATCTCTCACAGGGCCAAACTGGGCTATGGCCTGTCGTCGGGAGATTATTCCAAACCAGCACCGGAACCTGGGGATGAAAATGCTGCAGCTGAGCACAAGGTAAACATTTTTTTTTTTTTTTTAATGCAGGTTTTGGTCTTGCCTAAGAATGATTTGATCAAGCGTTTTCAATTATTTATTTGCAGGATTACCAAATCGGCATAGCACCAAGAATGTTCAAAGCACTTGTGGGGCGGGGCCACCCGGAGTTCTCCACCAATCGGCAGCAGGACGCTCAGGAGTTTTTATTGCACTTCATAAACATGGTGGAGGTACAGTTGATCGCCCCTGCCACTTCGCCGTTGGATTCTCTCCCCCTCATCTTGTGTCTTTCTCTCAACTGCAGAGAAACTGCCGCTCGGGGCCCAACCCGTCTGAGGCCTTCAGGTTCCTGGTGGAGGAGAAGATTGTGTGTCAGCAGTCCCGAAAGGCCAAGTACACGCAGCGAGTGGATTACATCATCCAGCTGCCCGTGCCCATGGACCAGGCCATCAATACAGGTGAGCGGGCTGATGGGAAGAGGATCTCTTCACGATTGTCTTTTTTTTGACATTTTTCTTGTGTTTTATTTGAATGCCCGTATGTTGTGTGCATGGTACTTTTTGTTGTTGTGATTGTATTTTGGTGTCTTTCGTGGGGTTTTTTTTGGGGGGGTGGTGATGCTTATATTTTGACAATTTAAAAAAATCTTAGAGGAAACACGTAGACCAATTATTTGTATTATTTCCGCTGTTGATGTTTGTGAATGCTGAGGGTGGGGGGGGGCAGATCAAAGATTGTTTGGTGTTGAGATAAAGAAAGCAAAATCGCAGCCATGGGGCTAAATATGACTGGTGTGATTAGAATAAAAAATTGTTTTTTTGTGAAATATTTTGTTATATCATATATAAATATACTCTCCGCCCAACAGATGAGCTGCAGGAGGCGGAGCGCCGGCGCGAGAACGGCGACTCGACGGTCACACCCGTGCGAGCGCAAATTCCCTTTGCGGTTTGCATGGCGGCCCTCAGCGAACCCGAACTCCTCACGGACTTCTGGAGCTCCGCCGTGCAGGCCAAGACCACCGCCACCAAGTATGCGCACAGTGACAGGATTAGTAGCATTGGATTATTTATTTATTTATTTATTTATTTAATTAATTGCTCTAACCTGTTTCTTTGGTCAGAACGACCCGCTTTGCCTCATTCCCCGACCACCTGGTTATTCAGATTAAGAAGTTTACCTTTGGCCTTGACTGGGTCCCCAAGAAACTGGGTGAGTAAATCAGTGACTTAGTTGGGAAGGATTCTTCATCTCGGGTGCATGGCTGTACATGATGTCTTGAAAAGTATATTTTGATTTGCTGAAAGTAGGGATGAGCATTCAACGAAATCCAAACGGCTATTGCATCTGGGTATGCAAAATGCAATTTTCAAAATGCAAAACCCCTCTGCTTCATTTGGGTGGGTCAGTGTGACATGCAGTGCACATGCTTATTTTTTGTTTAGTGAGAGATGAAAAGTGCTTTGTTGTTGTAATCTGATTGTTGACTTGCGGTGACTTGTTTGGTAGAATTTTCTGAAGTTGTCGTCGGCTCAAAGACTGCAATTCCAAGTGGTTGGTACTCCACTTGAAGTAGGGAAATAAACTGTTAGTTCATGGTTGAGTTTGCCAATTTACAAGATAAGACATGGATGGATAATAAATATCTTGTTGGATATTGTAAAACTGAATCGTTGATTGCTCGGACGTTTTCTGTGCAGACGTGAGCATCGACGTCCCCGACACACTTGACCTGAGTGCGCTCCGCGCGTTGGGCCAGCAGCCGGGAGAGGAGCTCTTACCAGAGGTGGCCCCGCCCCCACTCATGACCCCCGATGTGGAGGTTAAAGGTATCCTGGGCTCCCACGGCAACGAGGAGGACGACTCTCTCTACTCCCCACTGCTGTGTCAGTCTGTCTGTCATTTTCCGCTCCTTTCCTCCCTCTCATACACGTCCGCTCGTCTTTTCCTCCTTTTCTTGCTTTTCTGTCTTTGACGTCCTCATGTTGCCTTTGTTCTTCACTTTTACATCATGGAGGGCCTTTTTTTTGGGGGGGGTGTTCTGGTTTGGACCTTTTTTGTTGTCGTATTTTTTCCTCATATTTCCTCAAATAGTGGCCATCTGTAATCATTGATATTTTATGCATTTCATGTTCTATAGAGATGATCTTGATTGACATATTTTTATACAGCGGTGCCTTTTACTCACACGTTTAATTGATGTCGTGACTTATATCGTTCCTATCGCAAATCATTGTTACTCATTGAAATGAAAATACCATTTGTCCGTTCAAGCCCCCCCAAAACAAACAAAACATTTTTATGTTTTTAATTAAAACAAAATATATATATATTAGAGCTGTCAAACGATGAAAATATTTAATCTAATTAAAAACTCAACTGTCATAATTAACTCAAATTAACTAAAAATTAATCATGATTACTCACGCATTTTTTATCATTTCTGAATTTCCTTTTATATTTTTTGTCCTATTTTCCCCCATTTTAATGCTCTCATCAACATGGAATCATGAATCAGTTTTCTATGTGCAAAATGCAAATACAGTACTGAAATAACAATTTTGATTTTCAATTTTACATGAACATTTTTCACTTGGAGCAGTTATTCACACATTATCTCTCACACAATATTACTGTCCATCAACAACAGTGAAAAAATTATTTTGTCACACAACAGCTGCTTGAACAGCTCTTTTTATGGAATCAAAACAGCGCAATATAACATTATAAAGTGCACATCTAAGGTAAACTAGTACTCAGCCTACAGTGGATTTAAGCAATGGTTGCATACTTCGTTTTTCTCAAATTTGCTTTGAACACAGCAGTCAGGCTATGCTGATTCTCTTGGTCCTTCTTGCTTGGAAGTCTCTCTACGGTTTTGTGTCGACATCATTTCGGATGCGTGTAATGAAGGCTCTCGCTGGCAATCCGTAGTGGAGTTGTTCATTTAATTCCGTTTTTCACGGCCCCCCCGGAATAGGGATTGTCGGTCAGCATGGAAGGATCTCTCGTTCTGTACTTTTTTGATCATTTATTGGAGCACTTTGCAGCAGAAGTAGTTAGCCTGTCTGTGGCATTTCCCACCGTGTTTAAGCTAGTGCACTCTTAAGTTTAGTTTGACAATATTGTCCGAATGATCACTGAAATCATGAACTCCGTACGCCATGTCACTCGTATCTCAAGGCACCACATTTTAAACTTTTGTTTGGCATAAAGTGTAATATCATGGCAACATTGTTTAACATGATCCTTAAAATGCCCCTTCTGAAGCATCCCCAGTCACCAGATGAGGAAATGTGACGTCACTTTGATTTGAGTCATGGTTTCACTCATTGCGCTTTCCGAACAATGAAGTCGTCAAAGTAATTCAGCCGTTTCACAACCCTCAGCTCCAGTCCTGGACGACTCCACCGTGTCGCAACTCTGCGACATGGGCTTCCCCCTGGAGGCGTGCAGGAAAGCCGTGTACTACACGGGAAACACCGGCATCGACTCCGCCATGAACTGGTTGATGGGCCACATCGATGATCCAGGTGTGCCGAGCGACGCGGAGTGAACGGTCGGTGCAGCTCTGTCCCCCTTTTGAGCGCTTCGCTCAAGCTGCCCTCTGCTGTCCTTTCCGATTGGCCGCAGACTTCTCCGCCCCCTTGGTCCTGCCGGGCTGCAGCGGCGGCACCACGCCGACCATGGAGAGCGTCTCCGAGGAGCACCTGGCGACCATCGTCTCCATGGGCTTCAGCCGAGAACAAGCAACCAAAGCACTTCGAGCAACGGTGAGAGGCTCTGATTCACACAGCAGGATACGTTTGCACGCCACATGAAACTGATTTAATTCAGTGGCCAAGTGGTTTTTAGGATGAACATTAGGTTAGAAATGTGTTTCATGAATCTACAGAAGCCAAGAGTTTTTGTACAGTGGTTGGTAAAACGCTTGCCACTTGCATCGGCAAAACTAAACCTGAATTCACACACATTTTTTTCCCATGCTCTTTAAAAAAACATGCATGTAGTTAATTTAATCAATCACCAAATATGAAAGTGACCTCCTAAAATGTCAAATGTATAAAATATCCCTTGGTCATCAGAGCAATACTCTGGAGCGGGCCGTGGACTGGATCTTCTCACACCTGGACGACCTTGAGTCTATGGAGGTTTCCGAAGGAGGTCGCTCGGCCGCCGAGAGCGAGGCCGCTCGAGAGCCTCCGCCCGGGCCTTGCGTCAGAGACGGACCAGGCAGTGAGTGGGGGTGGGGGATGAATGAGCACTCGGCCTTGAAACACCCGAGTACATGTTCGGCACTGATCGCGTTCTTTTGTCTCGCGTCCAGAATATGAACTGTTTGCCTTCATCAGCCACATGGGCACGAGCACAATGTGCGGCCACTACGTCTGCCACATCAAGAAGGATCAGCAGTAAGTGTCCTCAAATGATCACGTTCTTTCACATGCTGCACGTTCTAACACCCGGCAGCCATGAGGAAAATGACAAATCCCTCGGCCCCCAACCCCCACGAATTGCGCTGGAGTGCACTGCACTGCCGGTCGAGACTTTTACAAATTTACAGCCGCAATAATGCAATGAGCGTAGTAGCTTGTACTTTTTTTTTTTTTTTTTTTTCCGCATGTACTCAATATCCTTGACAGCACAATTTGAACCACTAGCAGAACTGCATCTCACGAGTCATTTCCCCCCCCCATTGCTATGCCGCTTTAGGCCTACGAATATACAATTAAATCCAACCAGAAATCCAACTGTGCTACATTAGTAGCCGAATTAGTAGGCACATGTCACTAAAATGCCCACTAGTAGTTTTTGCCTCACTAGTAACGTGTAGATAGTTGTCCGAAGTATGCTTAAGTTGTAATAGTATTGGGAAAAATGTTACACTCGTGAGGAACGATCGTTCCACGAATGCACCCTTGTTGTCTGCAAGCGTGCTGAATTGTCTTACTATAAAGGACAAAGAGTGTACCAGTACACGGACCTTAAGGATAAAAAAAAAAATAGTTGCTCAAATGGATTTCCATGTCATTTCCTAAATTCAGTCGAAACGCTTCGGAAAATGGATGGATCGATGAGTTTCAGCGGCGTGTTCCATCGTAATACCTGCAGATGGCGCTGTCTCCATATAAAAGCGCCATGGGATTGTAAACGGGGTCACTCAAAAGACCCCAACAATCGTGATAAAATTACACACGTCTTTTATTTTTTATGATGATTATTTTTCAAATTTTCATTATTGGGTGTGTTTCACAAAAGCGTAATCTGTTGAATCTGCAAATTAAATCTGAGTTTATAATTTCTGTGTATAAAAGAAAACTACCATTTGACCAAAACTATTTTGCCCATTATGTTTCTGAAGTGTTCTCTTTAAAAGACCACTTTTTTTTCCTTTAATTTTCCAGTATTTCACAAACACCTACTTTTTACCTTTTATACCAAGAACCTCCCAGTTTTAAACATTACATCATGATTTGTATGGTAATAAGCTTTATTTAAAACAATAAGTTAAGACAACAAAACCACCAATTTCCCTTTTTTTTTGTTTTTTCTTCATGGAAACTCCCCTTTTCTCTGCCTCACAGGCATGCCATCTTCACTGACTACATATTTAAACTTGTAGTATAACGACACTTCCGCACACACACCCTATGACGTACGTCTGTGTTTGTCCGTGCGGCAGATGGGTCATCTTTAACGACCAGAAGGTGTGCGCCTCAGAGAAGCCCCCCAAGGACCTGGGGTACCTCTACTTCTACCGGCGGGTGGCCGAATGAGACCCAGCGAGCTGTTGCAACACTTTTTGCGGGGCAAAGGTGGCGAGTGTGGATTCTCTCTCACACACACACACACACACACACACACACACACACAGCTTTTAATGGCGCACTTCCCTAAAATGTCTTTGAAAGACCCTGGCACTCGTCAGAACTGTAAATACTCTCTGATTGCTCATGGCTAATTTTTTCTTAGTAAATCCTCCCTGAACCGAACTCTCACTTCTATCCAAGGCCTCCTTTCAGCCTCTGAAATGGTGTCTCCATGAATGCATGTCTTCCCCTTTGAAAAGTACCAGACACGTCCTTCCAGCCCCGTCCTCTTCCCCCCTCGAACTTGACACCACTTAAGCCGAGTCCGCCTCCACCTTAGTCCGCCAGTCAGAGCGAGCGAGTGACAGAGGGAGAGAACAAGTGATGGACTCCACGGTGTGCTACGAAAGAAAATAAAAACACCAGACCAACTTTCAGCCTATATGTTGTTTTTGTGTAACCCGCCGCCCCATTTCTATCCCCTGCCAAAAAAAAGAGACAAAAGTCAACTCCTTCGTCATCCTTCATCCGCTTTCGGTTTTGCAATTTCATGTTAGACGTTATCCGTTGAAGTGTCGTGTGAATGTGGAGGAGACTTTACACAAATAAGATGCGTGCAGAATCTCAGCTCGGTTGTTTACTAAAGCACGAAGAGCAAAGCCGCGTTATTTATTTATTTTCAGTGTGGTGGAAGTTGGCCTACAACTTTCCAAAGTGCTGCTTTCTTTTCAAGTTGCGCCTCCTACAGTGTTTCACTTCCTCGCAAGTCTAGCGGAGGATGAGCAATAATTTGTGCCTCCGAATTAAACCCAAGTCTTCACAAGTGAGGCTGTATGATTGAGACACTGAGAACGAGCGTGGGCAAACTCAAATGTTTTGGCTTCTCTGCTGTTGTCTCATTTGTGGGATGGCACTCGTTTTGCCGCGCTTCCCCAATGACAGATGAAATGGTTGAAATCTACACCGATTAAAAAAAAAAAAAGGTCACGCTTGAATTGATATTTTCTGTCACGTCACACGACAAGAATTTTGTGCATGGACCACATCGGTGACAAATTTTTAGTTTTGCTTGTGTCTGTCAGTCATGAGCCTTTGACTTAATTTACCTAAGACAGTCTTAATCATCTAATACTTGTCATCAATTATTTTTATTTTCAAATTAGATTTTTACAGATTTTTCTGTATTTATGAATACATTTTAAGAGTGCCTCAATGTAAATGCGTATTTTCTTGCCTTCTACATCAATTTAGCTCACAGACAAGGAAAAACTTTTAACAACAGTAGAGCGTGGCGATTATATGAAGACAGAAAAATAACTTTTGTCACAGAGTTTATTTTCCCTGGATGTCCCAGAATAAAATCAGGTGGTTTTCCAAAATGACAAAAAGCCAACCGTTATCCTTTGCCAGGTCAAGCCTACAAAACGTCATCACGTTATTTTCTTCTGTGATTTTGCTCATTTCTACCTAACCTTATTCGGTCATGGTATTTTTTTTACATGATAGTTGCATTTACAAACCTGTTTCCATATTTTTTTTGTATTAAACACATTTGATTCAAAGGGTGCCTTGAGAGTCAAGGTCACTGTAGAAGGGGAAAAAAATAATTTTAATCCTTCAAGTAGAAATTCAGATGAGAATGTAAATTGTAATCCTTTTTTAAAAATCATGTATTTTCTAATTGGGGATTAGTTTTCATTTCAAAAATATTTTAAAAGTTCCACTCCAAAATGAAGGGAAAAAAATAATGTTTTATATATATATATATGAGTTGTGTTTTATTGAGGCGCTTTCAACATCCCAGAAAAAAATTAACAAGCGCTTCAAAATATGACAAACATTCTCCAGTCAGAAGCCTACCAACTTTTTTTTTTTTTTTAAAATGAGAACAAGAGAGGAAGGAAATAAAGATGCAGCTGCGTGGTTTTGGAATCCGCTCTTCTTATCTCACACAGAAGCTCTGTGTGGCACATCGATCCCGGATTTAAAACTACACTTTCACTTTTTAACATTTTCTTTTTTTAGAATTTATTTATTTTTTCCGTCAAAGGACACATTTCTCCCATGAAGACCATCCGATGGCTTCCACTGGGTGAGTCAGTATGTGCGTATGAACACCATATAATCATGCATTGTGACGATATTGATGCAATATGTTCTTTCCTCAGTGCTGGGCGCTCTGCAGGCTGCGGCCGAGCTCTTCCACACCAAAGCGGGCCAGGGGACCGTCATCAAGTGCGGCCCGGACAACTTCGCCACCAGCCTGGTGTGGCGTCGCGGCAGCCAGCTGCTCTTCAGGATCACCAGCAAAACTCGTATGCTGCAGAGAGGTGTGTCGTGTGTCGCCGCCCCAAAGAAAAATGTACAAATCCCATCACTTATTAATTCTCTTGTATTATTTTCCGCCAGGCACAAGTAACATCGCAATGAGGTCCAAACGGAGGCAGGACACCAATTTGCAGCTCTCCGTGGTGGAGGAAGGTGACGCCGGAGAGTTCACGTGCGTGGTGGACAGCAAGGAAACAGTGCACACGCTTGCCGTTGTCTCGGGTGAGCACTGAACTGCACACAAACGGGAGCGTGTTTGGGAGTTGATGGACTTGAATGTCAATTTTTATAACAACAATTCAGGCGACATTTTTTTATTTTTTTTTTTTCTCTCAACGGTGACATAACAGATTTCTGTCATTGAAAGGTGTGTTTTTAACAGCTGAACAGAAGGTCGTCATTGTTTCGCTATTAATACTTGATTAAACATTTCGGGCATTTTGGTTTGGTGGTGTGCCGTGAGATTTTCCGAATTTAAAATGGGTGCCGTTGCGCAATAAAAGTTGGCAGTCGCAAAAAAAAACATTTGCAAGGATTCAGTTTTTTTGAAGTCTTCATGAATATGTGATTTGCTCAATATCCCATATTTTATGAGTCCTTACATTGTAATTAGGAGGAAGGATTTTTAATCCGCAAAATTATCATTGAAGATGAAAAAATGGATTTATCCATATTCACAATTTGTAAGATGAAAAAGGATCCGTCCAAAGCACAGCAAATGAAAGACCTACATTGTGATTGGAATAAAGTGTGTGTACTTTTGTGAGGGATTGTTTTGGACATGGCATTGAATTTATTTCATTATTTTTTTCTTTTAACGACAATTTTTATTTATTTAATTTTTTTGTAGGCACAATGTTTAAACCAATCCGTCGTTTCCAACATAATAAAATCCATCCCAATATATAATGCAATCGGAATCTTTATTTTAATGTACGGTAATTCACGATGCCTAGTTCTATATATACAATGTGTGCAATAAGTTTCACACAGTTGTTATAATTTTAATTTTCTAAAGCGTTATTGCGACATCAATATGTCAATGTGTGGATTCTCTCCATATTTCCCTGCCATCCTAAAAAAGAAATGTCATATCAATTTATATTAATACCGCATTTTCTAATTTAAAAAAAAAAAAGGAAATTAAAGTCACACTTCTTGTCCACATTTTTCCACGTATTTGATCTATATCAAAATTGGAATTTAAATGAGGTTAAAATTTTAATTTGTTTTATCATTCCATTGGTTGATTTATGTGACTTTGAATTTCATTCTTTGGTTTAACTTGCCATTGAAAATGTTTTTCCAGCAATTTATTACAAATGTAAATAATAAGTGACAGTCTATCTTTCAATGTCAATTACATAAAATTCTATTCCGAGCAACTGTGGATGCACACAGGCAACTCAAGGGACGAACAATCCTAAATCCACCAAAACAATATCTGATGTTTGTGAGTCAGCGATGCCATTTCTACGGTTGTTTCCAGTGTCGGTGGACCCTCCGGGTGACGGCATGCTCCCAGGCAGTCTGGCAGTACTGCGGTGCCGCGTGGCCGGGCTGCCATCGGACCCGCGGGTGGAGTGGAGTCGACCCGGCGATGCTCATCGATGGGACCGCGGCCTGGCTCGCCTTGAGCCGGTGGAGGCGTCCCATGCTGGGACGTGGCAATGTGTCTTCCACCACGATGGGGCCCACTACATTGAGGAAATCGAGCTTAGCGTGAAAAGTAGGACGTAGGAATCTAGATCGTTTCTACCAAAAGGACACTTTTTAATCAATCTGTTTGTTTTTGTCCTCGCAGAAATGTCCATGACAACCATCTCCCCAAGTGCAAAGGGTAACTTGAACTTTTTAAACTCTTGCATGCATAAAATGTCCACTGTGGTAACCGCTGTCCCTGAAAGGGTTCATGTGAATGTTTCTGGGGGGGGGGGGGATGCATTAAAATGTCTTAAAATCAGCCTTGCAGAAGTCTCCAAAAATGTTAACAGGAACAGGCTCATATCAAAATGAATCTTCTTAAACATATAAAGAAATTTAATACTGTACAGTCCATTTCCCGCAGTACGATTGCACAATCGTGATGGCGGAACCAAGGAAACAAGGTTGTGCTTGTAGTTAGCAGCTACTTTGTTGTCTGGGCTGATTTTCAGGTCATCCGTCCCCTGACCCCATCATGGTGGCGCTTCCCAAGCTGGGCTTTTGGCTCGTGGCCTCCGGTGGCAGCCTGCTGGTGCTCCTGCTGCTCATCTTGGTCTTGATTATGTCTTGTCGCATCAGAAGAAGAAAGGTCAGAACACAAACATGGCCAACCTGCCAGCGTTATGTAATTTTCTTTTCTTTTTTCTAAATAAACAGCATTCTTGTTCCGATTTGGACATGATTGAGAGATGAGAAGACCATGTTCTTAACTTCAGCTTTCTTGTCGGGGTCGAACGACAAAATACTGTTTGTCATCGACTGCGGCGCTATGGAAGCTACGTTGAGCACAATTAATCGACGTCATTGATATTGCGGCACAGTCCAGCAGTCTGCGCAAAATAGCAGTCAAAATTATTGTTTTTTCTTTCCTTCCCTTTGATGATCATAAATATCCATGGCAGCCAACGAGTCAACTATTAAATGTTGTGGGTCTGTATTTTATCGAGGTATGACCTCAGAGCTTACTATGTGCCATGACCAACCTCGCAAATAATAACATCTCAAGTCTTCTATCCATATTGAAATGTATTCTTTTTCGTAAAAACAAAAATAGTACTCTGCAATTTTGTATTTTTATTCAAACATGCAGTTCAACATAATTCAATCATGATTTCAAGCTTTACCCGTAAATTTGCTGCCCTGTTACATCTGGCGTGTGCACCATGGCCACCAGGAGGCAGTATTTTATGTAGAACACAACTGCAGTAATATTGGATTTTTTTTTTACAGAGGATAAAGAATATATGCCTGTGAATATTCCCTGTCTACATGTGTTGCTACCGTTTGTGTTCAAATGTAAATTGTTTAGAAGTACTCTAATAATTGATGCTAGTGTTGTTGGCCTGTCCTTGGATTTCCCCATCTCGCATTAGCCTTAAGCGAGCGGACTTCGTAAGCCAATGTTTGTTGATGTAAGTTTCTAGGTTTTTTTTTTTGTTTTACTTGACTGTTATGGGCTTCGTTAGTCGCCACGAAAAATCGCCTTGCAGCTTAAAAAACTTGTCAGTAAGAGTCCTCTCTGTGAGAAGCACGACTTCATAAAAGTGTACTTATTGCGAGGTTAAAGAAAACTGATGAGGAGTTTGCTACCAAGCTGTTTTGAAGAGTGACATCACAAGTTCACAAGGAAGGGAGCACCCCCCCCCCCCCCCAAAAGCTCAATAAATGTGTTTTTTTTTCTCCCTTGCCCCCAGCTTCAGAAGAGATTCCTGCAGATGAACGCCAGAAAACCGAGGAGCGGCCGCCAATACTGCCAGTGTCGCTGGTATTTCATCTCCGTCTTATCCCTCCCCTGCACTCACTCGGCACATTTGGCAGCCACCGCTGTGCTAATTAGTGCAAAAAAAACCCCCCGTCTTTATCACAGCCCGACAGCTGCCGTGGCGCCACGGCGGCCGGAGAAGACGACGACGACGACAAAGAAGAAGCCGCCCGCCCTCCCGATGTGCTGAAGAAGCGACTGAAGGAAAATAAAGGAAAAAAGATGACGTGAGAGAGAGAGAGAGAATTAGTAAGACAATGACGAACTGAATATAAATTGGATCGATCTGAACTTATTCACATGAACACAGCAGCTGAATTTAGTTCCAGCGCATTTTGAAATACGAGCTGCTTTCATGTGTTTTATTCCTGTGAGTCATTTTGACTCAACTCCCATTTTATTATTATATTTTTAAAGATATACTTTTTTTTCTGTTCCCAAGTTGCAATTCACGTGAAAGGTTTGACATCTGTGGTGTACATCGTCTGTATATATGACTCCGGCTATGCCGGAGGCAAACTTCAATAAAGCAATGCTTATTTCCGACTTCTCAATGCCGTTCGCTGACTTGAAAACACATTGCGTCGGGTAACGTAGCGTTTCCCCACAACTGCTGCAGTCGGTCACGAGAACACAGGTGCGCTCACATGAAGTGAAAACCAACAGAACATCCCAAATTTCAATCTAAAGGGGCCGCGTGCTTAAAAAAAAGGAGGGGAGAAAACGAATCATTGATTATTGTCACTGCCTCCACATTTCGATGAGATTTTGAATTATTTGGGGGAAATGGGAGGAAAAATAACTTGACGTCATGGTTCTAAAACGTGACTTTGAAAACTTGTTTGGAGGTTTGTTTTTTTTTTTTTTGAGAAACATCAAAGTAAGTCTCTGGAAAGTTGATCCCAAATTAATTTTTATCTTTAAAATGGTAATTTTGGATATAATGTAACAATATAAAATACCAATTTGACGCAATGTCAAATCTGTTTAAAATGTGTATTTCTGTGGCCAATATCAAGTTGATCCGACACTCATTTCTTTGCCTTCATTCATATCCGATGTGGACTGCTTATTAATTCTGCATTTTTACGTACCTCTTCTATTGTTGGATCAATATTTTCCCCCCTTATTATATTACGTAATATATAAACGGGTCAACGTCATCACTTTGGTGTTGAACTCACAAATGTCGGCATATTCAAGAAATGATATGAATATATATTAATGGGATCTACGATATTTCCAGATGTCGACTGCCAACTTCCAAAACTTGTGTAGAGTAATCCCATGAGAAACTGATGGCTGTCTGACTTCCTGTGGGTGTGTGTGGTGGTGGTGGGGGTTGGGGGGGGGGTAGACACCTGCATGTGTCCTCTCAGAGCTGCGCTGAGCGCATCATCAGACACCCACATGGTGTCTTCCGTCGCTCTCCATTTTCATTGTTCTTTCTCTCCCCTGCACTCATTGTTTTGCAGATGACTCGGGGGCGAGGCTGGCTACACCTTGGACAAATCACCTGTCAATCACAATGACGACATTCAAGTACCGGTAAGTGTTTTCAAATAGTCAAATAGTTTGGACTTTACAGCATTTACATGGAGCGGCACCCTGTGAATTTGATACCTGGGCCTTGAATGGAAAATTCATTCAGCGTTTTGTGCTGCCAAAATCACGTCTTACAACTGAAAGAAAAATCCTGAATACTTATGTTCTGGGTTTTTTTTTGGGGGGGGGGGGGTTAGAGGTGTTTGAATGTCATCTTTGCCTTAAAAACGCTGAAAAAAACTTTTGGGGGGGGTCGAGTAAAATCGCTAATATTGAACAAATTGGATTGAAAATGCGTACTTCGGCTTTTCCTTAGACCCCCTTGAGCCAGACAATTCACCAGTTTGTTACATAAATGGGGGCGTTTTTCATTAAAAACAACGGGATTACCTCTTCATGGCTTCATAACGATGTGTATTAATCTCTGTGTGTGTGTTGAGAGAGACACTAATGAACACACTTTACGTGCGTGTGCGCAAGCGCGTCGGCTCTCATACTCGCACCTGGGGTGTCGTTTCCATTTGTGCAAATTATCAGCAGCCAAAGTCGCGTCAGATGATGTGATTTTCGACAACAAAATCAGCTTGTGTACACGCAGCGGGCGACTCGACGTGAAAACAGACAACAAAATGATTTGGGCTGACATTTGCCGAATGAGGGGCAAAAATCAGTATGTCGGTGCCACCATCCCCGCATGGAATTTTGTAGAGAAAAAAAAAAGCACTGTAATTAGAAATGGGGCTGCTAGTTAGTTTTTCCTGGAATACAAATGCAAAGTGTGGTCGGGATGGGTAGGACGTGTTCTTTCTAACCTCGTGCAGAAATCCAGAGGGACTGGAAGCGTCACAGAAAGGCGTCCTTGTTAGAGGACAGCAAATTAAAACATTTGCGCATGTGTTTGGAGAAGGTCAAATTAAGTTACATTTTTAAAGTTTTACTTTCATCCAGAATGTTGACTTTGTGAGGAGTGCGGAGCTACTTGTTGCTACGCAGATTTTGTAGGGCCACGACCACCAGACAAGGGAATGGGACCGGCCGACCAATGCATTTGTTTCTTATTTTTCTTTTTTTCCTTAAAATTTTTTTTTTTTTTTAAATAATTTAACACACATTAGTGCAGTGTCAACTAAATCTATGAACTCGATTTATTTTTCTGTGCTTTTCGGTTAAACTCCTCCCCTGGCCGGGATCCCAATCTAATACTTCTTTGTGACCACACACCCGGTGCAATATGCTCATTCACTTTATCACTTTAAAGTGTGTCCCTCAAGGAAAATGTGATCCTACACACTGTAATGATGTGAAGAAGAAACATGATTAAGCAAATATGCAAATTAGACCGCACAATGCCACATAATGAATCCTGCGAGGGATATGCCCCCCATTATTACAATGATTCTTTTTTTTTTTCTGTTAAACTATATTTACATACAGTTCGTAGTAGTGTTTGTAGCAGTCACACTTTTGCCCTCAAGTTTTTGCGGTACCGATTAAAAAAATCCATATATATTTTAAATTATTTTATTTGTCTAAAATATGTTTAGACAAAAAAACAACAACCCAATTGCGGTGGTAATGGGAAATGTCATCACCAGTGAGTAAGAAGATGACTAATATTGTGACGTGGCGATTACCGGTAATTAGCGATTGTGCGCTTCTGTTTGCAGACCAATCACATCCATGCGCGTTGGGGGAGGTGCAACAGCAACGCCAGCGCCAGTCAAAAGTCATTCTGTGATCACTCTTCAGCGCTCGATAACAGAGTCGGCATCGATAACTGTAAGTACAACATACTCATTTGACGCGTACTGTCGGCTATTTAAGACGCTTCTTTACCGAAGAAATATGGCAACCTGAATGTACAGTTAACAAAGCAGCGCCCAATGTGAGCTGAGAACACCATTTGGTAAATGAGCAAAATATATTTTGGGTATATTTCTGTAATGGTTAATACACCATTATGTAAAATATAAAATAGCGTCTTTTTTTTGGTTTGTTTTTTCAAACAATAAAATGGCGCAATCCCACCAAAATTCAAAGAGTCTGCATTGCGGCAGTGTCAGATGGTCTCTTTCATTCATTTATATTACCGGTATATTATTTCTGCCTCCCGAATGTTGACCTATCTTTTCAACCCTTCTTTGCTTTTTTGGGGGGGGGGATTCTTAATCATAAAATTGTTCTATTATTAAACAGCAGCTAAATGAAAAATTCTGCGTGTTTTAAATGACTTGTATTTCAGTCCAATCGTTCCACATATCGTTAGCCTAAAAACATACCTGCCGAAATAAATTTTAAAAACCCAGAAGAGTCCAGTTTCCTCGAATTAGCCTTTGCAGATGACCATGACCCGGATCACTGTGAATCCGCACTGAACACAGAAAAAAAATACAATCTCAAGCAACCACATTGGTGCTATTTATTGATTTGGTGAAGTTAAAAATGGCTTCGGCTATTAGGCGAATGATATTGCATAATATTTCATATAAAATCACTGGTCGTGTTGTTCGTAGAACATGTAGTCAAGTTTCAGATGAAAACAACCAACCAAAACTATATGTTCTGTATTTATTCTCAATGCACAGCGGAAGGCAGCATCAAGCTGAAAGTGCATTGGTGACCTTAATCGCTCCAACCACGTAGCAAGTACATCTCGGCATGCGTCAACAGAATAATGACACCGGTAGTCATGCTGCCTTCTCAAATGCCTTCTCATTATCACAAACATGGCTCCACGGTGTTGTTGTTGCTGCTGTTGCTGTGTGGCATGGCATAACGCACATGCACGCTTCCCAAGGGAGATAAATTGGCAGTTGATAAATCGGGGACGCACGCGCCAAAATGAATGTCGACGTGACTCAAGTGTATGTGTTCACCCTGTGCCTAATTGCCGTGGTGAAAAGTAACACAACTCCACTTTATTTATAGAGCGCATTAAAAACAACCATGGCTGCATGCACAATGATGTACATTAGTTAAAAAAAAAAAGACTTATAAAAACAAAGAGTGGCTAAAACATTAAATTGATCACATGAAAAGAGTCTCATTGATGTAACGATCATCCACATAGCGGGGAAAGGAGATTCTATGATTTCTGCCCAAGGGGCAGCAAAGACAACGTGAACAGCAGGGGCCCTAAAATTGAACCCTGTGGAACACCAAACGACAGTGGGGCAGAGTGGGACTCGAAGCATCCAATGTTAACACCAAAAGTCCTGTCTGCCAGATAGGGCCTAAAGTCAACTGCGGTTGAGATCTTGATTGATTAATTGAGGTCTTGCAATCTTAATAAGCAGAAAAAAAACATACACAGCAGCAACTTGGAGGAACGTGAACCAGGAACAGCGACAGATTTGGAAGCACTAAGATACTCTCTATTCATAGCCATATTAAGACGTGTTTTTGTTTTTGTTTTTATGAGGTTGGATCCAAAAATGATTCATGCCTTATGTATTGCCTTTTGACAGCCCCAAAACACCAGCTTCTTAGATTCATAAAGCATCTGTCTAATCTGGAAAACAAAAACAACAAAAAAACTTTTTGCATTTTGTATTTTTGGTCCGCTTTTTGTGGGCCATATTATTAGGCGCACCTGCATTTTTCATTCCCGATCCAACGGAAAATGTAGTCTTTAGAAGAATCAATAGAACTTTTAACAACCCCGCTCAGAGAAGTTTAGAGAGGAGCCTCGAGCGCAGTCTCCGTGTGCTGTGGTTTCCTTTCGAGCGAGGGAGAGATCCGTCTTTCTTGGAAGAGACGAGGTGTGGGAGGAAGCACAAGAGAGGGGCGAATCAGGATAACAATCTTAACTAAATCAAGGCCCGCCGCAAGCCTCGGCGAGCGCGCATGTAAAGCCCGCCGCGGGACGCCCACTCGCCACTGTCGGCGGCGGGTTTTTTTTTTTTTTTAATCTCTGCTGAGTTCCTCAAATCTAAGACCACCACAAAGGCGTCACTTCCTCCACGTCCACACCCCGGCACTACGTATTTTACACTAAAAGCAAGAACTAGGAATTCAAGCAAACTTTATTTTTTTATTTATTTTGAACTGTATGAATGTATTACCAAAAATAAGAACCAAAAATGGATACAATAATACACAAACAGAAATACTTGCAAAAGAAACACATGGAAATACCGTATTTTCACGACCATAAGGCGCCATTAAAAGTCTAGTGTTTGAGCCGAGTTCCAAAGCCTGACTGAGCGCGCTTCTGGCCGACACGCTGTTTATATAGAGAAAAGGCGGGCGTAAGTGATGTCAGGCATGCGGAAGTCTGCCAATGAGTGGAAGGGTGGGCGTGCCCAACAACACGGTGCGCCGAATGCTCGTGAAAATACGGTAGTTGGATTTTGCCAACACGGCAACTTATCGGGACCATAAAGTGTGACAAAAAATGGTTTGTATACATTTTTTTTTTTGGTTGTAGTTTTTCATTTAAATGTTCATCTTGTAGTTTGAAAGTTTACCACGTCCGTGCTTTTGAAGATGGACGATCAGTGTACCAACACATACACATAACAATACTCAAAAGCATATATTCTTTATCCTCGCTTAAAAAAACGAGTCATATTTTTGGGGGGGGGCGACGCTGAGAAGGCAGACCTTCAGGACAGTGATGATACTTCCAGTCTCGACGTTGTCCCAGCGCATTTCCGAGGCGGGGCAAACCTAAACAAACAGAGAGCGAAATGAACCAATCAGCGAAGAGCGGAGGTGACGCATCTTCTTTTGAAATAAAGGCTTCCATCCGGCGTGAAATGCTGAGGTTTTCATGATTCTCTGTGTTTCTGCTCATTTGAAATTGAGTTTCACTCTGAATGAAACAAACCATCTTCTCTCTCGCACGTCCTTTTTCAATGTGATGAGGATGGACTTTTGGCACCGTAGAGTGATGTCGCTCACGAAGAATACATGCCGGCAAAGAAAGGAATTTGATTGCACATTTTGTTCTGGACTGGGGCCAAGTCGCGGTCGAGGGTGGGCTTGTCCAGACCCGTTTCTTTTGTGCAGAAAGAAAGTGGATTTGGCTTGATCCTAAAATACCGCCCGTCTTCACCCGCCCCAGGGGGCCAAAACATCACTCAACAAATTCAAGGCCTTTTTCCCAGACACCAAGATGGCGATTTTAATCAAGTGGAGCAATACCAAGACTGTATATGTATACTATGTGCGTTTCCCTCTTCTCTTTTACAGGTTGTCATGAAGGTCATCGTAGAGATGCTCGTCCTCGCCGCGCTCATGTGGACACCAAGTAGGTTACATGTGAGGACCGAAATGATTCCTTGCTGTATGAACTCGCTTTGAGTGCATGTGTGACACAGGCTGCGAGAAGGTGGTCTACGTCAAAGAGGGAGACACGCTCACGCTGAGGCTGGATGGACTCAAAGCCAATAGCGAATACATGTACTGGTCCCACCATAGCCTCCAACCAGGCTGGCTGGCCCGGCGGCACCCCTTAAGGGGCTGGTCCTTCACTGAAGGTGCACTTGCGTTGTTGCCATGAGGGGAAATTCAATCGGGAGTTGTTACCATGATGGCGTCGTTGCTTGCAGATAAGCGCTGGGCGGGCAGGTTGTCCGTTTCCCAAGACGCACTGAGCATCAACGGAGTCAAAGAGGACGACTTTGGCACGGTGGTCTTTTCCATACTCTCCAACCTACATGCTAAAATCACTCCAATGAAGAGCTTCACAATCTCCAAAATCACAGGTGGGCTCGCAGACTGTTGCAAATACGGATGTTTGAGACCACTTTTTCAGGATTCGGTATTGACTCACAGAGTACTCACTGATACCGAGTACCGATACCGCCAGTATGATTTGATACATTTCAAAAAACAGATTGGGGCAGCCCGGTGGGCGATTGGTTTCACCGGGTACTTCGGTTTCCTCCCATATTCCAAAAACATGCATGGCAGCTGATCGAACACTCGAAATTGTCCCGAGGTGTGAGTGTGAGCGCGGATGGTTGTTCGTCTCTGTGTGCCTTGCGATTGGCTGGCAAGCGGTTCAGGGTCTCCCCCGCCTACTGTCCGAAGACGGCTGGGATAGGCTCCGGCACCCCCCCCCGCGACCCTTGCGAGGATAAGCGGATCAGAAAATGGATGGACAAAAACAGATCATTGTGAACAAAGACAAATCAAGGTTATCTTATCTTATCAAATATCTCGATTTCCCCAGTGTCTGTCGACACCAAACACACTGTTCTGGTGTCCCATGAAGTCGTGACGCTCTCCTGCCACGCCGACCCTCCTCCAAATCACCGCAAGCCGGACCTATACTGGTTGAATCCGTGGGAGAGAGGATTACTCCGAGCGGAGGACAATTCCGAGTGGTTGTCACGGGCCGAGACAACGGCCGGTGGACCTGCGTTGTCGTCAAGGATGACGGCGAGGACACGGCCTCGCTTTTCATTACGGTTCTCGGTCAGTCACCTTTGCTCGATTATTTTGCTGCTTCTTTTGACATGTCATCGGGAACATCGGTAGCTTGTACGAGCCGTTGATTAAAAAAAAAAAAACATTTTAATGTAAATTCTGCATTCTGAATTTTTATTAGAATTTTTTTTTTCATGCTCACGAAAGTGCTTCTGAGTTTCAAATCTTTCTCCCTCTTTTTTCCCAGACCTCTTACCAGCCCCTGAGTTTCCTCTGTACACCTCGGAGCAGTCGTCTCTCAGCATCCCTTGCCCTTTTGCCTTTAACGTCTCCTGGGAACAATTCCGATCCAGGAATCTCAGGAAAGTCAGCTGGTGTTACGTTCCAAAACTATTCTTCCATCACTTCATCATAAATCCACAGATGATCCTGGTCTTCTCCCCAAAGGTTACGGAACAGAGCTGGAGGTCAAACACGAGCCGGGGAAAAGGTTTTGTGGCAGACCTCCAAAAGGGTGGCTTGATTTTAAGCAAAAAACAATGGGGGGTAGAGGACCGAGGACACTACAGGTGCAAGTTCAAATTTGGCAACAGGATGACCCTGAGCAGGAATGTGAGTGTCGAGGTGCTAAGTGGTAAGTCGAGAATGGCTCCTTCATAGATGTTGACCAATGTAAAATGCTTTTTTTTTTCATGTCAAATCCATTTGAAAAATACAATTCAAATAAAATTCACTCGTAAATTCCAGACAAAAAGATGAAAAAAACACCTGTCCAAATTAGCTGGGGGGGGGGGGGGGACAAATTATCCAATTGCCAAAGAAAAGTCTTTTTTGGGGGGAGGCAGGAAAAAAAGCCTAGACGGATTTAGAGAAGCTTAACCAGAGCTAAATGGAAGTTTTTCGGCTGGGTCAGAGCCAAAAGTCCAAATCTTTGGGGGGGGCCCCTTAAACTTTGATACCCCTGCAACATGAAACACTTGGCGAAGTCGAGTGCCACAATAGAATCATTATCATTGTAAGGAGAGTGATCATGACCATTAGAATAACAAATAATAACTAATCATAACTTGTTCTTTTTTTATTGTGTAATGGTAAAAATACAATTACAAAATAATGTTTAAAGCCCAACTTAATGCATTAACTACAAAACACCAACGACAAGAATAATAACATTAAAAACAATACAATAAGTGTCAAACAAAAATGACATGAGTCATAATTTTATAATCATCAAAACAATACATGTAAAAAAATAATAATGTGAAGAGACACAGTGTATTTATAACCCTGTATAATTGAATAAAAATAAAACAATAACAACAATAATATCTTCTTTGTATTGGTAAAAATACATGACGAGAATAATGGGGTGGCATCTGGGTGGTTCTCAGAAAGTACGGGTGCCGAAGTGAGAGCCCAAAAATGAACTTCAAAGTTCAAGGCCAGGTCAGAATGATAATATTCTGTCAATCAAACGTTTCTGCAATGTGCTGTGAATAAATAAAGAGGCGATTGAATGCTGTGGCACTCCCTTGTTTCATATTGGAGGGCTCGGAAGCGGCAGTAAAACAGGCCAAAATACACATGGGTGAGAAATAGACGTGCAGCTTGAAAGTAAACACGATGTCTTTCTGTCGATCCAACTAGTCGTCTCCTCCGCGGGATCGGTGCTTCACAGTGGCCAAAGCGTCACTCTGACCTGCAGCCTTGGCAAGGCCTTGCCCCGAGACCACTGGGTCAAGTGGTTCCCACCTGAGCGCTCCGCCGCGCGGTCTCTGCTCGGCTTCGGCCGCTTGGACCCCGCGCAAATCGTCCTCGCTGAAGTGGGCCCGGACGATGGCGGCGGGTGGAGGTGCGAGCTGTGGCGTAACAACACAAGGCTGACGTCGGCGGAAATCACCTTGGCCGTCAGCCGCCGACTGAGCGTGTGGATGCTTGTGAGCATCGGCGGCGCTGCGGCCGTCATCGCCGTTCTTCTCCTGCTTGTTTGCGTCATCTGGAGACACAGACGGGTAAGAGAAACACAATTTCTCTGAAATGTTTCAATAATCATCGTCCGTCCTCTCCCTCGGTCTGTCTGGCTCAGTGGGACACAAGACGCCACCGACATGGCGTCTGCCGCTCCAAACAATACGTAGCGACATCCGCTTCCCGTGGCCGTGACACAGCGCCACTCCCAGGGGCCCGCCAGTCTCGCGGATACGTGGAGTGTTTTCCTCAAAGAAAAACCATGTTCAAACAGACGTCTCTTTCATATTGTCCCCGTCCGTCCGTCTCGGTTGCAGCCCCAAGCCCAAAGTAATTCGATGTGAGATATGTCCCGCGGCGTTTCAAAATAAGCGTGAAGTGCGACTTACGAAGCCTGTCGATGCTAGCGGATAATGTCGCGGAAACCTTGGAACTGTAATGTAAGCTTAATGCATCGCAGCATATTATGCAAACGCAAAGACATTTTGTTTGTGTTCTTTTTTCTTCCGACACAAATAAAACGTATGCATGCAGGCTTTTGCATTGCACAGTGACAAATTGCTTGGTTCTGATTTACTCATCCATCCCATTATTGATACCGTCCTGTCCTCACATTCATACCTAAAATAAACACAACATAAGAAACACGTTTTTCAATTATAGGAGGTAGCCGGAGAACCTTGAAAAACCTGAAGGATAAAAATCACCCATACTAGCTGCTTTAAACCAAAACATATTTTTTTTTATCTCAAAGATAAGATAAGAAAACCTTGATTTGTCTCACAATGGTGAAATTCCTCATTTACAGCAGCAAAGTTATTAAAGGGAGAAAGTCGAAGACAAAAAGTATAAATATAGATGAGATGGGTCCTTGGGACTTTTTCGTGTATAGGTTGCTGAAACTGGTTTGGGCTAATCACTTTCCAACTTTCCAGGAGGCACTTTTCAGGGATCATGTTCAGGCCCCCTAAAATTTTTACCAGGGTGCATGCACTTGCAAAAATTTACAGGTTCCTGAGGTCCACTTAAAAATGTGATATACACACACACACACACTACACACACACACACACCACGACAGATGCTCACACTGTTGCTTCAGCAGAATGTCATCAGTTTTTTTCCGCCTTCGTTGTACTTTTGGTGTAAAGTTTGCTCCCCTCTTTAATGTCAATCTCCGACACGTCCGTGTTGCTTCACCTTGTGACTCTCATCTTTCGTGATGCAACACGGGGCAATCTGACAGCCGGTCGGGCAGAAAGAAATCACATCGAGCCAATTAGCGGCGGAAAGCAACATCCCCCCCCCGTTAGGAGCCTGACAACACCCTCGCAAATTATGCCAAGGATGAAGCATGCATCTCATAAAACCATCCTTACCAAAATGTCATTTTTAACAATAAATTGCAGTACGTGGCTCAATATATCAAACTTTGGCTTCGATTTTTATTTCCTGGAGATATATTACTACTAACCTGTACTTGAAAGTTGTTATGGGGAGTTCAAAGAGAATGCTAAACAAATAATCTGTTGGGTGTTTCAAGTGTAATTTACAGTGATCACTCAATCTTTAAGATTGACTATATTGAGTTTATTTTTTTCCTTTTTGAGGCACAGTAGTTTACTTTGTTCTCAGCACTTCACAAAATGGAGCGTGGGTGTATAGAAGCAACACAATTATGTGGTTATTAAATGTCAGCTACTCCATTTGTACTGAAGCCCACCTTCATATCATTGCATGAGGAAATGAGCCGTGATGCACAGCATTAAAATCAACATGTACGGTATGAAGTACGCTCCACCTCCATCGCCACCTGACTTTGATTTATCAAATGAATAATCCAAATAGACAACCTCGTCTTGTAGCTGCACTGTTGTGTTAAACACAAGTTGGGAGGACTATTTCCCAACATGCTAACTGCTAATATTGTCAGTGAGGTGAAAAAGACTTGAATAGTTCTAAGACCTATTATTCTAATTATGACAATAATTGAGTGAGGACTTGTGAAAATCATCATAAATGCCAGTATCTGTGCCTTTATCCGCGTTCTCAGTCCGTGGTTTCGATAGGCTAATATTTCTTTCACTGGGTTTGAAGACCAAGTCAAACGTTCGCCCTTGAATTCTGCCTATCAACAAGAGAGACCACTGAGATGGAGTGGGATGCCCTAGCTGTGACTGAAAGCGATTGGGATGTTTTGGGTGACATCCTTCCGAGCATTCTTTTATCACGCCATCGCGAGACGGTGTGGTAACGTTAATTTCGATCGACAGCAGGGGGCGATATTGCTCAACATGGCGGCTCCCTGAGATGGCCCAAGAATGAATCTGGCATTCTTTGCGGTGTTTAGACTCGTGGTGGCACATGCGACGCATTCTTTAACCCCAAATATTTTAGGTTAGCTGAAACATACTGTTTCCTTTTCAAATAAAAATAATCATTGAAAAATGATCCAAAATGTACAGTGGCCTACTCCATCGTAGCACAGTGAGCTAGTTAGTGGTTTACCACGTCTTGTTCGACGTTTGAATTTCGAGACTGGCATTCCTATGTGTTTAGTTTGCACGTTCTCGTAAATTACTAAACATCGTAGCTGAGGTAATCTTAAAAAAAAGAATGTACCCCCCACCCCCACCCCAAGTTGTTATCCTCGAGGTCCTCGAATCCCTCCCAGGGGCTGTGTGCCCCATCTGGTACAATTTCAAAATAATACATTTGTCATGTTGCCTTTTTTTTTTTTGTGGTCCATATTAATTGGTTTGAATGATTTATTATAAAAGGCAGCGCAGTGGTGAATGTAGTGACAATGTTTTGGGCTTTTCAACAGTGTTGACAAATGCCTCCAATATCGGAGTGACTAAAAAAACTGTGCGCTCAAATGCAATCTGCATTATTTCCAATAAGTAGCTGCTCTAAGTGTGCCTACTGTATGTAAATATATCGATTTACAATATTGCAATATCCCTCTAACCAGTAGACACATAAGGCATGTTGCAAGGGGGCGCAGATTGGAAAAAAAGGACTGAAAGATTATGTAAGCTTATTAATATTTATAATAATTATTATTATTATTTAAAAACAGGTGATGTTTTCAATCCGTGGACGCACATGGTAGGCATACTTTTGGTGTGTTTACGTGCATAAACAAATGTAAAACTCGATTCTCAAAAAATTAACACTTGATTTTCAAAACAACGTCCAGCCAGGAACTATCGTTACGCGTCGAGTTTGCGCGTGCTGCACCCTCAAACAAGCCAATCATGCCAATAAATCAGGGCACTGAGCATGCCCGTGCACAAATGCACATTGTGAGTGCGCGATCTACTGGCGTGAAGACGAGAAAAAAAAGACTGATGAGCCCATCCTTTCAAATGGCCGTAAATACACTCCTAAAACGTGGCTGTTTCGCCTGTGCTGAGCGCGTTCATTACGACCCCACACGGCCGGGGCGTGCATTGCATAACAGTTTGACCAATTCAAAAGTTGATTTTCAAAAAATAACACCTGATTTTCCAAAAAAACACCCAGCTAGCAATGCTCTACAAACTGCATTACATTGTTTTGCGCGTGCGCGCGAGCGTGCACGTGCAAACCAATGTAATTTATGTGCAACATACGCGGGTGGGACATCTTAAGAGGTGACACCAGGAAGTTGAGTCTGTCTGGGTGACGTCTCTGCAAGAGACACGTACGACCTCACGTTCAAATGTGCACAAAATGGCGGAAAAATACTGCTTCGATGTCTTTGCTCAGTACTGTTCTATGTGACGTGCACATACGATCATATCCACACACATAGATGCAAATAGACCTCTCGCAACAAACTACACCGTTTATTCGAATGAAAATGACGAACTGGAAGTACTCTCATTTTCGCGCCGACTCTTTACTATGTGTGTACCACTGATTATCATCCCAAACCCGAACCCGAACCAGAACCCCATCAGCCGGTTCCAAAACAGCCCAAAGGATCCTCCTCACGACTTTCCAGTTTTCCACCAGTGGATTAGAACTGCAGGAGAAACAGGAGCATGACCCGATCCTGGCAGAGGTCATGAGTTGGAAAACCAAAGGCTACAAACCCCCTCACTGGAGGATGAACAACAGACCCGCTGCAGAGAAGTCACTCTGGCATGAATACAGAAGGCTCACCTTTCACCAAGAGCTACTCTGTCGGAAAATCCGTAACCCGAAATCCAAGTCAGCAGTCTACCAGGTTATCATACCCCAAGAGTTACAGGAAGATGTCTTCAAGCTGCTCCATGGTAATCCTGTGGCAGGCCATTTGTCAGCAGAGAAGCTTCTGCAGCATACTCAGGTACTGTGCTACTGGCCATTCATGTCTCGAGATATTCGTGAGTGGTGCAAGACGTTTGTGCCATGCGATGCTCGACGCCATCCTGCTCCACATCAGAGAGCACCCATGAAGACAAGTGTCTGCAACCTCATCATTCCAAAAGATCTGCATTTCCCCCCCCCCGGGATCACTAAGTACAGTATATGCATTATGCATGCTTTATTACCATACAAGAAAAAAAAACAGCATACAGAAGGCAATAAACAACACTTATCCTGCGTTTTAAAGGACAATCACTTTCTGTATTTTCATATGTGTTTAATAAGTCTCTATAATAGAGTGTATGAGTCACACATTTCGTAAGGAGCTTCCAATTATTTTTTCTCTCATATTCTAATTTATTGAGACACACGTGTTGATTTTGTTTGTTTTTCTCCATTTAACTTGAAGTGCATTTATTCCAGTGCAGTGCCCTCACTTCATCGAGCCTATTCGAGCTGACTTTGTGTGAAAGTAGTTCACACCTTGCACTGGTCACCAGCCAGTCGTAGGCTACTTAAACAACCATTCATGCTTCTATTGATTAATCTATTTATTATACTTATATTTTACATTTTTGAGTGGGAATGGTTGTTCATCAATGAGTGCCCCGCGATTGGCTGGCAACCAGTTCAGGGTGTACCCCACCCACTCCCCCCAAGAAGGCTGGGATTGGCTCTCGGATGCCTCTGACCTTCGTAAGGATAAGCGTCTCGGATAGTGGATGGATAATATTGTAGACTCTACAATGTGGAATTCTATTTTTCCTCATTAAAAAAACATGACAAAAAAAAAAGCTGCTGCTGTCTGCACTTGGGTCAGCATTGCTAACTCAAGGTTAAATAAAATCTATGAATAAAACTAAATATGGTCCGCTTCACCTTACTTCAGAAGTATGTGACCTTCTCGAGTAAATATTTTGATGCCAAAGGTTTGCTCTGCGCGACCTGATAGAGGATTAAACACAGTGATTTGACAGCTCGCACGCTTGGCTTGCTCGCATTTGATCAGGCTCCCCAGGACCGACTTGACTCTGTGCCCCTATCTGCACCGACATCATCCTCCTCCCGCAGGCTAAATGTTTTCTTATACAAGCCCACTATCTTCGTCTACAAGTCGGAGTCCATTTCGCTCCCTTGCTGATTATTCTGGCTTTTATTTTTCAGGGCCGGCGTGCTTTTGGACACCTATAATTGGCCATACAAATCATTAAAAAAGAAGATAACGCGCTCTCTGAGTCCAGAGAGGGTCATGTAATAGAAGAGGGGGTTCGGGGGGGGCACCAAAAGTCCATAATTGTGAAATATTTTTGTTCCCCTGCAGGGCCAAGAGACTCTATGGTGCGGAGTCTCGCTCGTTTAAAGCAAACACCGAGCGGGTGTCAGCTTGATCTATCACTGACTGCACACATACACTCTGGCATCCCTTGTTTTGTTCAGTAGGGTTCAGCTTTGCTTTGTGTGTACTCAAATTCATATTCCCGTAGAACAATAAAAAGACACACTCACACTTGCTTGACTGAAATTTAAGTGTCTGACAGTTTATATGGCAACTGTGTGTGCGTGTGAGTACTGTCCTCATAAAAGAAAGCAGATTTGATTCGTTCTACACATTTCTTTTTTGATCGGAGCATTGCTTCTGGAACAAACGCATACAATATTATTTGACCCTATTATTGGATGCTTTTATTGGTCCAAGTGGTTACACCGTGAATCAGTGACTTCTGAAGGGACAGACTGAGCACCGGGGATGGCGCTCTACCAGGGCTATAGCCACGTCAGAAATCTGTGCAGCCCTTGTTAAACCCCTCATGCATTTTCTTGTATATTCTGCAATACATTTAGAAATTATTTTCTCAGCCCCACTGTGTCTTGGGTCAAACACCCTTTTAGTATTGGAGCCGTGCCTGCTGGGGACCAAACAGTCGACATTTTTACACAGCGGCTAAAATGTTTCGTTGGGTTGGATTGCCTTATATTTGAATAATTTCACAAACCATAATGGATAGCCCGCTAACTAACAGCAGCTATAAAACGCGCAGGAATGGCGCCAGTATTGTTTTTTTTTTCTCTTCTGGGGCTTAGGGGGAGCTTGACCGATTTGTTGGAACGTTTGACGTGCGTCAAACGTTCCAACAAATCCTTTTGGAAACTTTTTTATGTGAGGAACCCCGCTGCCTCGCGCAGGTGTTCAACTACCACCACCACATTTAGCCCTCATATTATGTTGAAAAAAAAAATCACGTTGATTATGTTGTGGGTCATTTTGACCCGTACTCTAAAAATCCACACTAAATTGTCAAAAAATAGGTTACACCAGAAACAACTTTGTTTAATTGACTCGCCGTCCACAGAGAAGCAACTCGAAAGCTGCGACCAAGATTATTTCCTGCATTTATTTTCGTTGTAAAGCACGTCATTATATAGTACACCGTATTAAATTAATACGTATTTTTTTATTGCCTCACTTTTTTGTTCCTCAAGTAGAAAACATTTCACTTAGCATTGTTTGAGAAACATTCCACGGTCACAACGTGTTGGTATGAAGTTGAATAGCCTCTGGATGTCGCTGTTCTCGCTGCTTCACTCTGGTGACGTACGACAGCTACAAACCACGCCCTGTCCTCCACCCCCAACGCAACGAGTGTCCAATCAGAGAGCACGTTAACTTGTCGTCGTTAGCTGAGCGGAAGTGAACCACCGACCGGGAAGGCTAATCCGCTTGCTACCAACACAACAAGGTAACATTTACTCAAATTTGTGTTATTTAGAATAGTTTTATGGCGACTTTTATGCATTCCCAGTCCTTTTAAATCACCCATGAGTCTCCTTGTATTCATTCTGGTCTATGGAAAGGCTTACAATAAACCGTGGCCTAGCGTTTGTGGATGCTAATGTGCTAGTATGACATGCCAGGTTTAGTGGCAGAAATAACAAAACACTATTACGTGTGGATAAATTATCACCCTTCTCGGTAGGGTCGTTTTGTTTCACTTGCTCACAGTAGTGAATGTAAAACACCCGATGACGACAGAGGATCTGCATGGCCGAGGAGGCACGAGACAATCAAGACTTTAAACTCAAATTGCAATTTATGACCACAGTGACAAGTGACAAAACAAATAAGTAAGGCGGAACGAAAGGTCAAAGATGGCTTTGTTGTCTAATAATTATTTCGTCTTTAATGCTTTTGAGAACGCGTTTAATTCTGGTAACCCGATGTTCAAAACATATTTTTAATATATAATTTGTCGATAAATAAATGACAGGAACATCCTGGGTTTAATTCCCCTTTCTAGATGTACAGTACCTACGTATAGTGTATATGGAAAAGTATTTATGTAACGATTACGTTAAAATGTATTGAGCTCAAAAGTTAAACAAAAATTATACCGAAATAAATATTTGAATACAGTCGTTGTTATTATGTTCACTAAAGGTAAAAGGTCTGTTTAATATTTCTCTCTTTCATTAATCATCCGTATTTCACAGTTTTCTGCATGTTAAGTAGCGATCAGCATCTTCCTCTGCGTTGTTTCGAGTAGGTGAGCTTGCGAATGGCGATTCACCGTACTGTGTTCGTTGCTTGTTTTCCTTCCTCCTAATAAGGATCAGAGGATCGTATTTAAATTCCAGCTCATCAGCAAAATGGCTAATTCTTGTTTACATCTGCGAAAAAAAACGCTACAAAAGCTATTGCAGTATAAGCGGGTTATAGGCAGCGTTTAATTTAGAGTAAAACTCAAGTAATAAAATTGGCTGGGGGGTGATTTTCAGAGTCATCACTTCTTATTAGCCGGGGGACTTGTTTATTTATTTATTTAGATTATTAAATGGAGTGCAGTCTGGTCGAGTTTGTGCTTGAATGTTCGAAAATTGCAGAACCCCAGTCCAAACCAAATGGACTGGAACATTTTTTCCCCTCCAAACTCTTCTAATAAATCAAATAACAGTGAAGCAAAAAGGAGCATGGCAGATATGGTAGCTAGTGTTGGAACGAGTGTAGGATTCATTATTTAATTTCTGGTAATAATAAATAATTCTTTGTTTCTTGTTGTTACCCGCCTGGCAGACTCGTCAAATAAACTCAAACAGACTTTGCGATGAGCACACTTGATATTCCTTGATGACGTCCTCCGCTCACTGACCCGACTTGTAAATTGTTGGCTCTCCCGACTAGCGTTTGAGCTGTGCTGTTTTGTCTTTTTAGTCTTGGATATTGGGATGCCATCTGCTGCTCAACTCGATTAAACATTGTCACAATAGTGGCTCGGATGGGGGTAGCAAGTTGGCAACACATTGTTTGTACAATCACGCATTCAAGATGTCACGAACAAGCTGCTAAGTGCTTCAAGTTGTTTTTTCCCGCCTGTTGAATTACTTACAAATGACATTAGGCGTAGAAAAAAAAGTAGTGTGTTTCCGGTAACCCGACCGACTGAGAATTTCTACCTGGAAAAAAAACTTTACGGTCGGCATTTTTTTCAAACCTTCTACATTTTTGTGTAATAAAAATAATAATCGTACATTTCATTTATACGCGCCTTTCAAAACACTCAAGGACGCTTTACAATCAAAACAAGAACAATAAAACCACAGACAAAATTGTAAATAATAAAAGGAAAGATGAATTTAGAGCGTTTACATTGGTGCAAACTCTCGCGATATTCACGTTGAGCGTGCGCCGTCCTTTGCCCTGTCGTCTGTCAACAACATTGAATCATGGCGGCGGCCACGATCTCCGACAACAGTTTAAACCGCGTTTTTTGTGTTGCAGTCGCATGCTCGCACCATAATATTAAGAAAATAGCACCACTGCTGTATCGAAAAGATTCAGCGAACTATTTGACGAACACCACGGGCCGTCTAGAACGCGGGACGCAGAGGTAACGAGATGGCTGTAACACCCAGCCGCTGGGAACCCAACTCTCTCGGCGGGGTTTCAATCAGTGGCGATTGCTCTCGGACTGCAAGGGAAGCTCAGCTTCCCCTAAAATGTCAAAGAATAAGTGATCAAATATATGAATGTAAATTTCATTGTGTGTACATGTCATTGACTAAATATGCGCTACAACGTGCTCAACTTTTGCTCCGAATCAGCTTCTTCTTACTGGTTATGATGCGAGTCCCTTCTCATTCATCCCGCAGCTTCAGCTTCGCTGTGCTTTAAACGGTAGTGAGTTCAGGCTAGGTTGTCCCAATGCGTTGAACGGAGAAGAGTCATTGGATACAAGCTGTTTTTTGTCCCGCCCACGGACGCTCGTTGTCTCTGGGACTGGATGGCAGTGGGAGGGTACCGGACGCCAGGCTTTTCTGCATCAGATTGGATGATCTGTCTGAGCCTGTGTGCCAGTTTGATTGACATTGAAATGAGCCAGTCACCGAGCTTTTAGTGTAGACATCCGTCGCGAGCAATTTTTCAACTCGCATTCTGTTCCGAGTTGAGCTGGAGACTTCTCCTAATCATTTTAGCGACACTCTTTGTTGTAAACAAACAACTAGCGACAAATTAATATTTTATTTCTGGTGGGTTTTATTGTAGTTCCTATAGCTGTAGGACACTAATTAAGTACCGGGAAAAGACGCCTTGTTGGTATGACAGGGTCACAGATAATTTTTTTGAAAAGGAACGGAGCTAGAGTAGAATTCGCGTATCAATAAACGGACACATTTTATGATGTCGACCAAAATTGAGCTTCCCCTCTTTGACAGACAAGCATTCGGCACTGGTTTCAATGTCTCCTTGTTTTATGTTTTATGGTTATTTTGTTTACGTTTTTGATGGGGGAGGGAGGGATAAAAAAAGAGTTAAAAAAAAGCTTTGTCCGACCTACCGACACTATGCTAAAATTTCATGTTACCGGAAACACACTACTTATTTTTCTACGCCTTATGCACCCTACAGCGGGATTCATCCGGATGCATCCGATTTTATTTATTTAAGATATTTTAATGAGCGATGCATATGTCGCTGTTTTTTTTTGTAGCCGCTTCATTTTGTTGTACCCGACATCTCATTTTATAAAAAAAAAAAAGTAGCAATTGAAAAAAACCCCCATTAAAAACAAATAGTGGCTGTTCTGTGCATTTTGTCCTCTAAGGGGCAGTGTGGGGCCGTGTGTGGACGGAGGGCACATTTAGAATGAGAAAAGGAGAAGCTGCGATTGAGCTCGAATAATAATAATAATAATACAACTTATTTTTCACCGATTAGGAAGAATTTGTGCTTTTGAGTCGTGTTATCTTGTTTGTGTTATATTATTTGCATGTGTGTGTAAATATTCGTTATTTGAAGGACAGTCACTCCTGAAGTCGTTGCTAATTTCCAGTTAGCATTTGACTTTAGCATTAGCGCTAGCAATGGCAGAAAAAAGCATGTTTTGTATTTAAAGACAAATACAATGTGTGTCATTCTGGTGATTGTGCGTTTAGTTTTACAGTAAACTGACTGGGTGTCATCAAACATCTTAACGCGCACTCGGGGATGGCGGAATGACATCCACGTTACACGCGTCGGTAACTTGTAAAAGCTCTCCATCATTCTGCACATGAGTAGTTTTTCTTCGGTGATAACCTTTCAAAGCTTGAGAGAAATCAAAATCACGGTTAAGTTTCGATTAGTCGTCCAACTCTTCTGTAGTCTATGTAGAAACCTAGCAAGTGGAAATTTATTTCTTAAAAAAAAAAAGAGCACTTCAAAGGCCCCTGAATTCTTTCTTCACCCCCCCCAAAAAAAAAACCTCTGGAAAAGTTGATGATTTAAGTACATGACCTAATCTACTGCTCTTTTCACTAATAATGCTCCGATTACCGTCCCAGTTATTTTGACCAGTGACCAGTTAACTTGACTACCGGCCAACATTATGGTCCTTCCCCACCCTTCCGGTTCCTTAATATTCAGATTACAGCTGAGCTCTAATTGACCTGAAAGTGTTTTTGCTTCTCTGGACCACAGCCACAAAGTGTCGCCGTCTATTCACATCCACCCTCATTCATTCAGCTTCATTTCACATGTTTATTATTTAAGCATGAAATGGATGCCGAGATTCAGCGTCGGTTGTTTTGGCTGCCAAACCTGCCAACTCATTTGTCCAGGGCACTCGCTTGAAATCTGTTTCTTTAAAGTGCCGGCCGGCTCTCCGGTGGGGCGACAGACGTGCGCGTGAGCCGATGAATAAAGCACCTCCGTATTAGACGATAGCATGCAAATTCCTTTTAATAAGTGTCAGCGCAAGATGAAGAAGAACCAGTCACCCCCCCCCCACATCCCCCTCAAAGCATCTCTCTGCGGCATTAATTTTAAGACGTAGCCCGCAGTGGTGAAAGTAGTCTGATGCAAGCTGAGTAATTGTATCGTGCATTACGAGACTAAGATGTCCCAAGTGGGCCACCATGCGCTCGTTGGGAGGAAGCTCTTAAAATAGCTGATCCAAATCAAGAGCACATGATGCCACTTTGTTCTCTCACCCACCCGGATGCGGAAGAACATCTGATGTGTCCAAAATGATTCCCCGTTCATCTACTACTGGGGGCTTCAATCCTCTTCCCAGCCTCTTTTCCGCATCTCCCTGCTGTAACACACCTCATTCAGATGGAACAGGATCCCTTGAGATACTGTCCTAGCCACGCCCACCCAGGGGATGACAAAGCCTATACAGCACTCGTGTCAAAGTCAAGGCCCGGGGGCCAAATCCGGCCTCCCACGTCATTTGATGTGGCCCGCGGGAGCAAATCATGTGTGTCAACTATCGTGCTTCTTGCTGAATTCTGTACCGAAATGTCAAATTGTCATGGGTAATAAATAACGTTCAGATTTTGCACCGGCCCTCAGAGGGAAGCCGTAACTCTGAAGTGGCCTGCAACAAAAAAATGAGTTTGACACCCCTGCTATACAGGGCCCAACATTAAGCTTTTTTTTTTTTTTTTTGTGGTGGCCCTACCAAGCCAGCTCTAGCTTGGATTTCAAAGTATTATTATATATTTAGGCGTACCCGTAGATGAAATAGTCAATGTGTTCAATCGGGTGTCCTTTCATCGCACCACACGAAGCCGGCGCTGCTTTTTCGAAGGGCACGGGAAGGATGCCTGCACGCGGCTTGGACTTCCACTCGCGAGCTTAGGGAATACCCGAAAGTCTGTTTTGTGGTTTTTGAGCGCTCTGAACACACTGGCAGCGATTAGGACGATGATCATCCTTGGATGCATCGCAGCTGGGTTGCCAGTCGCCGCACGGCAAGCGCAATGAAGTGAAGTAGCCGTCTGCGTCTCTCTCTTTTGTAGATGGAGGTGGAGCAGCTCCTGTCTCTGTCCGGCTCGGCGCTGGCCCAGGCTGTCAGCTCTCTGCTGGAGACCCCCGGCCTCTACGTCTTCTCCGACATCCTTGAGCTGCCTAACGTCAGAGAGGTAACTGCCTCTGCTTGAATGAGATGGGAGTGGGGGAAAAAAAAGCTCAGAGAGCCACTCGCCAGAGGCGCTTCCGGCGGTTTATTGTACAGCTCACAGCCAAATGGCCAAATTGTTGCCGTTATTGCATCATTGCTTTTGGTCCTCGTTTTTCAACCTTTTTGGCAGAACAAAACAAAACACAACAAATGGAGCGATGACTTTTGAGTTCTTTACGATCTATGAAAAGTCTTGTGCATCATCTTCATTGGGAGCAGGGCATTTGAACAAAAACTCGTTTTTTATGTTGGGGGATCTGCCATCGTCAAAAAGACCGGCATAAAAATCATTGGGATGTTTGTTTACACACATTGAAATTGTTCTGCAACGGGTGAGGCCTAAAAAAAATGATGCCGAGTGCCATTTGCGTAGACTATTCATAACAATCGGGGAACGAAAACAAAATACAAAATGAGAGCACTCTGAAGAAGCGGCTGTAGGCCACAACTCGCAGGCAGACGCTCGCAGGCAGACGCTCGCACGCAGACGCGCTGCCAGCTCCTGACACCACTCGCTCGGCCACGCCCCACAAAGGCACATTCCCAACACATGAATACCACGTGTGTACAGACAGAACATCGAACCCGTTTATTTCCTTCTCTTCACCCTAATTGCTGTTTTGCACGATGTGGTGGTTGTTCAATTGACAACAGCGTCAGTCAAAGATGAGCTAATTTTATCCTGCCAATGAACCACACGACACCAAGGGTCTTTTTTTGGAGGCAACGTGGAATCCGGCGCTTGTGCCGGATCTCATTAGACGGTGTAGGTGGATCTGGCAAAGCGGGCATGACGAACGTGAAGCGGCTCACTCTGTAATATTTGCTAAGTTAAACGCTGTCGGGCCCGCGCAGTCACTACGTGCTATTATGCATATTCATCTTGCGCGCTGGAGCGGCTAATTTGCTAATACGCTTGTTTACTTTCAGCAGAATTTATTCCAAATCCCATCTCGGCTCATTCCCGGTTATTTCTGATCTATCTTTGAAACGCTTTAGGTGGCGCGAATTGCGAGATTAATGGAAAGAAACAAAAGGTCTTTTTTTTCCTTTTTTTTTCTTTCTCCCAAGCACCAAAAAATGAACAGTCGTGCAAATGCGCAGCGTCCTTGTCTCCGATTGGTCGATTCAGTGCTGAGCATGGACGTGATTAGTCACATGCTGGCTGAGGAGCTCCTCCTCTTCATCGCTGTCAAGGACAATTTAGGCCACATTGCTTTCCGCGCTCACTGATGTTTAAGAAAAGCAGAGGAATCAGCGTGCACATGAGCAGATTGTTTCCAAAGAACAACGGCGGGCGCGCCACCGCTATCGAGCGCATGGCATGAGCCCCGCTACGATAGGCGAAAAACTGCCACGTAATTGACAGTCCTCCAGAAAGGCTTTGAAATGACCTACAGATGCCGTAAGATGGCACCAGAGCACGACTTTTCTGTTTGTCGGGGCTTTGGATTTTCAAGTAGAAGTCCCCCCCCCCCCCACTTCAACGTCCTTCTTTTTCCTTGGCACCAAGATGGCATCACACATTTCCGTGGCATCAAAGCACTCCACAAACCGTGCCCCCCCCTCCCCCCTCCCCCGGCGTTGGGACGGTGAAAATCTGCGAGTCACGAATTCATCGCCCCACCCTCCTCCGAAAGAGTTGCGCAATGTGGCGCCAGAGCACTACTTTATATCGGCATGGCTACGGCCTGACGAAATGAAACTCCTTCTCTCAGGTCAACATAGTTCTCGGGCGGCAAGACGGCGCCAAAGCTACACTTTTATTTTTCCAGCACATAGAGTCGGTGAGTTTTTCAGCGAACGACAGAGGATTCCTTAAAAAAACATTTTTTTCAAAGAGCAAATGGCGACCGCTCCTTTTGGGAATCCCTCTCAGTGTCCGTGACGCTTTCTACCTCGTGACTCGTGCAATTTCATGTGATCTCACCTTTTGTTTTTCCTCATTCGCCAGATGGAGAATGGCCCTCATGCCCCCATGTACCAGCTCCTCAATCTCTTCGCCTACGGAACCTACTGCGACTACAAAGGTACGGCGCGGCATGCCAATAAGCCGCCCGAATACGCCGCGAGCGCACGCCCGCGTGTCCCTAACTCTTTTATTCCAAAGCTGTATTTTTGTGGCTGCGAGGCACGCCGCCTTGACTCGGAGGCGTGAAATAAACACGGTCTCGGAAGGCGTGCCGCCGGCAGCTGCTTCACAAACAAATTGGCGCGCTCCTTCTGACCGGCTCATTACTGACTGTGTCAAAACAAGACACAAACATTCATGGCGCTTCGGTCTTTTTATTATCCGTGGGCCATAGCAACTTGAAGTTTGAAATGTTTTATCTTGATCGGAATGACCCTGTTTGGCCAGGGGACGTTTGTTTACTGAACTGCAGAAGATATGAGGCTTTTTTTCCACATGTTTTTTCCCTTTTTTATTTTTTTTTAATCTTCAAATCCACCTGTAAATTAATTGGCGACCCGTCGATTTTTAGCCACGCGAGTCAAAATATGACGCACTGTCTCTTTGTGCAGTACTGCCAACTGCAGTCCCAATAAATGAAATCAACAAATACCTCTCAATACCGCGCCTACCGAATTGAGCGACCGCCGGTCACCCTTTGACTCTTTCCAGCTCGAGCGGCGTCCCTCCCAGAGCTGACACCGGCGCAGCGGAACAAACTACGCCATCTGTCCATCATCAGCTTGGCCTCCAACCTCAAGGTATCCGTTTCTGCTTTGTCGGCGTTGTCACACCCCGCAGAGGAGCCGTCACGAGTCGAGCTGGGTTGTCTCGTTAGAGTCGGACAAGTAGTCCCAACGTAGCGCGTGCTATTTTCAACCCATCAGTTTGATTTCTTTTTGTATTTATTTTATTTTATTATGCTCCAGTGCATAATTTGTGACTGTACGGCTGTCGTGCATTTCATGGACAAGGTGACTCGGTGTGCTACGCATAGGACATTTAAAAGCATTGACAAAATAAAAAACAAAAAAAACCCCGCAAAGTACAGGAATACAAAGTCAATTACTAAAAGAACGTACAATGTAAGAACAAGAGTTGGGGGAGGAGAGGATATTTTAAATATATATTAAAAGATCTCAATTTTGGCACCGTTTTTAACTTGGATACAAAAGGCTTTTAAAACACTTGGCGCTGACATCACTTTCCGCACTTGGTTCCATTTGCGTGCAGCATAACCGCTAAACGCTGCTTCACCGTGTTTGCTTTTATTCTGTGCTCCACTAATTGTATTCGAGACTTCATCCTAAAATGGTAGATTTTTGTGTAGATTATTGTAGATTTTTTTTTCCAGGAGCATTTACCTGTCTGTACTTTACATAAAGTATTTACTTTTGTGATCCTTTTTACATTTACTCGCTGCATTTGAAAACCGATATTGATGCTTTTTACTTGGCTGTCAAAATAAGGGCGTTGCTTCTTTTTCCCTCTCCCCATGCAAATACTTGTTTGAAGGTTTTAAAAGTGGAAAAAATAGTTTGGTTTAAGCTTCCCCGCTTCCTGTCAGCCATTTTGGAAATGACATCATTGTGGGATGCCGGTCAGAAGCAGAAAGCTGTCATTGAATTTCTTTTTTTTGGGAAGGTGAACTGTCAGTTGACATTTTCAAAAAGCGCTGATGCGGCGGCACCGATGGGCTACATCTCAGTCCTAAAGTGGGTGTTCAGGATCACGACTCGTATCTCATTTGAATTCCGCACGGTCAAACTTAGCTTTGATGTATCTGCTTGCCGCGCGCTGCGTTAAAGTGACGCGGTAAAACAAGATTCTGTTTTCTTTTGTTTTTTTTCCCCCCTTCACGCTTGGGTTGTTGACTGTACAGCTCACGCCTCTGTTTGCAAAATTATTTGCGTTGGCCATGCCAAATGAATGCAAAGCTAAACAAATCACGATTTGTTGTTTCCCATATCTTCTCCCACTTTGAACTAACAACCAGCGCTTGGAGAACTGTCGTCTAAAAGCAATCGGCACGCAGCCATGATGATGTACGGCACTCGACGATCTGGAGTGTGATATCGCTTAATTCCATCCCATCTGATGTCCCGCCGCGCTTCTCCCCTTCCTGTGATTTGCCACGTTTAATGTCACGAGCCCAAACTCTCGGAATTGCCCGGCAGATTGTTCCTCCTTTGCCGGCGACATTTCAACAAATGAGCCATTTCTCCACAAAAGTTCGCGCAGCCTTTAGATAACGTGCCTTTGCCCCCCCCTCTCGCCCCAGTGCCTGCCGTACTCGCTGCTCCTGCAGCAGCTGGAGCTGAAGAACGTACGCGAGCTGGAGGACCTGCTGATCGAGGCGGTGTACTGCGACATCATCCAGGGAAAATTGGACCAGCGCAACCAGCAGGTGGAGGTGGACTGCAGCGTGGGCCGCGACCTGGGCCCCAACGAGCTGCCCAACATCGTCAACACACTGCAGGAGTGGTCAGTCGCGCCCCCCCCCCGCGACGCCGCGCGCTTTCCGCCCTCTCCATGGCCCTGCCTCTGCCTTCCTCGTAGGTGCGCGGGCTGCGAGGCGGTGCTGTGCGGCATCGAAGAGCAAGTCTCCCGGGCGAATCAGTACCGCGAGAGCCAGCTGAAGGTCAAAGTTCAAGTGGAAACAGAGGTCAGTGTTGATGCCTTGAGTCCCTCCTCTCCATCAAGGCAACTTTTTTCGCCGGCCTACCCTTTTACGCCTCCGGCTGGCTACTTGTGATATTTAAGAAGAAAATCCCCACTGGATTGTTTCCACCCCCCCGCCCCCCCGCCCCCCCCTCTCTCTCTCTCCATCATTGCCTCTGGCCGTTGTGCTCCCAGTTGTGTTTGCTGGTCTACCATCCCTCTCTTATGAAAGCCATCTCTCAAGAGCAGCTCCATGAAATTAGTTAACCGCCTGCCACACGATAAACTCCCGTCGTGAAAGGCCACCGTGACCACAAATGGTGCTATAGTAGACTTTCTCCCCTTTTTTTTTTTAACCAACCAAAAACCACATTTTGCTTTTTCAACGACAAAGCAGTCCTCGTTTGATATTTTAAGACACGTGCTTGTGTACTTTTTAAAATGTAGGTCTTATACTAAGCTACATTTTGTTTGAGGCAACTTACCACTGTCCATTTGACCTTTTTCAGACAAAAACAAACACCGTATGTTTCAAATGTTGGGCCGCAAAAAGTATTGTAAAAGTTCACATCGACAATTAAAAGCCACAAACGATTGGACGTTTTAGGCCCAAACAAGCGCTGAGAAGAACCTGGCGACTCGTGACCCAATGGTGATTCTTCCTCAGGTATCAAACCTACAGAAAACCCTGAAGGCCAGTGCGGCCTCGCCGTCATCCGGTCCCGCCCCCGCCGGCGCAGCCTCCAATCAGGATGCCGACCAGCCGGCTGAACCGCGGGACCCCGCCTCCTCGCAGGAACCGCGACAGCCGGGAAAAAAAAGTTCCAAAGTCAAAGGGTGAGTTGCCTTGAATTATTAGTATTTTTTTTTAATCAACATTTGGCTAGTGATGTCACTGAATGTATTATTTCCCCCTCAAATCTTTCAAAGTACATTTTTATTTTTGTATTTCCCCCTCTCCCCCATTTTTCCTGCGGAGCACTTTGGGCTTTGGAAAGTCTGCTTTATAAATATGCATTTGGCGAGTAATAACGACAACGCGGCTAAGTGTCTCCTTCAACATTAAATGAAAGCCATTAGTCCAATGTTCTCGCAGAGAGCAAAGTTAATTCAGCGGGAAGCCACCGTTGGTGCATTTTATTTTTTTCCCAATAAACATTAAAAAGCCAGCTGCCGCCCGAAGTGGCTGTCAGCGTTGTTCTGCTCTGCCTCCATTACCAGTTTTCAATTGCACATCTGTCCCGGAATGGAAAATGTCACGAGGTACACCCCCGCGTGTTCCGGGCTAATGTTGTGGTCCACCTTGTTCAAGAAGTCATTCCCCGATTTAAAACCATTGCTGTCTCAATAACGCGACATTTGTACACAAATGATCCCCTCCCCAAATATCGAAAATGGCAAGTTCAATGCATACGTTTGCGTTTCAACTCGGAACCGAGAGCACCTATTGGTCGAAGCTACCCGCTTTTCTGGAGCCCTTAAGCTATTGTGAAACGTGGCCGGGAGGCGCTTGTAGTTGCCCAGGTCTTTGCCTTTCGGATTGGTTGCGAAAATGTTCGATACCTGTGAAAACTGCTGTTGCCTTTCGGCAAACGTGAAGATCAGGGAGTTGTCCCTGGGAGAAAAGCAAAGCTGAGGAAGAGGGAACATGAGTGGGAGCTGCTGCACAAACAATTTGGAAGGTCCTGTTCCAAGACTTTTGGAGGGGACTTTATGATCCCCGCCTGAGTGCCGCATGGGAACAAAAGAAAACGAGGAGAGCAAATGAGCGCCTCTGCCCTCCCTCTTATTTGTGTGTGTGTGTGCGTGCGTGTGAAAAACCCACACATAACCAGTGACATCATTCTCTACTCGCCAGGCTGCGAGGCAGCGGCAAGATCTGGTCCAAGTCCAACTGAAGAAGTGACAAACCGCACCACTGATCCGCACTCTCACGGGACTCGTTGTGGGACAAAAACGGAAGCGTTCAAACAAAGTGATGGGCTCCGAGTGGGGTGTCATCACGCCTCGCCGCCGCCACCAACACTCTGACGGGAAGCTTCACAGGAACGTTTAAAAATTTTTTTTTTTTTTTTTAAGTCACTTAATCTCACCTTGACGGATTTTGCGCCAGTCGCGGCGTCCCCTCTCCTGCCGTTTTGAAGAGAGTGAACAAGACTGGACAGCCCGTCGCGGTCAGCCCATGCGCAGGAGCTTTTCTGATACGTTTTGTCATGTGCGTGTGCTCTCAACGTGCTGCTGCCTTTGGCTTTGACTCCTTTATGTCATCTCCTCCCTTCCCTCCTGAGTTGAGAATTGTATAAATTGTTGGGGAAATTAAAAAAAAAAAAGGCAAGCCATTGCACTTATCCTGACGAGATCTCATTCATGTCAGTGTGGCATCTTTGAATGCAGACGCTTCTTAGCGCATCTCCGGAGGGCGCCGCCGCTAAATGTTAACTCCCAGAAGGGGGGCTTCCATGAGGAGGTCAAGCCGTTAATTAGGGCGTGTCCCCGTAGACGCCCGTGCATCACAAGCGCCCAGCCCTCATTCAAAGGCCATTCCGATTCCTCCTGCGGTCTGCCCTGAGCTTCGACGGAGTAACGGCGCTTCATGCACCTGCAATATGGAATGCGTCAAAAGTCGGGTGGAAATCAAACAAATCTCAGAGTCGAGCTCAGTGGGGCTTCAAAATTGGTTTTGGGGTTTTTTTTCGGGGGGGGGTGAAATATGATGATGAAATCGAGACATGACGTGGGAAACATTTGTACACATTTCTTTTCAAGCTGTTTGGTACGGTCTGGCTGAATTGTCAAAAATAAAATAATTCTGCATGTAGGCGAAATTATTTTTTTCATAACAGCGTTTAATACACATCAAAAGAGTCCACAGTTACAGATCGTTGAAAATATCATTTATTTCAGTCGTTCAATTTAGATTTTTAAGGGACCCAAAAAATGTTATTTTCATGTTAATTAATCAATTATTGGAATTCTAATCTGCCAAATATTCGTCACCGGGCCAGGCATGTACATGTGGAGCCTCAAAATCGGACACAGGGTCGGCATTTTTCCAGCTGTGGCGCATTTATCATTGTTCTTGATGCAATCGCTTGGTGTGTGTGTGTGTGTGTGTGTGTGTGTGTGTGTGTGTGTGTGTGTGTGTGTGCGCGCCAAAGAGTTGCAGACTTGGTCTGCTGCCATTCGATCTTGGCTGTGGTGCGCAGGGTGCGATGAGTTATGACGGGTTTTACTGTCACAACCATCATAACTCATCGCGCACCCCCCCCCTCTCGTTCTGTTACCTTGCATCTTGCCCTCCACATTTATAAATAGTGGCGTTAATTTCACTCACTGTCACTCGCAACACTCCCTCACCCCCACCCCAGCCCCCACCAGTGCGAATTCTAACAACTGTACATCTCTGGAGAGGCTTTGCCAGTGGCAGGATGTCTCATCTGCCGATGGGCAAGTCTTTTTCAATATTCTATCTTTTCAAAGGCGAGACGCTCTCCTCAGCCGGTCCAATCAATTACCCCGACCGGTGAAATTTCCCGACTGCGCGCGCGGTAATTTTGTGCATCTCGATACACTCTCGTGGCATTTCCCCTCCAGCTTGCCCTCCCCTGATTGCATTGACACTTACGTGACGAACGGAGCGCGGGGGGGGTTTCAGCCGGCATCCTGCTCATTTGCCCGCAGCTGGCGGAAGGCAGACCAGGCGTCCGGATCAACACGCTCATCCTTTCTTGAAGTCCCTTTTGGCCTGCCGACGTGATTGGCGTGCGCCGCGGGATTTATTGAGATCCAACGTTGCTTGAAGAACCGCAACGTAGGCCGGCGATTAAAAGTCAACATTTGAGGCGTGATTCCACCAAGCGCGCAAAGGAACAGAAGGGCGACAGCAGTTTCAAACACTCGGGTTGTCTTTTATTGAACTCGCATGGTACAGAAAGACCATCTAGTCCTACGGGGGTTGTACTAAAAACCACAAGACTGGAAATGTGCACGAGCCACGCATGACGCCACCCGCACGACGCTTGGCCGTGGAAGAAACTCGATGGGGACAAAAGTATTGGGACGTCAGGAAGGCGTCAGCCTTGATTCCAAGGCCTTGGCATCCAGTTTCGAGTCCACGTATTGCCCGACACTTTTTCCTCACTAGTAAGACAATTCGGCACACGAGTAGAACAGAAGTAGCATTTTTTCCCCTTCTCACTAAATGAAATTTCTACACACGAGGATTACTTTGGCATCGTAGGAGGACAACTACTTGTTACTGCGAAAAAATTAAAATCAAGTTTTTTTTTCAATCCAGAAAAAAAGTAAGTGAATCTGCAGCTTCCAAACCCCAGTAGTGAAGCTCTGGATGTGAACAAATCGAATTTGTTGTCGAGACGAGTACGAGTAGCAACCCGTTGTCGACGAGCGCACAGTTTTGCCTCAACATTAGCGTCGTCGTCCTTGTAGATTGAGTTGATGTTGCTAGTGGGACAGCTTTGGGTGAGGAAACAGGAAGTGACGTGCGTTTCCTCGATGTTACGAGACTGCGTTACGTACTTGTACTTCAAGAGTTCTGACAATAAAAGTTAGCAAGATGCTTTAACCGTCCATTCTGTATGGTCAATGAGAACGGAACAGAGTGAAACAGTCCTCACTGCGAGGATATCAAGTGCACACCGCGTGCGTGGATTTTCCAAATGACCTGCTGTCTCAATACTTCGGTCCCACTGCTTGGAAAAGACCAAAGTCTGACACGTGTCTTTGCGCGGTTCTAGAAGACGTCACAAGCCCATCGGTACGTGAAAAATAGACATATGAATAATACATTTGATTGTGATGAGGCGAGCGACGTGAACGCTCCCTTTAAAGTTCCTTTAGTGCCTCTTTCGCATGATGTACGGTGATTACACGTGAAGGCAGATGATGGTGCTTGTTTCCACAATGCAGTACCTGTCAAAAAAAAATCCCGTCGCCTTGTCGCGGTCGTCCTTGGCTCTCCATGAAGACATCTCGGTAAATCTGTCTCTGTTGTTAAGCGTACACAAAGACCCCCCAAAAAAACCTTGGGATTGGTTGCCGGAATAGCCATGAAGAAAGTGTTTTGCTCATCACACCCCGGCGTGAACAAAGAGGCGAACGCCAGATAATGAAAGAAACAAATCATGAGGAATACTAGTTGGAAAAACACTCGCCCAAGGAATGAGCATTTTCCCCATCCCGGAAACGGGGAGCCATTTTGGAGCCGGACGTGTTCAACACTTTGCCCCTTGGCTCGATGGCGGATGGATTTGCCGACCATTTACAACACGGGTGTCGCAATTAAGACACTGGTAGTCCTTTGCTGCTATCTTGTGGCGCATCTCATCAATTTTTAAATCCATCAGTCTGCCGGCTTCTTGTACTTGAATAATTTTCCATGACTTATGATTTCCAATTCAGTTGTTCGTATATTCCACAAAGGTGCCTTGAGATATGAGTTTACTTTGCTCCGCGACCGCGCGCCGAGCTCAAAATATTCATATTTCAAATCAACTTTCCGAATGAAATTCAATGGAAATCCCCCCCAAAAACTTTTTTTCCACAAGACTTTTAAAGAAACTCTGTAATGTTGCACAAAAATATAGGCATAACAGAAGTAAATAACATTTGTGCATCAAAATGAATTAATTGCAGCTCCTTCAGATGTGCAAAACCTGGCCACCAGGCGGCAGTATAATATGGTCACACAGACAAAGGAGGAAGAATTTGACTCAGCTGCTCTAATAAACTTAAGCAAGTCCTTTTTTTTTGGTTTGTTTTTGTTGTTCGGACAATAAACATATGCCTTTGACTAGAGCTATATTTTCTGTCTACATGTTTTGTTGCACCATTTGTGTGCAAAACAGGATTACTTCACCACATACAGTAGGTGCTACGACCTTTCCCGTTATGTGTTAGCATTAAACTAGTGGAGTTAAGGCAAAGTTAAATCTGTGCTTGTTTTTCCTTGAAGCCCCCTTTTTTTTTGGGTTCACTTTTTGCCAATGATTGCGACTCACAGTCATTTGAGTTAAGTCCCACCACGCCGTTGTCGAAAAGCAAAAGATTGTCCGAACCCTGGCTAATCATATCTCAAGGCACCAACCGTAATAACGATCTAACTGTCGAGGGGGCAATTGTGCGCATGTAATCTGTCGTAAGTCTACATGTTGTCTCGACAGCTTAACGAGGATGCGGTCCGTGACGAAAAAGGCCTTTGACGCTCCGCCATTTACGAGCAAGAAAACAGGAATGTTTGTGGTAACGGAGTAGCGAACAACAAGTCTTGCGAGGTGCAACTGCGCGACTGGAAGCGCGCGGGGGGAGCGAGATCCGTGCAGCACATGCAGCATCCCCGTTTGAGGGATGCTGTTAAATTGTTTGTTTGTGAATTCGTCACGGCGGGTCGGCGCTTGGCACAGCTCGGGGCCGTGACAGCCACACAGAGGAAATTTACAGAAGAAAGGAAGGAAGGAAGCAAGGAAAGAGGCGGGCATGATGAGTTTAGGTTGAAGACCTCGGGGAAGCGCGGCGGCTTGAATACCAGAGGTCCCTGAACGTATTTCACAGTTTGGGAGAAAATGAAAAATGCTGCTGCAGGCGGGCCCCCCAAAATTTCTGGAGGCTCCGTAGAAGTGTTCACCATATGGCAGAGAAAAAAATAAATAAAAGGAGCCCCTTCAGAGGTTCACGACCGGGATCCTGACACAGCAAGAGACAAGACAAGAAAAAGTGTTTTAAAAAAAAAAAAAAAAAGAGAAACTAAAAGAAGTCTGAAAAGGGGGGGGGGAGTGAGGTGTGAGGTAAAGTGGAACGGAGAGGCCTGAAGCTGAAAAAGTGATGTACTCCCAAACTACTCAAGCTGCGTCACAAGGGACTTAGAAGGAGCAGTGCAGCACTATAATTATCCTTTTTGAGATTAACTCTAAATACCCTTGAACAAAAGCATCATTCTGCGGATGGTGGCCGGGTATTTGATTTCAATTTTTTTCCCCTCCCACACACATGGGGCCCAAGAGTGACTCATCACGGAAGGGGAAAAAATATATATATTTTTCAACACTACCGGCCTCGGAGAACACAAGCGCGCTGCTGTCCAATTTCAGTACGACACAAGACTTTGGGTTTTTTTTTTTTTTCCTTTTCCTTAAGCGAGTCGTTACCTTTCCCGGTCGGCGAAGGAGAAGGAGGTGCTGTGCAGTGTCTGCCGGCTCTCCTCGGACGCCAGGGAGCACGGGAGCGCGCGGGAGAGGGGCGGGGCCACGCCGCGGGACATCGGGGGCGGATGCCGGGAACAGCTGCGATCGTAACTGGAGACACGGATTGATGGATAGGAAGAGGCGGAGAAAGGAACATGAGCACAGGGGGAGAGGAATGGAGCATGGCCAAGGATTTGGTATCGGGGCCTTTCGCCGGTACTCGATTCACAACTTCATAAGCGCCACGGTCACGACCTCAGTTGGAGAAAATACGTTTGCAGCCGATGTTTCTCGACAAACGTAACCGAATCAAAAACCATATATATGTCATACGTCCCCAAAATTCGGATTTACAGATGTGTTTTGCTCCGATCGACTCAGTGCTGCGAATTCTGAAGGCGGTTTGGATGGACGGGGCAACACATACAGGCTGAAATCTGATTGGACAAGGGAAAAAAATACAAATAAAAAGAGAAAAGACTGCTGGGAAGAACTGAATACAGTTTCATGGGACCCAAGATGAGAATTTAGGTTGTCAGCGTAGCTCAGCGCCCACCGCTGGATGAGGACGAGGCGAGAAAACAACAAAGGGAGACAAACGTCGGAGCGGCAGAGTCGTTTTCACAATCGGCAAATGCATTAACGCTGCCAATGCGGGAGAGGATTACTCGCCCTCGTTGGACTCATTAAAACGAGGTCCGTGGCAAGAGAAACGAGAGGCGCGGAGCCTGTCGGGATAAGATGCCACAATGGACGTGGAGGGATGGCGCGCTAGTCACCAAAGGTGAATGATTGCGCCAGAGGTTGCTTTTTTTTGTTGTTGGCTTTCCTCTGTTTTGAATTGCGCTTGCGACAACTGTTTGGGAGCTGCGACAGATGGAAGGCTCGGCTTGTCACAGTACCGACGTGCTCTAGACCGATGATCCTCGGCACCGTTTGGTACCCCCGGGGGCCGCCGAAGAGGATGATTTAATTCGGATTTGTTTTTGTTGTCACTGATTCGAAGGACACCTGGCGGTGACATCACTGCGTTGCCTCGCTTTGCACGAAAAGATCATAAAATGCTGCGACGTGTGCCCCACACAGAGGGACGTGTCACAAATTCTCCCCTTTGAACTCGACCAGTCTAATCCTCCGATGAGGAAACTGGCAAAAGTCACGTAGCCTTCCACGTACGCGAATGCAAGGGACACAAGTCGCCGCGTTTTGATGCTCTTGGCAGTGCAGCGCCGAGGTGTCGACGCAAGTCAAATCACTTGGCTACAAAAGAGATGGATCTTTTTCAATTTCTCTTGTTTTGATTTTTGGGAGCGAGGTAGTGTCAATCACAAATATTAACTTGGCTCTCACTTTGGTGTTTGTTACTGATGTATTGATCGGTTCCGACATGCTAGGATTAAAGCTGTCAGAAGACTGTCGCTGCGAAAAACAAATCATCATTTCTGATTTTCATGTCGGTGTTGTTGCACCGCCCCCCCGCCCCCTCCCTGCTTATGACTCCGGCTCCGATTGTTTTCTTTCCTGCATCGTGTGACATTTGGAATGCTAATGCGGACCCTTGGGCCCATAAACTCAACCACTAAACCAACCCCGCCCTCGCACAAACTAAACGACTAACCCCGACTACTGAATCAAACCAAACTGCAGCACTAAACGAATGCTAACTGTCCCACAGAAGCCCCCACTAACCCTACCCTGCCACTAAGCCTTATTATACCACTAAACCGACCAACAATTAGGTGGCAACGGTGACTCAGATGCGAATAATTTTGGTTTTAAACATCTGAACAGTCCTTTTCTTCTATGAAAAACCAACAACAAAAACTGAAAATGCCAATGACAAAATCGTGTATGCACAAAAAAAAAATCACCAGTGTAAGAATTTTACATACAAACTATTTGCACTCTATGTAGTAGTAGTATATAGTAGTGTGTGCGCACAAGAAGCCATTGCTTCTACTTCTAAAAATAATCACTGTCATCTTCTCTCTTTGTTGACACGTTGTGTTTTGGGCCGACGGATGTGTCGCAGACAAACGTCGTGTGTCGTCGCCGATTTTGAGTTGCTTTGACGCATAGTAGCCAATGCGGCGTGACATAATCAACGATTAGTCGTCCGGGATGCTTCCCGACCACAACGCCGAAAGTCTGCAAAACTAGAAGCTGACGCTCAAAGGTGGTGTCATCAAATACATTCGTGGCCTCAAGTGCTTTTTGGAGAATAGCGCGTCCGTACCAGCCTCTCCCCACCATTCCTGAACGAGGTCCATATTCTCTTCCCCATCATAATTGGACAAACAAGGTTTCTGCGCGACAGCAGCATCCGCCATTATTTGTGAGAATGTAAACAATCAGATGCCTTTCACGCTGCGCACCAGAGCTGAATGTACCTCCACAAAAGCAATTCTTTGCCCTCGGTGGACCCGAGTAACACCCGCCCCCTTGGCCTCCGTCGAGCTCGGCTTCATCACGCCGACGATTTTCGCGCCTGCAAAACAACTCTCTCGCTCGCACGCGAACTGGATGGCGGCCACTTGCCACTCGACGCTATCGTTCCGGTCCATCTGCGGCCCATCCGACACATGGCGGCGTTATTTACACATTGATGACACGCGATAGACTGGCTTGTGCCGGTCTATCGAGCCGCACGGAAATAGTGCGAGCGGCGCGACGTGCTATACCCTCCCTCGCCTCTCGTTCGAATGAGGTCACGGCTGATGCAAATTTGAGAAGCAACAGTTAGGTTCTGTCTGAAAGGCCCTTCTGAGAGTGTGTGTGTGTGTGATTTATTTATTTATTTAATGGTGGAGCAGCTCAGAGGACGAATCTGCAGCCGCACAAAGGAGACTGCAGTCGTAGATAAGATGCAAAGACGGCAATTACAATACGGATAGAAAGCCAAGAACCACAAGGAAAGAAGTGCGGAGGGGAGAGGGTGTAGAGGGGGGCGGGGGGGGGGACAGGTATTGAGAGCAAAAAGCAAATCCCCGCGAGGCGAGCGAGGCCCAAGTGGGAGGAGGAGGAGGAAAAGGGAGGTTTTGAGAATGTAAGACTGTGAGGGCAAATCTGAGCTCAAGTGCGACGAAAAGGGAATATGAAGTGGAACAAATTGGACCGTTCCCGACGCCGGATTGAAAAATTGGCAGTATGGAGACGGAGAACGAACGCATAAACAAGCGACGTAAAACAACAAGAATCCTTGACAGAAGAAGATGGGGGGGGGGGGGGGATGAGGCGCACACACAAGACCCGCCGGTCAAATCAACTTGACGTTATTGGTCTGATCAGCAAAGCGTGGAAGTGCGCCACTATATCATCGGGATGCGTCGCCCATTTCCCCTTAATGGCCGCTCTCCCTGCCGCGGTCGCACATAAACAACGGCCGTCCTTTGTACGAGCCGCGTGATGGCAGGTGGAATATGACCATCCCCCCCCCCCAAAAGTGAAAGCAAATCTTTCAAGCTATCCGTACAAATCTGAAGAAACGAGCGGTGGCGGCGCCTCGCTTCTTTGTAATGTGCCCCTCAGGTAGTGAGAGGAAGATGGAAAAGTCGCAGGGTTTAGTGGTGAAGCCCGCCAAAGATTGAGGTTTGTATTTATTTATTTGGTCCCTTTACGACTTGAAATTTCTCATCCGATTTGAAGCGTTCCAACTTTAGCGTGTAGCCAAAAATGTTTGCTTCTGAAATGTTTTCTGAAGCATAAAAATGCATCAAAATATGTAATAAGTACATGTTACAATTAGATTATTGCACAATAAATGAGAGTTGTGCATAACGTAAAAAACAAAGAACAAAATAAAAATGATGGTCATTTAACTTTTCACTTCTCTCTCAAAAGTGGTTTGTTTGCCTGCCGTTTTGTCAAGAACTGATCCAAAGACGTTTGCTTTTGTCGGCTTTTAACAAACCTTCGAAAATGTCCAAGGCAAACATGAGCAGAGTGAGCGATCGCCCGACTGGTGAACGCTTTTTATTCACATCTACACCAAAGACTATCCGAACACGTCATGGCCCGAGGGGCGAATAACGAGGACGTTGCACACACACGTCTCTATATCTACGCGCATAGACACATTCGGTCGAGGTCCTTCTTAGCCAATGGGACGCCAGGAAGATCCTCGGTAATAGCCAATGGCAGAGCAGCTCTCAATACGTTGCGTTCAGGAAACTCGGAGCTGCGACGAGCAGCCCAGACTGTATTTTTACCTTTCCCAACTTGAAATGTCTTTCCTAACAAGATGCAATATTTTCCTGTTGAGGCGTTTTATAACTTCAAAACTTCGTATGAAGAGACGTTCATAAGTAGGGGTACTACTGTATCTGTCTGTCTTCTACTGCCCCCAGGTGGCCAAGGTGGGCAGCAGCATAATGGCTCTTCAATTAATGCAAAGTGCTAAAAAAAACAAGAGACAATTTTCATTCATTCATTCATTCATCTTCCGAACCGCTTGATCCTCACTAGGGTTGCGCGGGGTGCTGGAGCCTATCCCAGCTGTCTCCGGGCAGTAGGCGGGGGACACCCTGAACCGGTTGCCAGCCAATCGCAGGGCACACAGAGACGAACAGCCATCCGCGCTCACACTCACACCTAGGAACAATTTAGAGTGCTCAATCAGCCTGCCATGCATGTTTTTGGAATGTGGGAGGAAACCGGAGCACCCAGAGAAAACCCACGCAAGCCCGGGCAAACTCCACACAGGGAGGCCGGAGCTGGAATCGAACCCGGTACCTCTGAACTGTGAAGCCGTCGTGCTAACCACTGGACTACCGGGTCACCCAAGAGACAATTTATTTCCTCGTATTTCAAGGCATCGATGGACTGAGCTGTTCAACATTCGGGTTACGGTATTTTCTACTAACATGAATGTTAGAAGAAAAAAAAAAGACGATAGAAAGCCGTCTTGACATCTGTTTTCCGCTGCACGCACGCGATGGCAAGAGCGTCATGCGCGAAGGGATGACAGCAGCTCGGCTCCGAGCTCCCGTTCGTGTCTTAACGCCTCGGCCTCCCGTGTTGAAGGCAGAAAGCCACAGAGGAAACAAGGTCAACTCTGGAGTTCATTAGAGGACGGTGAAGGATGGAAAGAGCCTTGACAGCTTAGTTGGGGTGGGGGGGGGGAAGCCCCCCCAGCGCTCACGTTGGCTCTTCTGCGGCTAGACAAGTTCTCGACAAACTTCCTCCAAACACGCGTCCGCTGGCTAAGTGGGAATTCGAAAGAGCTTGCCCAGCTTTTGGTGATCCTTCAACACCGCGGGTGACGGCTTCAAATTCAGGATACAGCGTGCTGGTGCCCGTTTTTGGAGCGAAGTGAGGAAAGGACGTTTGCGGCGGCTCGCTATCGGCTCTCGTACTTCTTGGGATTGTGGGCCAAACCCATCCCGAAGAATTTTTACCATCGTGCAGCGATTGTCAGGTGGCGCAGTGCTGCCGGCGGAGGTTTGAGGCCCTCATTGAAGCAAACGTCTAACTTCGTCCTTGTCCCTCTTGTTGGGCGCAACGAGCAAATGGCGGTACCGCAAAGTCCCGAGTATCCGATATCTGCTCTACAAGCCCCCACCTCCACGTCAAGCTACTTTTTGGATGAATATACTGTACATTGATAGCAAATCAGATTTCTACAGTGACATTCGCTAAAATCCCCCCCCCCCCCAAACATTCCAAATGTATTCTTGCAGCGCATGATTGCTCAAAGGGGCGGAAATATCCTCCTGAACGTCTTAGCGATCGGCTCAGTGTGTTCGAAGCATTCTTTAATTTGATTGTCCAATCCGGTCGGCGCCTCGACACCGTCAGAGGCATCGAACTGCAGGAAATGGTGTCACCTTCCTAAAATACCGGCCAAAGTCACCTCGCAAATTCCATGTTCCCTGCAGCCCGCTCGTTTCAGTCCATTCTGACGAATATTGCGTTTGTGGAAGATGAATCAAGTGGCGAGATCCAACCGTTTTGATCCATCTCGAGGGGATGGGCGGCCTGTGTCACTCGGCGTCGACTGAAAGTGACATCACAGTTGCTCAGGGCGACCGACCGCGACCTCAGCTCGCAGCTGTCACACGATCGAACTCGGCAAGCGGCTGAGCCGTGAGCGGCGGTTGCCGAATCCTTTTCTCGCGCTCTCAAAACGGCTTCGGACGACGCCGCGGCGCAGTTGCGTGGTGATGATGTCATGATTGGCTGTGGCGTGAGAGAGGTGGTCCCAAAGACACGGATGAAGTCCCTCCCCAAGTGGAGGCCCGAGTGGCAAACGGCCGGCCCGCGTGCTGCCCGATCATAAATAAGAGAGGAGGAAGTTCCTACCAGAGCTTCGCCGTGATGATGATCGCCGTGAGGATGAGCAGCGTGGAGATGGTCACAGTGACGTAGAACTGAGGGTCCACTGTACACACACACGCACGCGCAGTTATTATTCTCAGAGCGTGACGGTATATAATTATAGCAAGAAGAAAAGAAGAAATCAATGAGGGCAGCTGAACATTAAATTAGATGTGCCAGAAGACTCGCAACAAAAAGAGCCATCGCGCCGCCTCTCGAGCATCTCTTGACGGCGCTGAGCGATGGCAACTTGATGAGGCTTTCCAGACTGCGCTCACTTGGGGGGCGGCGGGTCAACCGTCACCCGCGTGAGTTAATTCCCGGGAGCACTCCTGGCAATGCGGCGCGTCATTTTCCCCGACACCCACCTTCCTCCAGCTCAGCCTCCTCCGCCCCGCCGTCCTCCACGCCCTCTCGGTTCCACGACTCCGGGCGCGCATCCTCTCGGGGCTGCGTGCTGGCGTCGGGGTAGAGCCAGTCGGCGGAGGACGCGGCGGCCGTGCCCGCCTCCCGCTGGCCCCCGCGCTGGCGCAGCCGCTCCGTTTCCTGGCTGGAGAGGAGGTGGTAGGTCTCGTCCTCCAGCGTCTCCGTGGGCCCCCAGATCACCGCCCAGAGAGGGGTGGGCGTCGCCTGGGCGCCGACGGACAGCTGGGCGGCCAGGGCCTCCGCCCGCTCCTCGCCCTCGTCGTCACGGTGACAAGCGGAGGGCCGCGTCACCAGGACGACCAGGACCAGGGAGACGAGGGCGGTCAGTCGTGCGACAGGAGCGATGGAGCTGGAGGGGAGGACAAAGATTAGGAGCCAGCTGGAGAAGTTGCCTGCTTTTGCGCCCCAAACTCTGCCGTTTTACCATCTCTCCATCGCTTCGCTGTGTTCACTGACACTCCGGCGCGCCGATCATCTCTGGAAGATGAGCAAAAGAGAGGAAAACAAAGGGGGGAGGGTCCGGCTTTTCTCTCAGATCCACGCGCTGATAGTATTGGCAAAAATCCCGCTCTTCAATCTATGCTAAATATACCCGCTTCCCGCGGGCCATTTCAAGTTCTTAACGCTCAATTATGCACCACGCGCTCTCTCTTGCGCGCAGTCGACGGCCAAAAAGTACACCGCGATTGCCCGGAACCCGTCGCACGCGTTCACAGCCAAGCCCATAAATCATCATTAGCGACGTCAGGTCGCGCGCGCGGCCAACGACACTTTGAGCCAACTTGCCATCTACGACTCTGCTGCCCAAATGTCAACCAAATGTCACTCACGCGCTCCCGACCCATATCGGTGCCTACCTCTGGCAAGTGGAGAGAGGGAATGAGACCGAGAGAATAGGGGAGATACAGAGCACAAGGGGTAGGGATGGAGGGGGGGGGGGCGGGGGGAGCATTGGTTGCCTTAGCGACCGAGACATGAAGTCCGCTCGAGAGGCAAAGCGAGCGATGGAGGGAGAGAGACTGCCAGAGAGATTTAAATGCTAATTATGGGTGTGTGTGTGTGTGTGTGTGTGTTTTTCATGACTTTAAATTAAAAGCAACAAATTTGACGTGGCAAACAAATGATACAGAAAGCGACGTTTATAAGATCATTTCATAGGCAGCAGAAGGGGGGCAGGGGCAATAAATAAAACTTAAAAAAAAAACTTAAATTATCATAACTGCAGGGGACGCTTTCGAGAGAAAAACAAAGCGGGGGAGAAGGTGGAGAATAATTGAATTCACATTCATTTACATAGGTCACACCGGCTCGGCGGCGGGATGAGCCGGTTATTGCCGGGGAGCCCGGCCGGGTCAGGTTGACGTTGAGGAAAAAAAAAAAAAAAAGGAACAGACGCGATGCAAATGTGCCTGTGACGGCTTTATTGAACCGCATATTTACAGAGGAAACAATCACAGACAAACACGCGTGGGGTTGCTTTCCCAAAATATTTTTGGGTGAGTTTTGAATCAAGAAAAATTGCACTGTGCTGTACCCCTCCCCGAAAAAAAAAAGACAAGAAAAAAATGATTTTACATGCTGCCGTCTTTGTGTCGAAGGTCATCCTTTTAGGGGCGTGGCCTAGTGAGTGACACCATGAACCGGAGTTGGCCGGTTTGTCTGCGCGCGAGGGTCTGGGCGGGAGTTGTGGCCGACAGCGGCTCCTTGCAAGTGTTCTCATTTTGTATTTGTGCGTTTGACTGCTTCATCCCATCCAATAAACATCTGGAAGTGCGTCGACGACTGCGGCTCTCCTTGCCCCCATGTAAGGGCATCACACTAACTTACTTCAGTACTCTGATTTTGTTTAGTTTTTCCTATAATGTTTGAAATATCCTTTGCGTTGAAGCCTTGAATGTTTTCTCACTGAAGTTGTCCTTTTGCTTCATGATACATATCCGCGTTTATTAGGGTTGAAACGCTGAGCTTCAGACAATTGTCCATGTATAGGGGCTGATATCCAATGCGTATGATATGATTGCACTCCCCCCCCCCCTCCCCCTTCTGCTCCCATGACTCATATGTCAAAAAATCCAGCCTGAGGCTCCGGTCTCTCCTCCCCATTGTGGCTCCTCACTGGAGGACGCAACGTAACCACGAGCCGGCGGACCCCGCGTCGTCGTCGTCCTCGTCTCCTCCCGCGTCGTCCTCGTCATCATCAAGGTGTTCTAAGTTTAACAAGGAGGCCGCAGGCAATTGTCACGACGCGCATCATCGAAAATGAACACTGCAAGGCGAGAGAGAAGCGTGCGGCTTTTACCGTCCGACTCCTCGTCATCTTCCGTGTCCCCCTCGGACTCCAGCGGCAATTCTAAGCGGACGTCTCTCCTAACCGTAATGTCACCCCTGGTGTGTTTAAAGTCACATATTAGGCCTTTGGGGGGTTTCAACATTTTCTACAGCGGTTAACCTCATTAAGGTCTAGAACAGGCGTGCACATTACGTCGATGGCGGTCGACGGGCAGCTCGAGGTCTGTTTGCAAGGCGATCGCGAGGGGTGGAAAGGAGAATAAAAAAAAAATCAAACAAACAAACATTTGGGTGTCTGTGTGTGTCACGGTTCTGCTTGTGACCAACAGGTGGCACTGTAGGGCTCCGCCTGCAGCTGCACACCTGTTGGTCATTGTCATGAGTTGTCTGTATAAAAGGACTCCCGACCCGATCACTCAAGTGTCGGGTCATTGTTGCTGTGCGCATGTGTCATGTTTTGTTTTCTGTCTTAGGTTTTTGCTACTTTGATTTCTGTGATTTTGCTGGACTTTGAGTGCGTTTTGGAGTTACCGTAAATTCCGGACTATAAGCCGCTACTTTTTCCCAAACTTTCAACCCTGCGGCTTATACCGTGATGCGGCCAATATGAGTCATTTTTACAACAGCCGCCAGGGGGCGCTCGAGTAGAAAAGGTACGATTAAGACCGGTGGAATATATGCGTCGAGGAAGACTGCAACTTCTTGTCTTGTGCATAAATTAAATTAGCGTGAAAACACCCTCATCATGGAAAATGCAAAAAGAAAGGCATATGACGCATTGCTATTCTGTTGCTAGCGTGTTGTTACCATGTTGCTACCGTTTTACTGCTGCGTCACAGGCACCGTTTGGGAAGAAAGTTATATTATTATTGTTATTGTTAAGTTATATTATTAAAACTTTGGAAACTCTCTCTGTGTACCGTCTTTCTTTGTAAATATGTTGACATGTTTTAATGTGGGCACATGCGGCTTATATACAGGTGCGGCTTGTGTATGTACAAAATTGGTTTTCCTCTAAAAATGTAGGGGGTGCGGCTTATAATCAGGTGCGCTCTATAGTGCGGAAATGACAGTAGTTTCTCCAGTGTATTCCTGTTTGCATTTTTGTTCGACACATTTTGGTCAGTCACCCTGCTCCCCTGCTTTTTGGGGTCCTCCCAACAACTACCGCCTCGCAAAACATGACACTGTGCATGTGAGTAAGATATTTTTGTGTTAATGCACACTGCACCCTCATCCTTCTATCAGTCTCACTTTCACAAAAAGTATTACAAAAAATAAATAAAGCAGGTCATCTTTAACCTGCGGTGTCACCTGACTTTTGTTTGTTACTTTGGATTATTGTTGTTTTCAGGACTTTGTTTGTTCTGGATTTAGTTTTCCCATTGTTTAGTTTAATACAATTTAAGTTCACCCTGCTTCTCCCTCCTGCCTGCTTTTTGGGGTCCTACAGTTTCCTCCAGGGCACGGGCAAAGAATGGGAATCTGGAAGGCTGAGAAAATGTTTCAAATTTTTATACTTGGGGAACTACCCCCATTTCGGTTCAAGATGGTCCTGACAGATGCGGTTTCGAACAGCGCGCGATGAACTCGCTTGTGCAGTGGCGTAGGAATATGTGGAAGAAGGCTTCACTTTCTTGTCCTTCCTGTTTTTTTTTAATCGCTTCATTTACTGTCATGAGTGTGTTGTCAGCGTGTGATGTCATGAGGTGCATAATAGCAGGAAAGTGGTTCATCCCCTGTTTGTGGAATATTAACATTGGCAATGAAGAAACATTTTAGGAGGGGGCCAATTACTCGCCGTTCAGGGCAAAGAAAGTGTTGGATCTTCACCCATGCACCTGTCAAGTCATGGGTGAAGAAACTCGGCGTTGGGGTGCGTTATTATTTAAATTAGCCCGTAACATTTTCTGACAGGGGCTCACAAAAAATAAAAAAAAACTGTAGTTTAATTTCACACTTGATGGGTGGGCTGACACTCCAGAGACCCTCAGATGTGGGTAAGCAATTAAAATGTCCCATTAAACAAATGCAATTAGCAATGCAAGGGGAGAAAAAATGAATATGCAAATTAGGGAATATCATTGACCGGTCTGAACCAAATGCAAACTCCCCACTTTTTGTTTTTTTTTTTCTTTGAAAGACGGCGGCGTACCTCTGCTTTCCGGAGCCAGGGAGCTGCTCCCACACCACGAGGTCGCGCCCGCCGCTGACCCAGCGGTGGTCGCCGCTCCCCGTGGTCCACGCGGCGAAGCAAAGCATTCTGGGGGCTCGGGGCCAGGTCAGAGAGGCCAGGTAGCGACACTGAGGCAGGGAGAACACTGCAGGGAGAGACCAAGGAACGGAGAGGAACTTTTTCCAAAATAAGAATCATTTGACGATTGAACGACGACCGAATCTCACTTTCTCATGAAAATCACTCCCCGTTTGTCAAATTGAACAAATGCCAAAGCGCTCAATCAAATGTTCTGCCTGTAATTTACACCTTTGGAGTTTGAAGGGACCCCCCTCCCCCAAAAAATAAATAAAAAGTTCTCATAATCATGATACATTTGAAAATAAGCGTCGTCCTGGTTGGACGTGCGCCTTTCGAGTGAAGCACTCACAGTTGAGCGTGCTCTCGCCATTGGCCACGTCGTAGCAGGAGCCAATGAGGAGGCCGGCTGTCTGGTGCACGCAGTCCGTCACCCCGGTGACGCTGCTGTGATTGGTCAGTCTGGAAACCGTTCCTGCGGTCGGTGCGCAGATGCGAGGCGAAATGTGAAATCTCAAGGCTTCCGCGAGCTGCGGCCTCCAAGTCGTCCTGGCCGTTGATTTGTTCTCCGCGCGGCACGATGACTTGAAAGCCCCACTCACCCGTGATCCAGTGCAGGATGTTGATCCAGGGCCGCCCGTACGCGAGCAGCACTCTGTCCCCGCGGGGACTGAGGGCCAGCCGCCCCCCGGCGCAACCTGTCACCTGACCGCTCCAGCCGTGCAGCAGTCTCAGGGGGTCTCGCTCGCTACGGCGGTTCTCCCACACGGACACCCCTCCGTCGGACGAGCCGCTGAACACCAGCGGACCCTGGCACTGTGGAGAGCACGTGGTTGTCATGGTGACGCGTGTGTACCGTACTCACCGGCGCACTCGTCTGCTTTCAAGGGGCAACGGTGTAGAAATAAAGGGGGCGGTACGCTCGGAGAGATGAACAATGACAGCTGCCTCAGGCGTACTGCGATGATGATTGCAAATTGAACAAAAACAGCTCGGCATTTCAATAATCATAAAAAAAAAAAAAGGCTTTTGCTGTACATTTGCCCAGCTTACACGTTAACAAAAGCCCATTTGGAAGCAATAAACAGGCTCGGATAAGACGCGGCGGTGGCGGCTGAATTTTTCCAAAGGCTTTTCTCCAGACGCATTTCTTGAAAATGTGTCCTCGCGCGCTGCTAGAGAGGGAGGAACATTTGTCTTCATGTCTTTCACATCCGCAAGCAGCTTAAAAATAACCCAGTGAAGAAGGTGGATCGCCATACCGGAGTTTCTTTCACAAAATCCTCCTGGGAAAGGATGGAGCCAAACTCTTTGGAAAATGGCAGCCACGAGAAACCGGCGCGCGAGGTGACGTTGTAGTACTCGCTTCACACTCAGACAAAACAGGTCCAAATATTGTCACCAAATGGGGGATATGCAATCAATGTCATGTCACTCTATTCCCAAAATACATTTGAACAAACAAATAGCAAAGAATAGACATACGGCCTTGTCCAACAGAAGCTTCTTCCCCTCTTTTCATTTAGTTCCTGAGGGTAAATTGGTCACAAGAGGGCGCCTTGGCATCGGCCGCCGTCGTGAGTAACCTTTGCATTGAAATAAGGCCGCTAGCGAGCGACACCTGATATCAGGGCACGCCCATCTCTTGTCTGTATTATCTTGCCCACCCTCCTTCTTTTTGTCAAATCAAATATCAGACTTGCCTTTCCATCAAGTCTTTTGAGTATTTTTCTGTCTGTCGCCATGGCGATAGAGCCACTTACCTGAATGGAGGTGACCGCTTCCTGGTGTGCGTTGATTGATTGGCAGTTATCCAAAGTGCGCCAGCTCCAGGCTTGAACCTTGCCCCCGTCTGCGGAGCGGGGGTGTGACAGAGTGCGAGGTTAACGCTCCGCGACAGGCGCGCGGCGGCCATTAACGCCAGTCACGGCCGACGCACCTGAGCTCCTCCGCCTGGCCTAAATTGGGCGCCAATGTGTGCGCTAGCCGCTCACACGTAACCGGCGCATTCATCTTCATGCTTTCTACGCTGCTTGATAGCACATTCCTTTGTCTACGGTGGACTTTGATTGACGTGTCTTTGGTCACACACACACACACACACACACACACACACACACACACACACACACACACACACACACACACACACACACACACACACCTGATCCAGTTACGATGTAGCCGTCGCCCTCGGGCACAAAGCTGAGCGCCGTCACAGCGTTGAATGTGTAGATAGACTTCACACACTGGCCTGCGTGGGAGGAAAGGAAAAGGGGTGTTACGGGCTTAATTGCCAGGCCGGAGACCACTGCTCACACAAACATAAAAGTCTGTTGCTAGCATCACACAAAGGCAATTTTGAACAACATTTGCGCCAAGCGGTACATTTGGAGAATTGTGTGTGTGAGACATAAGGGGCAAAATATTCCATTGATGTTCAATTGCGCCTAAATCCTCCTCTACTGTCCTTTGGTTTAGACTTTTGGGTTTAAATGGGAAGTCAAGTGAAAAATGCTCTTTAGAATGTGTTCTACGCGGCTCCGCTCATCTAAATACGGCCTTCTGATTGCCGTAATATTGCGTTTGTGGAATGTGAATTTTTATCAAGCTCAGGGGGCGGCCATTTTGCCACTTGTCGGAGCAAGAGACGAAGCCACCGGCGGCCATTTTGCATTGTCACTCGCTAAGCGTGAATACATGGATTCTCTCGGCAGCGTTTTCATGTTGTTTTCTGTCCGCACGGTGAAAATCCCACGGTGCGTGGCGTATGGTTGTACCAAGAAGTCTGGGAGAAGCTCTTCATGCGTGTTTCATCGGTAAGAATGGGATTATACATTTTCTCTTACAAGGTTTATCTCCGATTCGTCTACATTACTTTGTCAGCACCATCCACGATGAAATGAAAGCAAAGCCCCTCAGGACGAAATTTGCTGCAAAATGTAAGCCTAACCCTGTAAGTCACGATTCATCATACTGAGACAATATACTCTGAATGGTCGATTGCAAACAGTGAAGTTTGTTCTTTGCGAGGCTCTCGTGACTCCATGCAGGGATCCTGGTATAAAACGCCCACTGCTCTGTTTTCAGCAAGGTAAAAAAATAAATAACTGAAGTCGTCCGTCACGATGGCAACGTAAGATGGCTGCCCTTTGACTTCAGCTCCAAGGGACCAATTGGTACTGTGTACCAGTCATATGTGTGCTCGAGATGGACAAAAACGGGTGAATTCGGCTGCTTAATTTATATTCCACAAACACGATATTAATCCGAGTGCTCAGTTTACACGAGATGTGTTGCACAAAACAACCGCAGTTTGTGGCCCAATGACGTCGGTGTCAATGAAAGCCCATCTTGAACCGTCTTCGGCTTACCGACGCTCAGGGCCCAGATCTTGACGTTGCAGTCCGCCGAGCCGCTCAAAATGAACCTCTCGTCGTCTGGCAACGACAGCGACCAGGCTGCGGGGGGAAGGGGGGGGGTGTCAAGAGGGGATTACATAACAGTAAATAAGTGCTTTATTTATGCTTCTGTTGGGACGAGGTAATAGACGAGACGTATCGAGTGCATGAGTTCAAGTGTTCTCACTCACTCAGTCAGTCAGACAGACACAAGAGTCTCATTTCTCTCTGGACTTGATGTGATGAAGCGCTTCAATAATTAAAACGCTGCACACATCCGTCGACATGTACCGTACTTCGACGTGTGTGTGTGTGTGTGTATATATACAGTGAACCCTCATCTATCGTGGGAGACAAGTTACAGACGCACTTTAGACACATTCGATGAAAAACAGGTGACAGAGCACTGGTGTGAAAATGCGAATAATTGGCTTTTGCCTGAAAACGTTTTTTAATTGACCTTTAGATGTGAAAACATGGCAGCAAAGCACCACTTTTTCTAAACGAACCTCCTCAACTAACCGTAATAAGATGCCACAGAACGGCGGCACCGCACTACTTTAGTGTAAATGAAGCTTCGCGACTCAATTCAACGTAGTTGCTTGGCAGCAAGATGTCACACGATGGCAGCAATGCACTATGTTTGTCCAAAAGAAGCCCCCCAACTAATTTCGTGAAGAATGACGATTTGCCTCCCAAAACGTGTGAAGCTGCCAATCTGCAAATGAGCGTACTTTCACCGGATTCTGTAAAAAGGCAATGATGGCTTAAAAAAAATCAGCAAATAGCGGGAAGGGAAGGCTGTGTCCTCACCCAGCTTTTTGCAGTACTCAGCGGGAGGGGCAGACAGGCTGGTAACCCCGCCGGTGTGACCCCCCAGGTTCTTGTGCTCCGTTGCCGTGGGAACGTGCCACACCTTGATGGTCGTATCGCGGCTTGAAGTGTGTATGGGGACGGGGGAGAGAGTTGAAGTGAGCGCGGGAGTCAAGAGTTCTGATAAAACGCAACGAGATCTGAGGCGAGCGATCGGAGCGGGTGGAACATAAAGCAGCGGGCACAAAGAGAGGCCATGAAATGTTACAGTCGGGGTAATGCAAAGTCATAAAGATCACACACACAAACGTTGAATAATGCATGAGACGCTCAAACTCGCTCACCCACTCACAGCGCTATTCAAATGATTTAGGTAGTCATTTTTACCTGCCAGAAATCACCAGGTTGTCAACGGTGAGCACGCAGGTGATGATGTCATTGTGACCCTCCAACAGCCTCAAGCGGAACTTTGCCTTCTGCCAACATGTTTTCAGGGATGTCAGCTCGGAATCTGAATGAACAGGAACACATTTAGCCTGAATTTTATTCATCGTGCCGACTGCAGATTTTTTTTCTTTTTTTGGGGGGGGGGGGCTGTCTTATTAGCTCTTTTAAGATCTACAAACACCAGCAAAGGTGACGGTCAAACACCCCCCCCAAAAAAAATCATTTTGCGTTAGAGAGATTAATCGTCAAAAATCGGTTCAAATTCTCAAGGACAAAGTATTCTCAAAAAGTCAAATATTCTCCCAAAATTCATATCTTCTTTTTTGTTCTAAGTGTTCTGTAATCTGCCGAATATCGGAATCGTCAGCCTCAAAATAAAATTCTAATCCATTGGGCCCGACTAAACATTATCGGCAGCACTAGGCACCTAATTCCACAGTCTCTTCTGTGTAACTTTATTTTTGTAAATTCTCAAAATTATTCCCAACTGTCACACGTGACTTAGGTGTCAAACTCAAGGCCCGGGGCCCAGATCTGGCCCGCGATATCATTTTCTGTGGACCGGGAGAGCAAATCATGCATGTCAACTTTTCCATGACGCTTGCAAAAGTCTGAACCAAAATTTAAGATTGTCACATGTAATCCATCATTACATCGATATATTGCAAACATGATCTCATTCCGTACTTATTACATGAACGTAAACAATGGCTGAACTAATCATTATTCTTGACTTCTGATTTCGAAACTGGTTATCCACCAATTTGTTGTGCACTGTATATGTAACATGTGGAGGTGATCAAACATTTATACGGTTTCACAAAAATCAGAGTCATAATGGCCCGCTCAGGGAAGCTGTAACTGTAATGTGGCCCACTTCAAAAATTAATTTGACACCCCTGCTTTAGAGGCGGTGGGTGGGGAGAAAAAATATATATACATCTCACTCCACGTCTGTTTTTTGATGGTTATTGTATTCTCGGCTTGTGTTCGATTCAGCCCACCTTCTCCTGCCAGTTGCCTGCCATCCGCGTCCTGTCCTGGACGTGACATCGCCATGACATTCTGTGGCCTTTGGTGGCAGCGAGCCGTCCCCTGGCGGCTCCTGTCGCTCTCCGCGCGGCAGGCGGCGCTGGCCCGGCTTCCTCCAGCCCCCTCAAGATCTTGGAGGCCGGGGGCGCTTGTGATGGAAGGACCTCGGGGGCGTCCTCCCTGTGCCAGTGCGCAAAAAAGGAGGGCTGAATGAATAAGCATGAAGGAGAGAAGAGGTACCGTGGGGGTCTTGTCAGGTCAAGACTGAAATGTCTTCCTTTGCCTTGACCCGTATTTAAGATTTATTTATTTTTAATCATTTGCAAAACGCGATGGCATGATTGGATCAATCCTTGTGATCAGTGAGGCCTCAAATGTACATGTACCGGTACTTGGTTTTGGAAAATAAATAAATAAAAATAAAAAAGCGTTACTTTGCCCGAGCACAAAAATGGTGAATATGTGAGTTTTTTTCAACCAACTTGCTGATCCTCCTATAAGCTCCTCCCCCCAAAAACTGAGATTGTGCGGGGCTTCACTGTATAATATTTTAATATTTAATATCCTTGAAGCCAATGCAGAGTCTTATATTTGGCGGAGTAAAATTCAGATCACTGATTAAATGGACTATTTATTAGTTTTTGAGATATGAATGAATTAATGATTCATTTTCAGACTGAGCAACATCAAAAATCCCAACTTTCTCAGAACCAAAATGTGTGTCGAACAGAACGTTTGACTATTTCACGACATTGTCCTTCAGTATGTGTTTTAACTTTACAACACAAAGACAAATGTGCAGATTTATTTATTTTTCTTTTTAGAAATTGAAGATACCGCTGTACATACTTTTGCTGACATATTTGTCGGTGCACAGTGAGATTTGTCGATAATAGAGACGGACTTGCTGCGGGCCACTTATGGTATCCGGACTCCCTCTAGTGGTTCGAATCGCAACGCAAGTACAGTTCAGTTGTATTTCACTTTTTAGTACAATTTGCTGATATTTAGACGTAGTGTTCATTTTCTAACTGTGTATCATGTTAGAGTGACTTGCAATAGGATTACTTTCATGAACACTTGCCCTACTATGCGACAGTATTTTTCTGTTGGTCAGAATGGTAATATTTGGATCACTCAGTTAAAAAAAAAAAAAAATTTAGGTGGCATTTGCTCTTAAATATTTGCGGACAACTGGCCTCATGGAAAACGCGCAGAGGCTCCGTAAAGGTTAGGAAACACTGAGCTCTAGGACGCTATGTTGCGCTGAGCAAGCCTACCTGTTGTGTCTCCCGCTGATCAAAATGAACGCCATCTGTGCGTATTGTTCACTTGGATGTTAATAACCAAAAATGATTTCATTTATCTGCCTCGGGGGGGCTTTCATAGTAGTGAATGTGGCCCACATTGAGCGGGAGAAAGTTCACTTGTGTTCTGAAAGGCAGGGTTTGACCTCCACTGTGTTTGTAAACACACACGCACGCGCACGCACGCACGCGCACACACACACACACACACAGGCACAGGCACAGGCACAGGCACATAAAAAGATCAAATGCTTCCACGTCAATGTTTGGACTAATGACGCTTCTCTCCATCTGGCCCTTCCCGCCTCTCGCTTCCTTACGCTGCTCTTTTCATGTCGGTCTCCGGGTTCCCAGGGGCTTGTTGCGGGCCACAGAGCTGCAGCTGCAGCTGAAGCTCCGCCAATCTACACCGCAGCTCCTCCTTCCTGGAGATCTGAGAAGGAGACGGCGAGAAATTGGCTGTAAAGCAAGCCGGCGCGTCCACAGGTTGTTAGTCGGCGCGGCCGATCTATTCCGCGCGGCTTGCTTTTAATATCGCGTCAACAAACGAAGCCGCGCCCGTCTGGCTGTCTTGAGTTTTATAGTGTCTGAATTAAGGCAAGTGACTTTGAATTAAGTGTCTCTTTGCCGAGTTTGAGGAGCACTCTGTCTATTACTCACAGGAGAATGGAGAGGAAAAAAAAGGGTCAGCTGACTCTGGTTTGTGTTCAGAGAAGAGCTTCATTTCTATTTAATTTTTCTGCATGTTGAATGATGTCATTAGTTTGCCGGCATTGTACATCAAGTCTATACAGTGCACACATCGACACATCTTTTCAGATTGTTTTCCTTTTCACTTGATTGAGTTGTACAAGGTATCTCGGTCACAGTAGTTGTGTCATTTTGCTCTGTCACCAAAAGAAAAAGAAGAATATTTGAACAGGCGTGTGGAGACGTTCTGTATCCATTGTCTTGCTGCTGTACAGTACGTATTTTGTACGAGGTAAAAACATGAGTGTCATATTAATCCATTTAAATGATTATGCATGTCCATCCATCCACTTTCTAATCTGCTAACCCTCGCGAGGGTCGCGGGCTGTAAGTATAGAAGTTTAATTATACCTCATTTAAAACCATGAATCTTTGAAAGACTAGCAATCGTTTAAAAATGGTTGACTCAAAAGTTTTGACATAGCAGTAGTTTCAACAGCAAAGATGAAATGTTGTGCTTTGTACACTGGGATTTTTGCTCTCTACCAATGCCCGGTGCGGAGTCCTCATTAAGCATGATTTGAAACAACACAACCTGCAGTGCGGCGTCTTTGAAAGCTACCTATTTTGAAATGTTGCAAATAAACAAGCGGCACTAAAGTGTCGGGTGAATGCAGATCGATGACCCCGTAGCAGCCCACAACACAATCACTTTATCTTCTCACTTCCAATTAGGAACAGTCAGAAAAGTTCACAACGTTGCAGGGGTTCATATTATATACATATTACAATGGTTTACAAATTCTACACACTTCTGTTCAAATGAGATAAACAATTCAAAAACTTTTTCTGCCATTCGGCACGTTACTGGGAGAGGAAGTAAAAATAAATTACACAAGTGCGAACACCCTCTTCTAACGCTGGGTGTGGCTGTGTTCGGAATTAACCAATCGCATTTAAACTTTTAAATGGGAGTCATCATACACCATTTAAAGTGTCTCTGATGAACCCCAAATAAAGTTCAGCTGTTCTTGTTTGCGTTTCCTGACATTTTTTAGGGCACGTTTTCCAACACAATCCATTGTCCGCGGAGAGCTTCCACATCATTGGGAGGATCTCACTGTTCAAAGTTATCAGTCAGGAAGGTAGAAAATAATCCTCAAGGTGTTACATTTAAAGATGGGACACAGTAAAGTCGATCATTATCAAGAGGGGAAGATAGTGCACAACGGTGGCATGAGCAAGAATTGGGATTCCCCCCAAAATTGATTAAAAGACCAAAAGAAAAGTGGTCAAGGAGGCTGCCAAGAGTTTGAATGTGAATGGTTATTGCTGAACACAGCGACATCCCTAGTTATAAGAGGGTGTGCACACTTGTGCAACCAGTTGTTTATTTCCCCCAGTCCCTCTCGAAAAGATGTTTCCCTCCCAATAGAGTGTACACTTCACATTGATGGCGAAAACGGGTTGAAATGATTTATCCAAGTCTATTTTTATATACAGTATCGCAAAAATCTGCCATTTACACAGCGGTGTGTGGACTTTTTATACGCTGTTGGCGTGCAAGTCTCCTCGCTAAAGGCTTTGAATACTTGTGCAAAAGTATATTTTTAAATACATTTGCAAGAGTGTAAAATAACGTTCTGAGTACAATAAATTGTAAAATAAATGAAGCCAAATTTGAAAACAAGCCTTGAACGTAACGTGGAAAAAGTGATGCACCGTGAATATTTGCACTCGTCGTCATTTATTTGAAACAGAATCGCTATTTCGGACATTGATATGTTTTGTTAAAGCTTTACTGATGTTAAAATGATGTCCTCGACGCAACCAGAAAATGAACAATAAGCGTCTTCGTATACCTTGAATCTTTCCTCGGGGTTGAGATCGATTTTTATTTCCAGATTCTCAATCTGCCTCAACTTCTTCTGCAGTTTCCTCACCTCCCCCATTTAGCCCTCAAATCCTCTCTGCTTGGATGACTAACACACGGACTCTCAAATTGGAAGCTATCGTTAAGGGGGGGAAAGGGAGAAAAACGCATAGGTTTATCATTAAAACCGCGCTAAGATGATTTGAATGGCGATCTGGGAATGAAGACGTTGGGCAGACGTGTCGCCGGATGTTTATGCCGAAGACTTGTCGATCTGCTCCCACAGCGACACCACGTGGACAGTTTTGGAAAGAGGTGGAGGCCGCTCCATTCTTTAATCTGACATACCGCGCATATTTACGTTTCATAAGAGGCCTTTTATAGTTTGTTGCGTTCGTTTATCCCTTCCCCTTATAAAATTTGTACAGAATGTATTCTTTTTTTAGTTAATTTATTTAATGATTGGTTTATATGTTCATTTTACTCAACTAAACTTTATTGATATAACACTTTAAAAACAACTTGAGCGGCATACAGTTTTGTTCATAAAGTAAAAATCAAATATGTAAAAACAAAGACGGTCAAAACAATAAATTAATAACATAAAAAAGTAAACACAAAACACTAAAACAATCCAGAATCTCGTGCCAACTTTATATAAAATTGTAACTGTATAATAAAGTAAAGCAATATTTTAATTTCTTTATTGCTTATGCATATATGCATTATGTACGATTACCAAAATAAAATTATTTTATTTTTTACATAAAGTATTTTTAAAGTAATCAATAAACTGATTAAACATACACTTTTTATGTTAATACGTATTTTTTGAAAGCATCATCTACAAATGACTTGTCTTTAAAAAATAATGTGGCTCATAAAGATTTGCCCACCCTTGGTCTACAAAGTCGATTCACCTACTGTCCCTGTTCATGTTCTAAAACAAAATTGCACACATTCATTTTTTTGTTTTTGTTACATGAAAAAAATGACAAAAATAGCTTCGTACTATTTCAAGTTTAGATGTATAGATAGAAAAAATACATAAAGGATATGGATTCTAATCAATAATTAAAAAAAAAGACTCGGCGTTTTTCCGTAACGAGTCATTGTTTCTACAACAGTACCTGAAGGCAACACTACTGGTTCCAAAGCCGAAATAGTAACGCGGTAAGTGTCAAAAATGTACATTTTATACATTTAAAAAACTTCAATGAGTGCCACAGGGTAAATGGGAAATAATCTTTAAATTATTTGCCATTGTACCTATTTATTTTCATTAAAAAAGCGGTGCTATTGCAGGACGTGACGTAATCGTGTTCGCCTCCTTTTGTCTGACGAGCTCATCCGGAGGAAGTGAAGCGCCATCCGAGGCGGCCACCATCCGAGGAAGAAAAAAAAATCTTGGGGAAAAAAAAAAAAGGAACTTCGTCGTTTTTTTTTTTTAAATACACACATGTGGGAATTGTGTCCGATTTGAGGCGGACGAACGATCTTCGGGGCGGGGGCGGGAGACCGATTGGACGGTGCAATCGGGTAAAGAGCTGCTTTTGATCATGTTGTGCGATTGCTTGCTACATTTGCATGACTCGGCAGGAGGAAGTGTGTGTATGTGAGCCCGCGCATACGTGTGGACGCGCTTGTTTTTTTTCCTCTTTTTTTTTAATCATCCGTTTCTTTTATTTTTTGCTCTTTATTTGTTGCTCGCACGTTGACACCCGCGCTATTACTCGTTGCTAACATGCTAACCCGAATACGTCGGGCCCGATTAGAATACCTCAATTTAAACGCTACTTTTGTGTATGGTCCTTAATACACTGTTGTCATTTTTAGAATATTATTGGAATTTTGAGCGAATAGCCTTTTAAAACTAACGTAGTTCAATGTAAAAGCACTTACATTTACGGACACTTTAGGCCACACGTTGCTAATAGGCTAAAAATAATCTCCATTCTGAACATTTGACTGGTTTGACATTACCGACTGTGGCTATTCGGTATATCGCACAAGTTAAAATATATTCATGCTCAGTGTGTCATTGGACGCACAATTGGGCTTTTTAAAAACATGATCAAAACAAAAAGAGTTTCATAGGCTGATGATAAACGTTGAATTGTGCTTTGTTTTTAACTGGACTTTGACAGTCTTAAAATTGTGTCCCATACCTCCTCTTTTTTTTTTTTTTTTTTTGTTCCTTAACCCTTTTGTGACTATGTGCCTTTTATCTTTTGGTGTGCTGTACAGAAGTCTCACTGTTGTCCACTAGGTGACAAATGACAATAGCGTTGCAGGGCCGATTTTTAGATCAGAGGTTTAGGGGCGGGAGTTCCCGGCCAGGCAAGATAAATAATTTCCTTCCCAATTTTCTGAAAATGCTCTGACTCTGATGTGCAATCTAATAAATCTAATAACGGCTGTTTGAATGCTGAGCCACAGCAAAGAGGAATGAATTGATGTATATAACAAAAATATTTTGGCCCAACTAAGTTATGGGGAATGACATCTCAGTTGGATCTACATACTTATAACAATGTGCATTTTTTAATGCAATTCTCAACATGTAAAGCACCATAGGAGGTTTGTGGCTATGATAGTTTGAACACTGATATGTATAAGTAAAGCTAGGCGAAGTGTAACTGGAGCTCTGCACTAGAACTCCGCAGTAACAAAAAGCTCCATACCGCCGATCCATTGGAGAGGGTTAAAGCATTATGCATACTAACTTGAGGTTGTTGAGCATCCTACTTTTGCTCACGCAGCCTTTAAACGAATCGTACTGGGTGTCGGAGCAGTGTAAGGGAAATTGAGGTTCTCAAACTGGTGGTGAACTGCAGTCAGGGACAGAAAACTTTTGTCATTTGGTGAGCCACGGCAAGGTAGCTTACAAAAGCTGTCAAATGCTGATGGCCTGACCTATGTCAGAGTGATACCTGAAACCAAACAGACTAAATGAAGTGTCAAGTGACTTTTGGGACACACTGTATAATGGCACCACGAAATCTTGTTTATGTCACAGAAGATGTGTCTCAATAATACAAATCATCCACCATTTTTGTCACATCACATCATTATTTCTCCAGTGTGATATGTCACAATTTGGACATTTCAACCTGACGAAATTGTTGTTGTCTTACTTGCAGGAATAATGGAAGATTCTCATTTTAACTCATCCTATTTCTGGTCTCCCATCCCCACTGTGCCTGGACAGGTAGGACACATTCATTTGACTTATGCCCAAGCTCAGAAACCACTTAACACGGGACCAAACCAGAGATGTTTCGTAAAAAAAGTGGTCACGTGTAATTTTTCTGTTGGGGCGCCTAACTCGATGCACCTGCCTACTTTTGTTGAAGAAATTAAGAGCAAATCCTATGGACTTCTTTTCACTTCTCAAATATCACTGTGTTTGTCTGCTAGATGGTATATTCAACTGACAAAACCTTTAGCAGTAATAGCAATGTAAAAATAGCCGGACAAATTCAACAACACTTGAACATTTGACTAAAAATAATTTGTATAATAATCTCTATATTTTTATCGGGAGAGAGAGAGAGAGAGACGGCTCAGGATGCTATCAAGGTGTTTTGCCATGCTGGGTGTGTTCCCTTTCAGCATTGCGATGGCAGTTGTTCAAAGGATTTTTTTCAAATTTTTGGGGGGGGTCAGAGAAGCTCTGTAGCACTTCAGAAGCGTGGCATACCCCACACATTTTTTACGCATGTAAATATGAACCCGCATGTTGGCTCATTTTATCCTCTTATATCACCAGAGTAGTGAGGTGGGAGGAGGTAGAAATATTTTGGGGAAATGAGACTGCTCGACTAAACATGATGTGGTGGCGATCAATGAATGAAGAGTCTGCGTGGCTGAATTAGGACTCTCACCGCAAATGTCCACCGTTTGCTTCATGTTTCAAGTGGGGTTAAAGTCAACACCGTTAAGACAAAACTATGCAGATTCATGGATGATTATCAGTAGACTCCCTCTACTTTCTCTTGCCCGTTTGTAGTGCCAATTTGGGAGGTCGGATGTGTGCAGAGGCATACATACCTGACTTAAACCCACATACGAAAGACGCTCGCTCAGGTCGGATTTGAAAAAGGTCCAATCCATTTCTCATATGGGCAAAAAAAAAATTGTAATTGCTCTGCAGTGTGAATATAGTCATAGTCAGCGTTTGTGGTTATTGGTCAGGAAGGCGCAAAATGGGGACAAAAACAGCCCGGTAGTCTTCATGCGTAACCTGACCTAAGAATGGCCGTAACGTTGTTGTGTGACGCCTTGCGCGCAGCTGGAGAATGCCGTCTTCCTGAACAAAGTGAAAGAACAGCAGGAAAAGAGCGCCTCCTTCCCGCCTTCCTCTGCGTCGCACTACCAAACGACGCTGCTCACCATCCCCACGCCGGGGGGCAAGACAGATGGCGGCGGGCAACCCGCCGGCACCTCCCACCTGCACCCGCCGCACAGCAGCCAGAACATCACCGTGCTGCCCGTCCCCTCCACGGGCATCATGACGGCAGGTGAGTCGCTTTTCCCCGCCCTCCCACTTTGATTTGGACTCTGAATTGGCAACAGCCAAAACAACATTGTAGCTGTCATATCTTACCGTAGGAACCATAAAGGGCCTCTGCATTAAGTGAAACGCAAGAGACTTCCACATGAGCAAAATGAGCGCTTTCCATTATTATTGCTAATTCTCACTTTCTGACCTTTTTCATCCAAAGCGTCTCCGCCCACAGTGAGCAACGTTGTTGTTTTTTTTCTTGTCTTTTTGCGCGCGCGCTGTGCAGCGGGACTGGTCATCACGACTCCCCAAGGAACCTTGGTATCTCCCACGTCCTCGCAGTCCTTTGTGTCCACGCACCCGACCACCACCATGATTGTCTCCGCCGTTCATTCTCAAGGTAAAACGCATCGCAAAATATCAAGCGGTGCTTCTCAGTGACTTTGGCCAACAGCAAAGTTGAGCCAGAGATGTCTTTTTGTGTCGCTAATCACCTCTTTCAAGCGGATTTAAAAATATATATATATATCATTTTTTATTTTTTCCCAATTAAAGCATTAATTTAAGCATGTCAGGTTTTTGGGACTTGTACCTTTAAAATACCATTTTGTTCCAATCTTCCAAAGACAAAAAAGAAGACGGTACGCCCCACGTAGTGGTGATGCCAGCGCCGTCCAAGCGAGGCCGCAAGAAGAAGAGCATGGTGGGAGCGGGCAACGAAACCGTCATACTGGCTCAGCTCAGCGCTGGCGGACAGGTGAGAGACCGACTGTAATGCCATAAAACAACAACAACAAAAAATCAACGAGAAGTTGTATTTATGCAAAGAAATCCGGAGATTTCTATTGTAATCATTTTTTGTGTCACTTTTTGTCATTAAAAATGACAGTTTTATTTTCCCCCCCTTGCTATTTTCCTCTTTTTCGACATACACGACAGTACAAAGGGGCACAAGGAATAGAAAGAAATAACACACTGAGGATTACAAAATGCAATGTCGTCATTTTAGGAGAAAAAAAATGCAACTTTTTGAGTACAGACGCTCCCCAGGTTACGAACGAGTTACGTTCCGGACGATTGTTCATAAGGTGAATTAGTTCGTAAGTTGCTTCAGTGCTATATTTTGTCTGGAATGTATGTTTAAGGCTTATATTGACATCCATATAACGGGGAGAGAGCTTTTCGTCACGTTCTTCAGGGCTCCCAGGGTTAGCTGCCCGGTAAACTAGCAGCGGCTTCAGCGGAGGAGAGTAGACGACCGTCGCCGACCGGCGCGCCAGACGCCCCGCCTGTTCCACCGCCACAAGCCCGCCCCACGCTCTCTCCCGCGCCGCCGAACGTCGCCTCCGCCGTCCCTCCTCCGCCTGCTCGCACTCGGAAAAAGGCGCGCAATACAAAATCTAACTTTTTTTTTTCGACAGACACCCGTGAAAATGTACGTATGTACCGTTTGTTCATAACTCGGATGTTCGTAACTCGGGGAGTGTCTGTACCGGTAATGTGACTTTTTTTTTGGGGGGGGGGTTCTCTTTGCCCCCCACTGAATAAAAGTATAGTGCTGCGGTACAAAAGGTCACACTCAAATAAAAAAGGCCTAATATCTCGAACATCTCTGAAAATATAAATAGATATTTTTTTGGGCTGGTGGTGTTGGATCCGATATGGACGTATGCGTCAAACAACAAAGCATATGAGGGAAAAGTGGTTACGATTGCACGACTGTCCGTGTTTTCATGTTATGTGTTGTGTTTATTGTTTTACTTTGTGTTAACTGCTTTGCTGCAGCTGTTGTGAAAGCGCTCCATGAATCAGGGTGTATTGTATTGTATATGCTCACACTGAAATGCAACCTAAATGCTCAACTGAAAATCTGAATCATTTCAAAAGAAGTCTAGTTATGAAACCTCACAAGATCACAACTTTTCAAAGTCAAGCCTGTCAACAGCAGTTTGATGCTATCCATTCATTTATTTATGTATTCTCTGGGCAGGTGACCTCTTTGCATCATCACATGCGGGATCCGTATGACGTGTCCAATGAGGACGACGAGCCCGGGCTGAAGGACAGCACGAAAACCTACAGGTACGTGGCTCTCCCGCGCGCATCCCGCCGTTCTTTGCTTGACTTGCGGGATGCAAGCGCGCCTTCAGTCGAGCCGCTGGAGGCGTCACTTTGCTCGCACGTCGGACCGCAACCAACGCGCCTGCTTCGCTTCGCTTCTTGTGTCTGACACACACAAGTCCATGGAAAACTCTTGCCATTTGTGCCGCATAGTCTGCCCGCCTTCTACCACACGGCATGCGCATTGACTTTTTACAGTACGGACATGCCTTTTCCCCCTCTTCTGCTTTCACTGATATCTCCCTCGACGTCTTTCCCTGTGTCTCATTTGATCACCCCTTCGATTCGTGTCTGTGGTTCACCGTCCTGCCCTTTCCTTTGCTTCGCTGTCTCGTCGTTTGTCTTGCCCCCCGATCACCCTACCCCTGCCCCCTCCCCGCCCACTTTCCCCCCCCCCCCCATTTCTGTGTCTCTCCCGCCTGTAGGTGCCGGATGTGCGCGGCGACCTTCTTCAGTAAGTCTGACATGCAGATCCACTCCAAGTCGCACACAGAGGCCAAACCTCACAAGTGTCCGCACTGCGCCAAGTCGTTCGCCAACTCCAGCTACCTGGCGCAGCACATCCGCATCCACAGCGGGGCCAAGCCTTACACCTGCTCCTACTGCCAGAAATCATTCAGGCAGCTCAGTCACTTACAGCAGCACTCACGGTACTGCAGACACCCCTCTCATGCCCTCCGCCCGCCTTCGAGCCCCTCACCTAAGTCCACGCTTGCTCCCCCTCTGTACCGTGGTATGCATATCGCGCATATCACCGGGCCATTTGAATGTCTGCTTGCATGGCGGAGACCCTCCCCCCCCAAAAGCTCCCAGACATCTTTTTTCAAGAAAGGCGGCCAATCGGGCTGGGTTCGGAATCGCGCCCTCTTCGCTTTTGCCGGGAGTTTGTCATTTTGTCGTTCATTAGAAGTCGCCCGTGTTCAGTCAACAAGCAAGAAATCTGAATTGGGCCTCGTGCGACGTGAGCGTATTTTAACACTCCCAAAAATGACTTCAAATGCGATTCGGTTAAAATGTAGTTTGTCGAGCGCAGTTCATGCACAAGGCAGTTCGGCGTGCTTTGCAGCTCCATAAAATTACCAGAACACCGATCAAATAATTCCATAAACTTGAAATGAAAATCCTAGAGTGCAGCTACTATGTTTTCATATGCTCTCTGGCTGGATTTGAACACTGCAGACTTGAGGCTGGAGCACTATCCTGTACTTTTAGCAGCATGAAAAACGACGTCAACGCAGCCTCGCGGTCTTTCGTCCTGACTCGGGACACCAGCAGGAAGACGCTCGCAGAGGCCGAGAGGGTTCATACGTGGTGCAAAAAAATAAATGACACAAAAAACAGCCCGCTCTTCAAAATTAGATGCCAGTGGACTGTCATTACGTCAAAGTTAAACACCACTGAGCTGTACTCAAAAACATATGGTACTTAAATATACAAATGTGCTGTAGCCCCCCCGCCCCCCCCCCCCCAAAAGAAAATAGCTCTAAAATAAATGAGCGCCCCTCATTGTATCCCACAATGCGTTTTGTAAAATAGCAAACACCCGATGGTCACTTGTGCATCAGCAAGGATGGATATTAATCACTATTGTTTCTATTTTTGGGGGAAACCATTATTTACATGAGTGAACTAGCATGTTTAAAAAAAAAAACTTACATACTGAGTAGGGATGAATGAATGAATGATTCAGGTTTCTCTAAATTGGGGATGAGCGGTATGACGAATTCATGAAATACAGAGTGCAATACACTTTTTCATTTTTTAAAAATCTTGCTTGACCCATTTCCTCAAATAATGGCCCATCCCAATTAAATGGCTGTTGTCATCCACTTCTAAACGCCTTCCTTCTGCGTCGAACGAATGTTCATTTTGCTGAAATAACCAGAAATTTAATTGGTGGCTTGAAAACGAACAGCACGACAAGGTTGCCGGGGAAGTTCCTGTTTGATTGCTGCTCACAATCTGTCACACTTTCCTTTGTATAATTAGACGTCGGATTTGCTGCCACCTAAAATGATCTGAACACGTAAATTGTTTCACTAACCGCTCCCGCCCTCCCCTTACTTTTTCCTTACCTTTCGTAAAGAAAGTGTTGTCACATGGCCACCGCTGCTCCAAACTGCCAATTGGTTACAGCGATCTCCTTTCCAATTGCTCTTTAATCACCTAACGGATGTCATTGTCAACACTTTGCTCTCCTTTTTCCATTGACGTGCCCTCTCATTTGTCTCTGCCTGACCGCATGCTCTTTCTTGCCTCCTCTCTGTCTGCGCTTTCCCCTGCACAATTACTTTCACCTTTTAAACCATTCATGTCTTTGTTGAGTAATGTCCCACCATTAATACTCGTTGTCTGTGTGAAATAACCATGTGCTGCCCTGCTCTGCTTTTTTGTTGTTGTTGGTGCTGCTCGTTCATCCTCCCGTTGCCAGCAAGCGTTTGCATACAGTCGGTGTTTGCACACGCCCAATCATGCATGCGCATTCTTGACATGTGCTTTGCGAAGCTGTGTACACACATGGGCGGCGTGTGCACACACACACACACACACACACACACACACACACGAGACCCCACCCCGACCCCCTATTCGCATGTGAGTCATGCGACTCCAAATTCCAATTTGAATAACTTTGCTGCTTCGCCGTGTGCATGTTTGCCATTCTCGTGGCTTTTGTATTTGTTGTCAGCACAGATTTGAATTATGATTACCTTAAATAGTGGCTGTGGGGAGATGGACGCTTTTTTTTTGTCCATAATATGAAACAGTTTAAATGGTCTGTTGTAATTTGCATCAAGTGAAGCTATAGAGTTAAACTAAAAAATAAGAACGCGATGATGTGCAGTGGCCACAAGTCACAGTCTGCTGGTTATGTTCCACATAATGCGAGGTTATCTTCACCTCAGCATTCCTCCATTTTTGTAAAGAAATTGGGACCGAGCCCTGCCGCTTACAATAAAATTGAACTTTTATAGTTGCCACAAGACAGTGGCAAAGCACCACACGCCGAGATGGCACAAGCATGGCATGAAACGTCCCGATTCACTTCAACACAGTTCCCTGGCACCAAGACGGCACCAGGAGATTAATCAATTTTGGTGTGCACCAAATGTTCTGAGCTCCGCGCTACTCTTTCCTTGTATCAACAATAATGTCTATGAATGGATGTAATTACACTTTCTTACTAGGTGTCAATTTGAGGGAGGGGTGTATATGGAGAGGGGGGGTAAGAGGGAAGGCAACTATTTGAGGAAATTTTTTTTCCCAAATAGTTTTTGTTTTTGTTTAATATTGAATCTTTGTACAAAATTGGATTTCATCTCCAGTAAAGGTCTTTTAAAAGTGCCTTTTATTTTTCAGAATTTACCACGGCTTGTAGGAAAATATTTAGAAATGCCGAAGCAGCAAAGTTTCTGAAAACAAATTTTCATCATCACCAAAATGAGTGTCCTGACACTTTTTGTAACCGCCACACCCCCCACCCCGTCCCCTTGCTGATGTGTGTTCATCGCTTGCTAATGTGCTGACAATTTTAGACCACATGTTGTGGAATTTGACCTCTAAAAATAGCTGTGGTGTCGTCGTCCCCCCCCAGCAACCACACGGAGTCGAAGCCTCACAAGTGTCCCCATTGCACCAAGTCGTTCGCCAACTCCAGCTACCTAGCCCAGCATCTCCGCATCCACACGGGCGTGAAGCCCTACACCTGCTCCTATTGCCAGAAATCATTCAGGCAGCTCAGTCACCTCCAGCAGCACAACAGGTAAAAACGCTCGAGTTTGGCAGGGGGGGGTGGGGTGCTCTTTGGCTCTGTGCACTCACTCAATAATCGTGCTTTTAAATCAGGATTCATACCGGAGACAGGCCGTACAAGTGTACGCATGCTGGATGTGAGAAATCCTTCACGCAGCTGTCCAATTTACAGGTGAGGTGGGGATGGGGGGGGCTTTCCTTCATTATTCACTGACAAATTTACCTAATCGCTCGTTGTTATCAGGCCAAAGCCGTGACACATAAATGCACCGTGCCTTAACTTCTGTCCGATTTTTATTCATTTAGGTTTGGGTTGACTTGTGAGCAAAACGTCACCCAGCACACTTTGCAACAAGCAACAGTTGTGCTAATTGTTCAAAAAAATGAGGCTCCGAGCTTCTTGGCAGTTACATTACATTACAGATTACTGAAGGGACAGGGAATACTGATGTTGATTTTATAAACACAATCTTCCGCAGTGTTTTGGTTTTGCACATAATTTCTGAAAATAATTCTTACTTCATTAGTACATTAATTTGCTTTATAACAGGTCATTTTAACTTTGTTGTTGTTTTTTTTTTTTATTCGGAAAATGAACTTTCAAGCCGCAGAATCAAGATTTTTTTTTTTCTTTCCTAAATGTGTCACTTGAATCACGCTGTGCAAATCCAGCCTTAGACATGTTCCAAAACGTCTCACTGTGTTCTTAATCCTCCCCTACCCTCCAACAACCCCCTCCCCCCCGGTCCTAATAAAGTCCCATCGACGTCAGCACAACAAAGACAAACCTTACAAGTGCTCCAACTGCAACAAAGGCTACGTGGACGCCGCCAGCCTGGAAGTGCACATGTCCAAACACACGGTCAAGCATGCCCGGATCTACTCGTGCGGCCTCTGCAACCGCACGTACACCTCAGTAAGACCAATATGCATTTGTGAAGAGAATTCCCAGTGGCCTCAGTGGTGCCACACGCCTGCCAGCTACTTTACACCGTATAGTCACATGTCCACTGTCTCCCCTCTACCCTCACCCCAGGAGACGTATCTTGTGAAACACATGGAGAAACACGGCCAAGAGCAGTTGAACGCTTCGGACGCCGTGGCGGCACAGCAGAGCCAAAGTCAGGCGGCCCGCGCTCAGTCCGGAGCTCGGGGCCAGGCGGCGGGCTCAGAAGGCGCGGCAAGCCGAGCCGGACACGGCCAAGGCGGCTACGGCCAGCCGGACACCATGCCCTGTCCCTTTGACCTGCACCAGTACAAGACTGTGTCGGCAGGAGACATCCAGTATAAACCCGTCGGCGTGTCGGACATTCCCTCCCACAAGGACCTCTGTCTAACTGTGTCGTCTTCCAGTATCCAAGTGGAGCACCTCAACTCGTAAAAGACGGAGGGGGGAGGAAAAACGCAGAGGACATAAAAGCAATACTAAAACGGAAAGGGGAACTTTTGGAACTGTGCCTGGGAATGTTTTTTTTTGTTGCTTCACCAACAGGACAAGCAATGTGGGTTTTATTTTACTCCAAGTGTCCTCGCGGAGGAAATGTGTGTGAAAGGCTGCCGTGAAAAGATTTACAGTCCATCACAGTGATGGTTTAAAAATGGAGAAGAAAAGGAAGCGAGAGAGTGCCTGTCTTTCGTGTTGTTTTATCACCTTCTGCTCTTCTGTACAAATGCAGCGCGCGGATCATAACCATGTTATGCTCTGGAGAGTATTTGGAATGACTTTTTACATCAGTGTTATTAACTTTTACTGCGTGGCATACTTTAATGTTAAAGGGACAGAGGTTATTTCCTTGTCAGGAAAGTCAAAAATAACAATCATGTATTTGTAGATACATTGTATACTACCAGCTGATAACGTGTGACGTGTGTATGTATATATAAATAATGGATACCTAAATGCAGGCTCTTGCGGTGTAATCCCATCATTCTGCTTTTCGTGTGTGTCTTATCAGTGTCTAGCTTTGAAATACATTCAGAATGTTTGTTATACGCAGTTATGGACGCACTTGCACATCTGACTTTTTTTTGTAATAATGAACAATAAAAAAATGTTTGGAACATTTATCACTGGTTTGTTTATGGACATTCGTCATATTCAGTTGCATAACATGCAAATAAGAAATTACATGTCTGAAATTGACTTTGATTTTAAAAAAAATATTGGAAAAAAGAACTCGAGATTAGTTAAATGTAATTGTCTGTGTAAATAATGATCAATAAAAGTTTTTGAACTTTTATCCCTGATTTGTTTATGCACATTCAGTCACACCGTATGCAAAAACTAAAAAATGTCTGAAATGTGCTTCCACCAATTCCGAAAAATACTACGAATGAAAATCTAAAATTAGATTAATGATCAAAAATGTAACCGTCTGACATTAAAAAAAGAACATGGACCCTAAACACATGAATTAGCATAATATGCAAAAAAATTTGTATTTAACTGGTTCCTAAAATGTGAATTTTCCTAACATTACATTTAGGTAAAGATGTAACAGGAAAATATAAAGTATATACAATAATTGTGTAATTCAATAAAATAAAACTACAGCGCTTATGAAGTTGTCAGAATTCTTTCAACCCCGCTTTCGTCACACACGTCAAATAATCGTAGTCGCGTTCGCCTGTCAAAGATGACAAACATGCTTTTTACACAAACCCACGTCGAAGCTCGGATAGTCATAACTGTCAAGTTGAGATGCCGTGCCTCTTTTGTTTCTATCTATTGGTCCAAACCACAGAAAGCAATTTATTGTTCAGCAAAAAAAAAAAAGAAAAGAAAATCCCACATCGTCTCATTCGTCTGACGCGGCATTATGAAGTGTTTACAAAGTGGACAAAACTAACAGACCTCATTGTCTGGGGGAGCACAATCGGTCATGGTTAGCATTTCAGTCACATTTCGTCGTTGAAATTTAAAAAGCATGGTGTCAGTGCATTAATATGTTATGTGGTAATACATTTTTGGCAATATAATTGACATCAAAGCTAAATTATTTGGATCCCATCTCGCTCGGTTCGTGAACATCGCGATGGTTTCGCCCGACATTCTCCGCAGTCTGCAGTGAAACATGGCGTCACTGAAAAGTGGCCAGAGTCGAAAAACTTCACCGCTGTAAAACATCGCCAGATACCCGGGGACGTAACGACGACATTTACAAACAAAACTCGTACCCACTATCCGTCGGAGACATGCCCCGGAAAAAGCCATTTAGCAACAAGCAAAAGAAGAAGCAGCTGCAAGTCAAACGGGAAAGAAAGCGAGGTAAAAAAAAAACTGGCATGAAGCGTTACCCTTTTAGCATTAGCTCTTAGCCAATTAAAGTTTCTGGAAATGCTACTCGCTGTTATCGTCATTGTGGTGGCACGTTACGTCAAGCTAACTATTAGCTTGTTTATAGGACATTGTTGTCATTGCAAGCGGTACGATAATCTACTGACCGAGAGAATAGTGGTCTGAACTTGCTTCACAATTGATAATAAGTGTGGAGAAGCAATACTAATTGTCTGCATATATTGACAGCTTTTGTATTATTAATTTTTATCCCTATCTGCCTCTCGTTATTGCAGACTGTGACACTTTGTTTAGCACATTTACGTCATTGTGCAATAGAATTATATTTTATCCATCCTGGCAACGGGTTCACACCGTACCTATTGGTTGTTTTGTAATTCATTAATATTTAATAATACATTACTGTCAATAATGCACTTCGTACTAGCTTTCCGGGGATTGAATGTAATTAGACAGGCTGGCTAAAACATTACTGTCCACAATAATTTTCTTTCAAGTACAACGGTGCCTTGACATACAAGCGACCCGAGTTTTTCCGACACATTTTTTTCATTTGCCTTGCATTGCAAGCACCAATTTGAGATAGGAGCCCCGTATGGTGGCAGTGAACTCAACTCATCTCACCTCGCATAATTAGCAGCCGTTCGAAGTTTAGTTCAACTCCGTACCCAGACGACGTTTTTGTCAAACAAAACAAAGAGAAATACACGTTGTGCATTTAAAAACGTTTAAGCTTTGGAGGCTGCTAGCTTAATGCTAACACATATTTGGAGACGACATTGATGGAAGATAGATTCAATATGGCATTTTATAAAGCTCTCAGCGATGGAAGTAGTCATATTTGTGTTATGATAGTTTTGTTCAAACAATAAAAGATTGAGACAATTTGGAAGAACTCTTTTATCCCCCCCTTAATACATGGTTGATTTATCGGGACTCTATTGGCACATCCTCAAAATCAGGTGACTCAGACTTTTAAAAAATGTGATTGGGACATCCCCAGTAGTGACTGAATGACTGCTTTGCCCTCGCAGGTGACACAGGCTCAGGACCAAGTAGCCGGAATGCCAGCATGGAGCGTGGGGGAGATCGGCAGTCAGACACGTCAGACAGCGAGACCACCGACATCCTGAGGATAAATCAGCAGCCGTCAGGCCGAGAGGGCAGACATGATCCCAATAGGTGACTTTGCCCGTGCACTTAAGCTTGCATCCCTTCCCCAGAGCAACACATAAACGGGAAAACATTTGTAAACACATGAACATGACTTGACATGTTAGTCTTCAAGAGACGTACAAAATCCAAACAGGAAGGCCAGAGCAGAGGTTTGAACCCCGAACTTCAGAACTGTTAGGCACTTGAACAAATAAGCGCCACACCTCGATACCTCCTTTCACCCAACAGGATCAAAAATAGCCGGTGTTTATAATTTTTGTTTGCCATTAAAACAACCATGTGGACATTGTAGACAACGTGATAAATGGCACGCTTCAACCATTTGCCGTGTTTGTCATTTACCGGACTACATGAGGACCGCACTTGAAATAAATGCCTCTTCTTTCCCCCCTCAGAAACAAATATGTCATGTCATGTCATGGCTCTCATTTGTCATCAAGACAACGTGGTAGACGCCACGCCCAATTCATTGCCAGATTTGCTGTCCACTTCAACAAATAAATGCTAAACCTCAAATGGATGCCCCCACCCCCACCCCCAGCCCCGGAACTAAATGTTTACCATTAATACAATCATGTATCACAGTGGACAGTGTGAAAGATGTCATACCCCAATTAATTGTAGAATTAGTCCATGTCATAAAATAAAGGACACATCTCAAATAGATTCCTATTTTTCGCCCATTGAGGAACAAAAATACACACCCATCGACCATTTTGTCGACTATGACACAATTTTGTGTCACAGCAGACCATTTGCCACACCCAAATTTATCGTCAGGTTTGCCATCCACTTTGAGGAAATGAGTAGCATGCCTCTAATGTATGTCACCTTTCCCCCTCTGGAAAAAAAGAACAGATGGCTTCTTTGCTTTGACTGACACCCAGCAGTAGACTCAACCACGGCACACCCCGCCTGCGGAGCAAGCGTGGCATCTGTAAAGCTGAAATTTCCTGTGAAGTTAAATGCTTGTGATTCCTCTCGGGAGGTTTCGTCTTCACTTTGAAAAGGAGAGCAAAGAGGAAGTGGAGAAGCGGAAGAAAATAGCCCGGGAGAAGATCCTGCTGCCCATCTCGGAAAAACTACAGGAAATCGGCGTCGAGGACATCTACCCGCCAGAGAGAGGTCTCTCTCTCTCTCTCTCTCTCTCTCTCTCTCTCTCTCTCTCTCTCTCTCTCTCTCTCTCTCTCTCTCTCTCTCTCTCTCTCTCTCTCTCTCTCTCTCTCTCTCTCTCTCTCTCTCTCTCTCTCTCTCTCTCTTTTTCTTTCTTTCTTTTTTTTATGTTGTTTCTCAAAATAGAAGTGTGCTTAATGGATGCGCACTTGTCAATTGTGAAACTCGATTATTCCAGGCCTGGGTTTCCCACGACGGCCGCCCTGGAACTACGAGATGAGCCGAGCCGACTTGCTGAGGAAAGAGGAGAAGTCGTACAGGCAGTACCTGGATGACTTGCATTCCAGGAACCCGCCCGGATCCCTCAGCCATTTTGAGCACAACCTGGAGGTTTGGTTTGGTTTATTTATTGAACATAACATAAAACATATACAGTAATAATAAGGTAAGTAAGAGAAATCAGTTATCATTCAACACAGTCATCATTCAACACAGTTATTATGTTCAAGGGAGTAGGAAGAAGTAAAGAACTTATCTTGTCCTACCCCATGTTATGTGTTTATATCTAATAAATAGTTTTTATATCAAACAGAAAAGAAAGTGAATAAGAAGAAAGAAGTCTCCATTAAGGCTCATGCTTTACCTTTAACCTTGATATTTTTACAACTTTTGGTGTGTATCGTGATTTATACATTCACACCCTGGCACTCTTGTGTCAATTTTCTCTTGTATTCATAATGGATATTTCCATACCTTTCTCTATTTATCAACTTAGTTCTGATTTATCATTAGATTTAATGTTTAGAACTTATCATTTTAACTCTGATTGATGTAGGTTGTTTGTACTATTTTTTTGAATTTGTTTTTGAACTCGGCAAGCGATTTACTCATTTTCAGGTCCGTTTTGAAATTATTCCACAGATTAACACCTTTGATAGATACACTTCTTTGCTTGATGTTTGTTCTTGTTTTTAGTTTTTTGAATAAGTTGGTACCTCTTAAATCATAGCTGCTTTCTCGAATTTCGAAGAACTTTAGAATGTTTTGGCAGAGCAGGTTATTGTGTACTTTGTACATTAATTGGGCAATTTTGAAGTCAACCAGGTCATACAATTTCACCGTATTTAATTTGATAAATAATGGATTTGTGGGTTCCGTATATTTTGATCTATTAATAATTCGAATTGCTTTTTTTTGTAGTTTTAGAATCGGGAGTGTGTTTGTTTTGCAGGCATTTCCCCATATTTCCACACAGTAGGTCATATTTGGTAATAATAATGAAGAGTATAATGTGTACAAAGATCTCTTATTTAGCACTTCCTTGGTTTTGTAGAGGATCCCTATGGTTTTGGCTATTTTTCTTTTTACGTTATCGATATGTGGCTTCCAACATAGTTTTGAGTCTATTACTAATCCGAGAAACTTGGTTTCATTCGCTCTTTCTATCTCAATTGAGTTTACCATAATTTTAGCTTGGTGTTTGATTGGTCTTGTGCCAAAAACAATTAGCTTCGATTTTTTTCAGGTTAAGTGACAATTTATTTCTGTCGAACCAGTTTTTTAATTTGTCTAATTCGTTTTCTACGGTTGTCAGGAGCTGTTTCAGATTTATTCCAGAACAGTAGAAAGTTGTATCATCAGCAGATAGGACACATTTAAATTGCTTTGAGACCTTGCAGATATCGTTTATATATAAGATGAATAGTTTTGGACCAAGCACTGACCCTTGAGGAACTCCATGAGTGATTTTCAGTTGATTCGTTTTTTTTATTATTGAGCTGCACATAATGATTTCTGTTTTCTAAATAACTTTTTATCCATTTATACGCTACACCTCTAATGCCATATCTTTCTAGTTTTTTCAATAATATACTGTGATCTATTGTGTCGAAAGCTTTTTTAAGTCTAGGAAAACCCCAACAGTAAATTCTTTGTTGTCTATATTAGTGGCTATTGCTTCCACCAACTCCATAACAGCCATTGAGGTGGTACGTTTTTCCCTGAAGCCACATTGATTCTCACTTAACAGCGCATGTTTTTGTATAAAACATGAGGTAAAACAATGAGCCCAAATGTCTTTGCAAGAATCTCCCTGAGAAACACAATGATCACTTCGTTGATTTTCAGTTGCGTTCTGTATGAGCGGGGCTCCCCAAGTCACCTGTCTTTGGCCCATGACATTTGGTACCAGAACACACAGAGAGAGGGGGAAAAAATAGCGGAGCATATATAAAGCGAGCAAACCAGCATTTTTATTTTCACTTCTCCGAGATTTTGTAAACTCTTAGAGGGGAAGACGCCATGATGGAGTGGAAAACAATTTAGATTTTAAACGTTGTGACTTGAAAAGTGGTGAGATTGTCATATTGCAACCAGCTAGGAGAGCAGTCGGTACATGAATAAAAGGTGGACCTGCCGTATTCCCTTTGACAAAACCCTTGACATTTTTTTTTGTCTTTACTGTTGCTGGCTGAGAAGAATGTAACTCCAGAAAGCACCACTAGCTGGCAGTAGTTTCCTCTGAAATAAACCATCCGGATTGTAAGCAAGTAATAATGTTGAACATGAGTTGAACCGTCAAGTCTCTTCATCTTTTCTTTCCTCTTTTCTGTTTCTCTCAGACATGGAGGCAGCTGTGGCGAGTGTTAGAGATGTCCGATGTCGTCCTGCTCATCGTGGACATCCGGCACCCAGTAGGTGGCCTGATGTATCAAAAGTAACAACGCTTTTGCGAGGGCTCTTTGGCTGCGGTATGGCGTTCGCATGAGCCAAACGATGTTTGCGCACACGCCTGCTACTTTTCGGCGGGCAGACAAAATCGTTCCAATTCTTTTTAAAAAATTCCTCTCCCTAGTCATGGTGGAAGATTTTTTTTCCCTAACGGGTTGATTGTTTTGATTTCTCTATTGCTACAGGTTCACCCTACTACATCCATGCACCCTCCCCCCTCGAACCCGCCACTTCTACTTATTCTGCAGAATGATCCTGGCACATACATACGCTGCCACCTGCTGGACAGATTTTAAATGATTTACAATGCAGACAAGCCTGATCCTAACTTACTTCAGACCCTTCTGCACACTATGATGCAACCCCCCAAGGAAATGACATATAAATACGTCATGGGTAGCGAGCCGTAGTGGGTTTTCAAGTATACGTCTTGGGAATTGAACGAGATAATACCAGACACATCAGAACCACAACTATATGTATGCAAGCAATTTAAAAGTCAGTAATTTTTTTTCTCCTTTATAGGCAGAATTTTTGACACAGTGCGTTCATGCAGGTGTACCTTATCATGTGGCCCGTGTATGTTTTTGTGTGCCGGGGATTTTTCTTCTCACTCGAGTTTCGAGTGTCATTTAAGCGCATGTAATTAGTGAGCATTAATTACGGCATCATGTGCCTCCCAGGTGCTGCAGTTCCCCCCCGAGGTGTACCGCTACATCACCGGCGAGCTGAAGAAGCACATGGTGCTGGTGCTGAACAAAGTGGACCTTTGTCCGCCGGCTCTGGTGATCGCGTGGAAACACTACATGACTTCGCAGTTCCCGCAGCTGCACATCGTCTGCTTCACCTCCCACCGCGGCCCGGCCTATAGCACAGGTGCGCGCGCATTGTGAAAGAAACCTGCCAATTTTGGTAGACCCGGGGCAGCATTTCCTAACATGAACTGAGCCCAGCTATTTATTTTATAGTACGATATGATTGACAATGATACTGTATTGGATTATTCCACGCGCCAGATCTGATTATCTTTGGCGGCGCAGTTGGGATAGCTGGACGAGGGAACGTTTGGCCTCGTTGCTGATGTAACCATTGCCTGCTTGTTTTCTGGCTCACAGTGCTCCAGAAAAAGCGCATGAGGCGCAAGGCTGACTGGAGTTACGCCGGGGGTCCCATGGAGATCCTGAAGGCCTGTCAAGATATCACCACTGGAAGAGGTGAGCGAGTTCGGCTTGTCGACATTGACCCTTTCATGCGACTCATAACACATCGGCGCGAGCCCATTTAAAAATGTCATCTTCACGGCATGCAGTCGACCTGTCCAGCTGGGAGCAGAAGATCCAGGCGAATGCTGTTGCCGAGCAACAAGACGACGAGGCCCCGGACGAGGAGGCCGCGTCGGTGCTCGTGGAGCATCAGAGTGATAGCGCCCTGGAGATGAGTAACCCGACGCAGGAGCTTTACAAAGATGGCGTTCTCACCCTGGGTTGCATTGGTCAGTTTCTCCTTCCCGCGGCATGACACTACACTTGATAGTGGAACACCAACTGTTCCTTGCTTGCTTGATTTCCAACTTCTAATTTAAAAAAAAATGGAAAGAAAATACTTGAAATCAGTCCATTCCCGACTCTGCCTTTACAACTGCCGCGACAATGTTTTCAGGAACATTTTGTACCATTATAAACGATTTAAAGTTTCAAGGAAAGCTACAAGTGTCAAATACAACGAAGATAGATGACAGCGTTCATGAGCAATATGGAAACAGCTGTGAGTGAATTATGCCCCCCCCCTGCAAAAAAAAAACATTTCTAATTTCTTCCTGCTGCAGCCAGACTTTTGGAAACGCTCTACTTATGTCTCAATGAAGCTTCTGCGCTTACTTCCGCATTGTTCCTCACCAAAAAGTTGGTGAGAAAGTGCTGCTTTTGTCGAAATTAAGCCTCTTGACTCACTTCAACATAGTTCCTGGAGGCTGAAGCAATGCAGTACTTTTGACATCATCACGTTGATGGTTTGGGCTCACGCTTTTGAGGTATACTTTTTGCCACTCTTGGGAAATGGCACTTTAGAAGTTTCTCTTCTCGGCATTACGCCGCTATTGACGGGGTAGAGGGTCTACGACAAAAATTGGTGCGTAATTGCTGCTGCCCTCCTGCTTGAAATGTTTAGAATTCCAAAGATTTATAATCACTGATAGTTGTCTCAAGATGGCAGCAAAGCACGACTTTTCTATTAAACAGGGCTATGGCTTGTCGAAATAAAACTCCTTTACCTCACTCCAACATCGCTCCTTCCAATACGAAATCCATGACCAGCTGAATTCATTGGTACCCATTTGCGGCGGGAAAAGGACTGCGTTAGTGATATGAAAAATTTGGCATGAGAGCTGCTACTCTTGACTGAAATGTGGCAAAATGAAGACCGAACGGGAGACAGAACACGCCTGAATGCCCACTGTTTTCTTTTTTTTTTTTTAGGCTTCCCGAATGTTGGCAAGTCATCCGTCATCAACAGCTTGGTTGGCCGGAAGGTGGTGAGTGTGTCACGGACCCCAGGCCACACCAAATACTTCCAGACCTACTACCTCACCCCCACCGTCAAACTCTGCGACTGCCCCGGCCTCGTCTTCCCCTCATGTGTGGATAAACAGTTGCAGGTATGCGGCAACTTCACCCCCAACCAAATTTCTCCCTTGTAACGTATTTTGTTTCCTTAGATTCTGGCTGGCATCTACCCGGTGTCGCAGCTGCAGGAGCCGTACAGCTCAGTGGGTTATCTGTGCGAGAGGACTCCCTTCCTCTCGGTGCTGAAGCTCAAGCATCCTGATTTAGAAGAAGTCAACACCCATCAAGGAGACCAGGTTTCGACGGAGGCCGCCTGGACCGCCTGGGATGTTTGCGAGGGTACGTGCCTCTCGTTTTAAGAAGGGAACTACTCCTTTAAAGTCGCCGAGTAGTCCCGAATGGGAAGGCGTGTCTTAAGTCGAGTATATGAGTGCGGCTGAGTGATTATTTATGTTTATGTGTGTATTTCTTTGTGTTTATTGCGGCTTCTGTAGTGCACTCACGATCTGGCTGCAAACAGAGGGGAGCGCGTTTTCAAAAGCACAGTCAGGGTTGCCGACATTGGCAAATTTTCCAACTCCTTCAGCAATTAGTTTCCCCAAAAAAGCAATTTGCGACTTTAATTCCCGCTGAGAAACAAACGATATTAACAAAATCACAGTCACTGAACATTTCCAAAGCCGTACGACCCGTTGATTCATTTCGAAAGCAGGTATTTGTTGACATGGTGGAAACGTCTGACCGTACCGTGTGCGGTTCATAAGTGGGCATTTCCTTTTCTGAAGCAGAATTCTCCCTGAAAAAGTTCATCTTAACTTTGAGATGGCTAGACTTTTAGAGGAATGCGCCGTATTGATTGCTCTTCTTGATCTCCAGCGTGGGCCGAGAGGAGAGGCTACAAGACGGCAAAAGCGGCCCGCAATGACGTCTACCGTGCGGCCAACAGCCTCCTGAGGTTAGCCACTGACGGCCGCTTGTGCCTCTGCCTCCAACCGCGCGGCTACAGCTGCTTGAGAGGTGAGCTTGATTGTTCATCTCCGTTTTTGCCCTCCCGCACGCTTTGACTGCATTTCACTTTTCACGCCTCAAACATCTGAATAGCCTTTTTCTCCTGTAAAATACAACAATGAAAGTGTGTTTTTTTGGTGGTAAAGTAAATGTATTTACAATGAATCACCGGTTTTCCAGTTTGACAAACTTTACAAACTATTTGCACGCTATTTAGTAGACGTAGTAGTATTGAGTAGTGTGTGTGCGCGTGCTTGCTTGCCATGCATGTGTGTGCGTTTGTACGCAGATTAAGTCATCGCTTCGACACCTAAATCTCAGTCATCTATTCTGTCTTTTTTTTTTTTGTCACTCTTTATAGTAGATTTAATTTCTGGGAATTTCTCCATTATGAGACAAAGAAAAGTTTTCTTATCTTTTCTTATCTTAACGTGACAAACACTTCAATCACAGCCTGCATTTTTATGATACACGCTGAGCTCATCCAAGAGTGATCCAATGGTGCCATTTTCCGGCCATAATTAATGTTAAATCCTTAAATCCTCTTCATTCCTTACCAGAAAAATAAATCTATGCAGTTGACGGTAGGTGATGTCGACCCTGCTCTGAGTTAAAAGATTGTTTTGAAAGTATTGCTTTGCACCTGATCACACCCGCACAGTTTAGAGTCAATGTCATGGTGTAATGATTAACCTTCAGACGACTGCGACTGAAACACGCGACAGGAGTTGCAAACGTGCGGAAAATACCCGCAAAGTTTCCAGTAAATTGGATTCACAATTGATATAACGGCGGCACGAAGAATGTTGTACGATCTTGTGGGGGGGAACACTTCTAGCACAATTCTTCATTAGATAATTTGGAAATTAAATACAGTTACAATTTGCCTTCATGTTCAGAGCATTGGGAAAGCCACACCGACATCCCAGAGATCCTGGCGCTGCAAGGACGGACGTCGCAGGAGGACGCCGCGGGCAAGAGGGACGACGAAGAAGATGGCGAGTCCAGCACGGAACCGAGGAAGAGCGAGACCGAGACGCGGACGACGATGACGACGGCGACGAAGACGAAGGTTTCGGACAGCCCAAGCGAAAGCAGCAGATGACGACCGGCTTGGCCGCCAACATGTTTCACGTCCTGGGGGAGAACGAATGTGAGTGATGGAAAGGACTTTTATTTTCTGACAGTCCCCCGCTCCAACACCTTCATTCCGGTTTCCTCCTCCCCAACCTCTCAAGATGCCTTCCATCTCATGTGTAGTGATCCTTTCCAATATACACACGATAAGGCTGCCAATGCTCATTGTTTTGGATTTCTGCGGACCTTGAAGCAGAACACCCGAGGAAGCTAGTTAGCATGCCTGCTGAAGAGACCGTGCGACAACACGGCGTCTGCTCCTGCACTTTCCCGCACTTCAGCAAAGCCACTAGATGGCAGAAGGTACTGAACAAAATCACCTCCGGGCTTCTCACCTCCCATTATTTCTTCATACATATTGCATAATGGATGCAGAATGGTTGCCGGAGCTCAGCGAAGCGAATCAAATTGAAAGTTCAAGAAAAGGGCCGCATCCTTACCTGACATTTGCACACTCGCATCCCTAATACAGAACATATTTTTCTACTCCATGCTGTGCCTCAGATCTGCTTGTTAATGCACAATTTTTTTTCCTCCTGGTGTCAAGCGGCGTGTGCGGGATTCGTTTTTGTGCGCGTGTGCATGTTTTCAAAGGAGAAGAGGGAAAAAAAGCGTCAAATCTGGTTCAGGGATGGGCATCATCAACTGTCGCCAAAAGGTTGAAGGCAAAGTAGAGTGCACTGCTTGGCTGCAGTCAGCAGGGGCACTGTCGAGTCAGTTTCAGCTCGTTGCCGTGCAAAGCGGCGCACACACATACCGGCAATATTGCGATCAAAGTCGGCAGCGCCCAATTGTTGGATGTGAATGATTCGCTTGTGGTGCGGGTGTCTCAAGAATGTTTTTTTGGGGGAGGGGGTTTGTTCCGTCCCCTCTCTCAAATCTCCTCAGAAAACGACCGAGGTGGACAATCGTAAATGGTAAACCTGTTCAGTATTTCTGATCTTGATCCATACACGACAGGCCCAGTAAAAATGTACTTGATAATTTTGTTTTTTTTTTCCCTGATCATGTGTGTAGTCTGCCCCTTTTTAAAAACATCACAATTATAGAAAGAACCAATTCCAAATGCAAGTGTGGCACGGACGTCATCTGGAGAAGTTCCAAAACATTGTTTATCCCCCCCCCCCCCACCTCCCCCCAAAAACATGGCAAACAGTTTCGAAATTTGATTAAATTCATCTTACTCACCAGAGAAGAGAGATTTATGAAACGCATTAACTTCTGCAGAGCGCGTCAGACGTGATTTGCTCTTCAAACTTGGCCTGCTCTGACCAGCCAATCAGGACGGAAAAATGCTGAGATCGCCCTCCGAGGCAAATAAACAAATCTGATTAGTAAAAGAAGCAGTCCTGCTGCTGCTGTCGGCGAAGTTCTATTTGCCAGCACTACAGATTTTTGAAGGCTGGAATTTGATGGGGACAAAATCAATAAAATAATTCACATCGATGTTCTGGAAGCCGAGCAACCCAAAAGAAACACTTTGAAACAGAGAGAAGAGAATCTGAATAAATAAAATCACTTCAATGGGAAAAAAAGAACATTTAGAAGGCTTGTGAAGACAAGAGACTAAACCGCATGTGTTTACCCTTCTGAAAAAAAAGTGACCTTATCTGTTGAAAGTTGAACTTCATCCACACTTTTGCACTTCATCTCAGTATGAAACTGGCGTCAAAAACCTTCTGATACATTTTCACTCTCCCACCCAATAACAATAGTTACCCCCCGCCCCCCTCCAAAAAAATTATTATAAATGCTCCTCCCTCACGTGGTCCCAATCAATACAATGGCGTGACCTCACGGGCAAGATGCCAAATGCACAAATTGCTAGCCGGGCTCATAAGCTGTCAATCACGGGACATGAGAGCGTCATGCCGCTCTCGGGTCAGCAGAAAGCAGGCGTCGCAATCCGAGGTTCCAGACCTCCGCTTCGGGAGAGTATCGCCTTTCTGAGAGTGCTGCGTTCTTTGGTGCGGCTTTGGATTCCAACGTTGAAACCTGGAGTCTTTTAACAACTTGGCTTCACCGTCGCTTTTTAAAATGGGAGTATGCCACGCTCACTCCAACAAAGCACTTCGACTTTTTGCTTTTTGGGGAAAGATGTTCTTTCATCGCGGTGTGAGGCGGGGTCGCGTCGTCGTCATCCTCGCCCGACTTTTTCCAAAGGAAACAAAACTGCAGTTATGAGCGTGCTTTTTTGTCTCCCCAAGCGTTCCACGTGTTCCTTTAACCACACGGGAGGCGGCGAAGGAGATGACGGCTTCCATGTGTCCCGCCTCGATAAGCAACCGCCGTGTTATGTCATTTAAACGTGACTTTGGCATCACCCGGCGCTTATCTTGTCATGTTCGCCGCAGACGGACTTTCCACTCCATCTTCTCGGCGTGATAAAAGCCGACTTTTTAATGTGCAGTCTGCCTCTCTCCATCATACGTATGGTATTGACAGATATATTTTTTTCTTTTTTCCCCATTTCCTTTTATTTCCTCATGAGACAGGAAGGTTATAAAGTGTAAATCCTGGATGTGTGTCATGATACTTGCCCCATTCCTTATTTTGTTCCAGAATCTCTTTAAGTGGTGGACTGCAATAAAAAAGATCCTTCAAGCCATCTTAGGGGATGTTGTATCTGTAAACAAACTTAAACCTGCCTGAAGGGCAGAGGTGGGCGGCTCGAGTCGCAGGATGCGACTCTCGTGGCCAATTTTCGACACTGAGACTTAGACTGCAATTGACTTTGACTTGGCACTCGTGAATTGATTTGAATGTTTACATTTAACAACCTGCTTTTTCAAGATAGTGTTGACGCCAAGAGCACGAGGCCACTTTCTGAGGCAAGTATGGATTGAATTGGGAAAAAGAATGGCAAATATGTGAATATTAGAGCCGCAACAAGTCTGACGTCTAAATTCATTGTCAATACAAAAATAAATACATTTACACTTCCTGGTAAATAGATGTTTGAAAACATACAGTGCTAAAATATTGTACTTAAAAGTAGAATACAACTCCACTCACTCTAACGGTGCTGTATTTTATTTTTAAAAAAGTTTAAGCTATTCTAACAGTCACAATTTTTAAAAATGTAATTAGTGATTCTTTTGCAAACCACTAGAGCAGCGGTCGGCAACCTTTGACACCGAAAGAGCCATTTGAATCCGGTTTCCACGGAAAAGAAAACACTGGGAGCCGCACATCTAAAATGAAAAAAAAAAAACTTCTACTACTTTACCGCAGCATGTTTCTTATGAAATCCACGTGCTACAGAGAAAATTACATTTTATTCATTTAATGAACACATTTTGACCGTCGACCGGCGCGCCGTACCACCGCCCCCGCCCGTGCCACCGTCACGCCCGCCCCCCACGCCTCTCCCGCGGCCGACGTCGAACGTCGCCGTCGCCGTCGCCTCCGCCGTCCTCCTCCGCCCCGGGCTCCGGGAGGCCGGGGCACGCGCCGGGTGCGCCGCCGCCGCCGGCCACGGGTCGGGCCGCGGGGGCCGGGGCGCTGGGTGGTCGTGGCGGGGGGTAGAGGAGACGACCGGTCGTCGACCGGCGCGCCGTACCACCACCCCCGCCCGTCCCACCGTCACGCCCGCCCCCCACGCCTCTCCCCGCGGCCGACGTCGAACGCCGCCGCCGCCGTCGCCTCCGCCGTCCTCCTCCGCCCCGTTCGGCACCTCTCACTCCGGGCTCGGGGGGCCGGGGCACGCGCCGGGGTGCGCGCGCGTCGTTTCAGCGGGTATACCAGCTTCCGCAGTGTGACGTCTATTTTGAGCGACGAAAAAATAATATCAAATAATTTAATTAATATTTTAATATTTCAAGATCACAATAATCTTCAAATTTAGAACTAAAATAATATAAAAACTAACACAAATAAAACACACTTCAATTAAATACAAAAAAAAAAAATAGTAATTTATTTTCCTAAGCCAATCAGAGCCGCATTATAAGGATGAAAGAGCCGCATGAGGCTCCGGAGCCGCGGGTTGCCGACTGCTGCACTAGAGGAAGCACTACAGCATTAGCATTACAAGTACTGTACCCCAGTTTGAGAATCACTTTAGTAGACGGTGCGGAGACTGATTTGAGAAAACGACGCCATTGTGAATCTGTTAATCTAATCTCGTTCATGAACTAACAAATTAATGACCGCAAGGACAGATTCTCAGTGCCAATTGGCGTGATGCGGCAGACTTTGGCGTGAGTACTGTGAAAGCCCGTCTCAAAAGCTTCGATCTAGTGGGGGGTGCGAACAATGAAACGCAAATGGCAGCGATTCGCCGTACTGGCAACTTTTCGGTTGAATATGACGGTCCATTCCGCTCGGTAACAGGAATTTATATGATGACACCAAGCTGTTCTGTAAATTTTGTTGTCCAGGGAATTGGGATTTCTTTTTTCTTTTTTAGGGGGTTGGGGATGGTGTACACAGTTAGCTAGCTCGCTAAGCAACTCGGAAAGTTAGCTAGCTCGCGAAAGCAACTCGGAATTGTACCGGATAAGCACTGATGCTAACAGGTGCTCATTTTTCTATATTGTGGGGGAGTGGAAACCTAAGCCCGACACCGAAGTGCATCTCCGGGTGCTCTTTTAATGACGCCCCCAAAAATTAAGTGAACATTTGTTGAATGCCAGACGACATAGATCTCAGCCTGAGCACGTTTTTTGACATTTCTCGTCAACATTTTTGTCTTTATTCAAAACAAACGCCAATTCACTTTCAGAGTTTTTAATAGTCTTTGTAGACGCTCATAATCAAAAGGGGGAGAACACGTCACCGTGAACTTTTTCTCTTTGCGTGCCTCGACACCGAAACCTCCCGAACAGACTTATAATCAGTGAGGAAATCTGGGAGAACGTCTCCCTAATTACTGTTGATAATCTCCACGCATAACTCATATCAAACATATGTGCGAGCGGGACGTTGCGTGTTGGAGCAGCTGCGCTCCAACACGCAACCTAAAATGACTTAATGGGCCCTTTTTCTACACGGATTACGTCCAAAAAAGCAAATTGCACGCAATGAAGACAAACTGTCACGTCGCCGGTTGTAATACACATTAAATGATTATATTCATGAAAAACAAAAGCAAAAAAATAAATAAACAGTTTTGGGCTAATTGTCCACCAAGTTAATAAATGCCCTGTTTGCTCTTTCTCATCACGTTCAATCAAATATCTGTATATGAATACACCTCACATATCGTTGCTTGAGTTACACTGCTGTTCGCGGAACACCAAAACAATTTTGTTTTTTCAGTGAATAACCTTGTGGTTCCTCACAAAACCCCCCCAACAATTTGCAGTGTCAATCTGTGAATACCGAACTGCAATTTTGCAAGGGTTCAACGAATATTAACGCATATCGTATTGTGATATATTATCAATGACCTGTGACCTCGGATTGATTTTGTGAGGTGTGGTACGTTTTCCTAATGTGTCAATCACTGCATAATCTATCCATGGTCATATTTGCCAAATTGCAAATTACATAAATTTCCCACCCCTGATATATTTAACTAGTAAAACTCTCCTTTGCGCCCTCTTCAAACACCTTCAAAGGCTTTGAGTGTTGACAAAAGTCTCATTTTGAGGATCTGCCAGATCATTTAAACTAGCAAATCCTCACCCTCTCGAATCGCTCATCTTGTCAATGTGGCCTCACTTATGTCATTATGTTAATTGCTCCCCACGCTTACAGCATTCGTGCGGGAGACAGTGTGACGATAATCAACGACGAGTGCCTCCCATAAACGGTATTTACAGTCGGGATGAGGCTGGAAACTCCCTCATCTTTTTTTTTTCTTTTTTTCTTTCTGCATCATCGTGACGGCTCGCCAGCCCGTATGGTTCTCATCCGTGGCTGACGAGATCATCTTCCGACATCTGGAATTGTTTGGGATTGAACTGCGCTCCAGACATAGATAGCGAGCACTTTAATGACATCCAGACGGACGCTTGGCGACAACGCGCATGTCCACGGTGTTGTTACTTTGGTGCGCTCCAGTCTTCGAGACACGCTGTCAAATCCGCGTGCTTTCTCTTTTGCCGCTTGTCTTGTTTGGCCGGACCTTACGGTACACTTGCCGCTGCGTGTCATGTGTGACTAAGAGATGTTGGCTAAGTGGGTCCCGCCGCTTGATTGAAGGAGAAAATCTCATTAGGCACAAGTGCAGGTGGCATTTTTTGGGGGGGCGTGGGTGGTCAAGCGGAAAGTGTGAGATTTCAGGGTGTGGAAGGACAGCCTTGACGTGAAGGAGTTTGTTACCAAAGGGACAGACACAGACAGACCAATCAAAAAAGCGCATCCAAATGGCGTCGGTCCGTTTTTTTCGATAGTGCTTATCACCGTCTCCTCGTCAGGGTGGCAGGTAGGGATGTAACGGAATCGGAAAATTCAACAAAAAATTCACTGGACAGTTTCAAACTCATCCAAGAGACATAAAAAATAAAAACAATTAAAAACAATGACCGACCAAGGGAGACAGAACAGGGAGGTTCCCATCCGACGCCCAAATTTTTTCTTTTTTTATGAAAAAGAAACAAAAAGAAGGGGGAGAGGAAAAGAGACAAGTCCCAAACTATGCTCCCAAAAGGGAGGGGCACAGTATGAGTTTGGATTTTTTTAAAAACAACAAAAAACACTAAAATATTGAGTAACTTTCCTCGAAAATCACAACGTCCTATCACTGGTGAGTTATTTTTCAAGCAGGGCTTCTCATGTGGTCCTTGGGGGGTGGGGGGCTACCTGGCACCTGCCTTGGAGATAAATCCCTGGTCTGGAACAAGGAAGTGGTCACTCGTGGCGGGGGCCACGGACGGCAGCATTTGAAATGGCGTTCAGGCGCGGTGATCTCACCTCGTGCTTGTGTGTCTGCTGATGACATCATCGGCCTGTTCCGCATGAGCCTTTTGTGGAGACCTGGGCCGCAACTCTTGTGAATGTGCCTGCGTACCCTGTCATGTCAAGTCTGCCCTACATGAACCGGGCCCTGGTGGGAAAAAGGTCAGGGGCCATTGTTCTACTGGAACAAAGTGTCAAAATTCTCAAGTATTTGTTTGCCTCTTTCATACGAATTGAACTCACGATGTCATTATTATTCGACTTGTCAGTCAGTCTAAGTGTCATTTGGGCTGCGGGTTTGTACGCTGTTTGCGAACTGGAGCCCGTGTGTCAGCGGGGTATTTTTAGCACCACCTCTCACTGCATCGCAATGGCACTCGTTGGCACCTCTCCGAGTTCAACGCGCCGCCTCCCACCACCATTCCTCACCCCTCATGCACCCGTCCCGGTGCCTGACAACTAACTCTCCCCAAAGAGCTCAGGAAAGAGAGAAATGGCGATCCGACAGTGGGGGCGGGAAGCCGGTCAGACTGTCGTTGCCGTGGTGACAAAGAGCAACGGGTCAAAGGGCTCGATTGAAAAGGAGCCTCGTTTGTCTCTCCGCTTTGGCTCACTTGTGGAATTTTAACGAGGGGCATCTGAGCATTTGTATACGGTGTTTATTAACTCTTCAAGTCGCACTTCAAAAATCGTCTCGATTAATGTTCCGTCATACATCCGCCGGTTCATTCTCTGGAGAGCTTGTGGTCAGTGGGGTCATGGTCGATGGAGACAAACGAGCATTTCCGCGTTTAAGAGTTCATTGAACTCGAGTCCGACCGCCCACGGAGAGATGCGGCCGGATGAGACTGACCTGGACAATCGTGAACAGCACACAGCCGGCAATTGACCCTCGCTCACAGACCAACTCGCTGCAACAGAAAAAACTGCGCCCCCTGGTGTTGTTAGTTTAACCTTGGTGGCAGTTGTGGCATGACCAGGAACACTAACTGGTCTCGCATCCGTGGCACGCAAGGATTGAGACAGACGTGAAGGTGACAGTTTTGAAATCGTGAAAAAGCAATCTGATCACCAGGCAAAATTACAATGTTCCTTTAATTTTCCTTTTTGTGCAATGCAAGAATTATGCCTGTCAAGCTTGCACCACCACTGTTGGTCTAGGGCAGAGGTGGGCAAACTACGGACCGCGGGCCGGATCCGGCCCGTCGGGCTTTTTAATCCGGCCCGCCGAAGGTTGCTACACAGCACAATTAAGGTTCAATATAAACGATTGCATTCATTTCATTTGGACTTGTAATGACAGGCATTTCAACGCCAGGTGGCGCAGTTACTTGAAGTTGCAGAGCACAGGGAGGGAGGGGGAGACGATACGGAAGCCAGCAGTAGCGCCAACTCAAGCAACTCCCGCTCGATACAACGGAATAAGTGTGTCCGCGCCGCTATTTTCTATCATTGGATCCAAAACAAGCGACATGCAAGTGACTCTTTGTTGCAGTGAGTTTTACGGCAATTGCGAACATTTTCACGTCCTGTCGATCATGGCATGATCAACGAAAAGGAACAGAAATGGCCACGGAAGAGAAAGTGAAGTGTATCTGATTAAACGAAGCGGGTTACAAAATACGAAACATTCAGGAGACGCTTGGAGTCTGCAAGACTCAAATCTACAAGACTTTGAAAAACGAGAAAGTGATTTGTGCTCAGTCCCATTCTGGCTATTTCCATGCCCAGAGTGAATTGCTTGCGGCTCGACGGACAGTCGAGTAAATAAACGTTTCCTGGAATGGTTTGACTGCTGCCGTGCTAAAAACCTTCCGCAAACTGGACCGCTAAAAAGAGAGGAAGCGAGTCCCAGAGCGCTAACTATGAGCATAGAAGACTTCGAAGCATCCCGTGTCTGGCTTCAAAAGTTCGCTACGCGACATCAGCTGAGCAACGCTGTCATGTGTGGTGATCGAGGGGAGGTCAAGTCAGAGACAATGAGGGAGTCGAAAGCAAAGCCACCAGGTCTCTTACACGTCTCATTTTGTAGCAATTAGTTCTAACTTTGGTATATTTTGTCCTATACCTGTACTGCTTGCTGCAGTTTTTGGCCAATATATTGTTGCACTTTGTTGCTTGTGTTGTCACACATGTATGTTGCTCACATACTTGAACCTTCATACAGGACATATACCATAGTTGTTTCACTGTTCTTATTTAAAAAAAAAAAAAAAAAAAAGGTATGGGAAGACTTTCATACTTTTGTTCTGTTGACGTTTGGTATGGACTGTCAACATATACATTTTTTTATATGTACCGTATCTTGTCCTGACACGGCCCACCTGTCAAATTTAGAAATCAATGTGGCCCCCAAGCCAAAAGTTTGCCCACCCCTGGTCTAGGGCAAACTTTTTCTTTTAGGGCAGAAACATGGAAGGATGAAAGCGTCACTTTAAAATTCAGCCTTTAAAAAAAAAAATACGCTAAAGTCAGTCAAGAAAGCAATTTTATATTGTTGCTATTGTTTAGTCAGTTTCATCAGCTTTCTATTAAAGGTCTTAAGGCGGGGCTATCCATATTATTACAATTATTTTTCAAGGGGGCTGGTAACAAAAATGCTTGCGATATCTCAGCATTTTAAAAAGTGAAGACGGTCTGCAATTTGGGTACTTTAACAAGAAACATGAAGTCGACATCATTTGCTTTGGCGAGCCACATAAAATGATGTGGTGGGCCACATTCGGCCCCGGGGCCTTGAGTTTGACGCCTGTGTTTTAAACCAAATAGTTGAGCATTTTTCTACGTTTTTCGGGTGGCCATCAGCCGTTTATCTCACACAGTAAGTCCACCCGTTGAACAGGGCAGCGGGGCAACAGTTGCAGAGGAGCTTCCTGAATACCCCCGGCGGCAGCCCGCCACACCGTCACATTAGTGGGTGTGCGTGTGCGTGTGCGTGTGTGTGTGTGTGTGTGTGTGTGTGTGTGTGTGTGTGTGTGTGTGTGTGTGTGTGTGTGTGTGTGTGTGTGTCTGCAGATGAATAGCAGAGTCTGAAAGTGAAAGGCGACACCCCCAAAGCGAGCCGGCCACCGGCGCCCTCTCTTCCGAGCAGGGGCACAAGTGCAATGCTACAGCTGAGGAGGTCCCCAGGGAGTGGGGTGCAGGTGGTGGGGTGGGTGTGCTGACAAACATTCGACCCTCCACCGAAAATGGTCACATCTTGCTATGCGGTCAGATGGACTAATCGACAAGTGTCTCAACCAAACATTGGTTTTTATCACATACCTGCTGATGAAGATTAAAGACAGCGATGGATAACGGTAATCAACCGGAGGGACTGGCAGCCTTCAAAGTCCATCCATCCATTTTCCGATCCGCTTTATCCTCACAAGGGTCGCGGAGGGTGCTGGAGCCCATCCCAGCCGTCTTGGGGCAGTCGGCGGGGGGGGGACACCCTGAACCAGTTGCCAGCCAATGGCAGGGCACACAGAGACGAACAACCATCTGCGCTCACACTCACCCTTAGGGACAATTTGGAGTGTTCAATCAGCCTGCCATGCATGATTTTGGAATGTGGGAGTAAACTGGAGTACCTGGAGAAAACCCACATGGGCCCGGGGAGAACATGCAAGCTCCACACAGGAAGGCCAGACCCACAACCTCTGCACTGTGAGGTTGATGCGCTAACCACAGGCTCACCGGGCGCCGCCCTCAAAAGTCTTCGAGGATTTTCCGCAATCATTTTTTTTTTTTTTTAATAGGCTTAGTAGATCACTGGTCAGAGATTTTACTCATCCTCATGAAATTACTGCTAGTTGTTGGGCGCAAACCTAGAACGGAATGTGTAAAAATACAATAAATACGTCAGCATCGTAAAGAAGTTTTACCTTCGCCATTAAAAGGCATCTTGCACCCCCGCCCCAGTGTGAGCGTAGCGTCTCTTCCCAGGGACCCAGGCAGCGGCAGGAAAAATGCTATGCGTCCAGACTTTTATCAGCTTTTAAATCTCCTCCAGGCAAAGGGTCGGCGGCATTGAATAAAAATAATGATCAAGGTCGTGCGCCGTGAATTTCGGCAAAGTCGGCGATTTAATTAAAGCGGTGAGCTCAGCAGTTCAAGTGGTGGATGTCATGGCTAGACGGGCAAAATTAAGTTATGCAGTCCCCACGACGCTAATTCGATGCGTTTTCCGTCCACTTCGATTCGGCAGTCATTACGTCCGTCATGGCGCACTCGCGTGATCACGTGACGGAGCTGTAACGGGTCACTTGAGCAGTGGTTCTCAAGTAGCACTTCAAAAACTATTTCGCTCTCTAACACCTGAACCTCCACTTTCACACCAAAATATCATCTCTTCTCTTTTAGCCCGATTTGTTTGGTTTTGTTCCTTCATCCAATTAACAAACAAACTTGAACGGTGAATCTTCCGAGCGGTTTCAGCAAGCCATAAATTGTTTCACTTTGGCAGTATAATATTTCGGACGTCTGGATGTGACTGTCTTATAATTAAATCAGACACACCGCTTTTTACTGCCTTCCTTCTAAAAATGGATAACAGAATGGTCGGCATGAAAAAAAGATGCTGATGTCATCGCTTTCCTTCACATCTATGGACATTCTCCGGATTTAACCCAGGGGTGTTCAATGATTTTTTTTTTTTCAACTGAGTGCTGCATGCAGAATAAGGCGAAGATGCGGTGTATTGTTTGACATTTACCACCTGTAATACATTAAACACACACACACAAAAAAACTTGCTCATATTGGAGAAGTTACGACGCACCGCTGATGGAATTAAAACATACATCCCGTGTTGATATGAAATCAATATATAATTTCATATGTGCAGTATCCGTGGCTACAAAGCGAAGCATGGAGAGTCTCTGCCACCCAAATGCACGAGCATTTTCGAGTACGTTCACACTGTACTTCTAATGTCAATCCAGTGTCCGAGCCCTGACACGATAGAGCTTTGGCTTCTGTTGAATTCAAAAATCGGATAGTCAAATTACATTTTGTTGGATTTTGTCTTTGCTCGCGCTCCTTGACTCACCAGTTGAGCCACTGACCAGTTATACTCGGTGTCATTCAAGAAAAATCTCTACTGTAAATACTGCAGTGACAGGTTCTGTTATTGGTCACAAACAGGGCCGAACAATTAATCAAATTCAAATTGACATCACATTATAATAGAATGCAATTTTTCTTTTAAAAAAAAAAATTGATTTGTATAGTGTCTAGATAAGGTCAGTGCTGAAGAAGTGCGGTCCAAGTGTACATATTTTTCATGAAACATGGAAATCTGGAGTGGGGGGCTAAATCACTATTGGATGATTTTTAAAAATCATTCAGCCCGAGTCTGGTGAGTATGATGTATTTTAGTTACATCTTTTATGGGTTTCTCATGTTATTAGATCAATATTGATTCTGAACAGCTCCAGGTGATGAATGTGGCACGGTTGCGTGCTGTTACGTTGCACTTTTGTATACTATTGATGTTTGCCATAATTGCAATGTGATGGTGGTATTAGAATTTGATTAAGTCCTCACGGAAGGCCCCGGTAGTAAAACGCACAGCCCGCCGCTGTAAAACGTCCCCTTGCATGTTTAATTCAAACGGAGGACGTCCAGTCTCACATCGGTGCGACATAGGAAATGGGACTACATCGTGGGGTTCAATCCGCATCCCAATTTCCTGGTTGCGGATTATTCCCAGTGAAAAGAGGACACATGAGCCGTTTTCAATGCGGCCGGCATGCTCGGTATGTGGTTTTCCGCGGGTTCCCAACATACTGCAAGCTTGGCATTCTGCGAGTGATCTGTGTTGTCTGAATTTTGCAGCCCTGCACAGTTGTCAGGGTGAGACGGGGTGGGGTGGCTGGATATTTACAGGCTGACTGTTTGGGCTGCTTGTATTGTCCATTTTTTTCCCCCATTTAGCCATTTCCACTTTGCTCTGATGTTTTCACTGTTCGTCAAAAGGCGATACTTTGTCTTTTCAAAACACTAGGTGGTAAATCACCTGCCAACGTGCTTGAAAAATGTTCAAAGTGAATGCCTGATGCCTTCCCGCCATTAACCAGCGTCTTTTTCATCTTTCCTCAGCGATCAAAAGAGTACTCACAATCGGTAATAAGACCTTGGAAATGAATTCTGAGATTTGTTTGTAAATACATTTGTACACGTTTGAAGATAATTTCGAAATCGTTTTTTGATTTATTTCTTCGCGCAGCAGTTTTGCCAATGCTTTCTTCCAATTATGAGGATCCGTTTTTTGCAGGTTAATCCCAGAGACCTCAAGCAAAGGTTATATTAAACAATAAAAATACAACAGCATACCGATTGGACAATTATTAAATATATATATAAAATGAACAGTGGTAATTTCTTCAATTCACATTGTGTCAAGCAGCAAACTCTATTTTCCATAGTGTAACTTCCGGTAGTGCAGCTTCCGGTTTTGGTCCTGTTAATCATGTAGCATAGTGAATAAGATTTAGGCGTAGAAAAATAAGTAGTGTGTTTCCGGTAACATGAAATTTCAGCATAGGGTCGGTAGGTCGGACAAAGTTTGTTTTTTTAAATCTTTTTTTCTCCCTCCCTCCCCCATCAAAAACGTAAACAAAATAACCATAAAACATAAAACAAGGAGACATTGAAACCAGTGCCGGATGCCCGTCTGTCAAAGAGGGGAAGCTCAATTTTGGTCGACATCATAAAATGTGTCCGTTTATTTATACGCAAATTCTACTCTAGCTCCGTTCCTTTTCAAGAAAATGATCTGTGACCCTGTCATACCAACAAGGCGTCTTTTCCCGGTACTTAATTAGTGTCCTACAACTATAGGAACTACAATAAAACCCACCAGAAAGAAAAGATTAATTTGTCGCTAGTTGTTTGTTTACAACAAAGAGTGTCGCTAAAATGATTAGGAGAAGTCTCCAGCTCAACTCGGAAAAGAATGCGAGTTGAAAAATTGCTCGCGACGGATGTCTACACTAAAAGCTCGGTGACTGGCTCATTTCAATGTCAATCGAACTGGCACACAGGCTCAGAGAGATCATCCAATCTGATGCAGAAAAGCCTGGCGTCCGGTACCCTCCCACTGCCATCCAGTCCCAGAGACAACGAGCGTCCGTGGGCGGGACAAAAAACAGCTTGTATCCAATGACCGTTCAACGCATTGGGACAACCTAGCCTGAACTCACTACCGTTTTTAAAGCACAGCGAAGCTGCGGGGATGAATGAGAAGGGAGTCGCGTCGTAACCAGTAAGAAGAAGCTGATTTGGAGCAAAAGTTGAGCACGTTGTAGCGCATATTTAGTCAATGACATGTACACACAATGAAATTTACATTCATATATTTGATCACTTATTCTTTGACATTTTAGGGGAAGCCGAGCTTCCCTTGCAGTCCGAGAGCAATCGCCACTGATTGAAACCCCCGCTCGGCGGCGAGAGAGTTGAGTACCCGGCGGCTGGGTGTTACAGCCATCTCGTTACCTCTGCGTCCCGCGTCCTAGACGGCCCGTGGTGGTCGTGGCCCGGCCTGGACTAGGGTGCCGTAAGACTAAGGCGGACGGGGGGTCGACGTCGACGAGCGCGCGGGTCGGCGGGGGTGGGCGGCCGGGGGAACGTCGACGGGCGCCTGACCGGGGGTAGTGACGGGGGACGGGCGGGACGCGGAGGTGGAATATCGCGAGCGTTTGCACCAATGTAAACGCTCTAAATTCATCTTCCTTATAATTTATAATTTTGTCTGTGGTTTTATTGTTCTTGTTTTGATTGTAAAGCGTCCTTGAGTGTTTTGAAAGGCGCGTATAAATGAAATGTACTATTATTATTATAATTACACAAAAATGTAGAAGGTTTGAAAAAAAATGCCGACCGTTAAGTTTTTTTTCGAGGTAGAAATTCTCGGTCGGTCGGGTTACCGGAAACACACTACTTTTTTTCCTACGCCTGATTTATATTGCCTATTTTGCTCTTCACATTTGTGTACGCTCCGCTTTACCGTGATGTGAAAAGTCTACTCAATCACCTCAGCGCTTTATTCCACGATTACATGTCAATTTCAGGTTAGCTTAGCAGTTTGCACTTAGCGAGAGCGAAACTTGTCAGAAGCGTGTAGCATATTTGCCGCCATGGAGGCGATGGTTACTGACTTTAGAAACGACTCCGGTCACATGATTCGCCACACTTGGAGCCAGCCAAAGCTCGTTGCTAGCTAGCTCGTGCGGCGGCTCATTGCTAGCTAGCTCGTATGGCGTAAGTAGCACCCATCCACTGTGTCAGGAAGCCTGTTAGCTCGCGAGCTAGTTTGCGACTAGCGCCTCTCGTCACAGCGCAGAGGTCTCTGCGACAACCGTATGGGGGTATATTCCAGCCACTGGATGCTTTAAGCGGATAGATTTTCGTGGCTCAAACATGTGAGGGATGTGTTGGCGTCGGACAGATGCTAGACATAGTAGTATTTGATTGACAGCTAACAGTTGAGTGGGGCGCGGTTTCAGCATATTCAGCGGACATGCCTACATCATCTGAGAGCGGAAACTGTCTTGGTTTTTCATGAAATTGAAACCTCATTTTAAACACTTGGTAATTTTTGGGGGGGAGGGCCAGATCTGGCCCACCCCATCATATTGTGAAATGCTAAAAGTTAAAAAATAAATAAATAAATAATTACAAATCTCCAGAAATAAAAATACGCAAGCATAGTGCAGATACCTGTGAAAGCTACTATAGTAACAAATCTGTTGGTACGGCGCCGGCTCGTGTTACAATGTGCTCGTTCTCCCAGTGAATTCTTCACAGGATCAGACCTGCTCTCTATGCTCCGCTGCTTTATGCTCAAAACGCTTCGGGAAGAGGAGGGGAGGGTTTGTGGGAGAAAGTGTGACAACATTCCTCCCACAAGAAAGTCCCTTTAAAAAAAAAAAAAAAAGGTCTCGGAAATTAAGAGAGAGTGAAACACAATGAAAGAAGAGTGCACAACAAGGAAATAATGGGGGAAAAGGTCAACATTTCTACCATGGGATTGACGGTTGTCTCGGTGACCAACAGAGCGCAGCGGCGGTGTTGAAATGTTGCAAACGGGCGCGAGAAAACACAAGCTTTGTCCGCCCTTAGCTGCGTGTAAGATAACATATACAGAAACACCGATCCTGCGCAAAGATTTTTAATTGCATCTTTTATCCCGACTGAAAGTTGGCCCAAAAAAAAAAAAAGCAGGACACATTATCAAGGCCAAACATTCTGAACACTTGAGAGTTGAATATTTGATTGCTTTTCATCAAAGTGGCAGAATGTAAACGACGCATGGAGAGAATGAGGCCAGAAAGAGGTCTTCATTAATATGATAATCTCGTGCATGTTGCTGCGTTATGTCATGATCTTACCTTCAATTAATCCCCCCACTCACTTGGTAAAAATATGTGATATCGAGGGTATTTTGCGAACAATAACGTGATAATTGAGAAATTTATTTTACAAACGTCATGCCAGACACACACACACACACACACACACACACACACAAAAAAACCCCAACCTTACCACCATTGTTGTCGTCATGAAATTTTGGTCTGTGCACTCAACTTAACATTATTTTCAGTAAGGTTGCGATTGGCTTTTGTCGAAAACAATGGCCATCATTGCAACAAAATCTCGCCGTTATTTCCTGACACTTTTTGAACGTCTTGGGGATCAACAACTCGACATTGGTATTTCATGGCACCAAAACAGCTGCTGTGACAAAATAAAATTGAAATGTCATACTCGAGTTCATTTTTGGTAAGATCAAGTGGGGGTGCACGGGCCCTAATGGGCCACCCGTGGGGACGGGCCTGGTGAGAAGTGTCCATCGGTTGTTAATATAATCATGAAAATGATAAAGACTATAATTTTGGCCCATGATCGTGTGGACATTTCTTGGTCCCGACTCATTTGGGGTGTGTGAAAGCACTCTGTATTCATCCTTTCTGCCCAACCCAAACATGTAACAAACTTGACTTCGTATTTCATTGAGCATCTTTAGAAGGCATTCATGGCCCGCGAGCGCACCATAAACATGATACCAGCATCCCGCCGTCAATCCGAGGTGGATCCCACTGGGTTAATAACCTTGATTGTCCCTTCCAGCTGAAGCTTTTGTCTGCCTCCCAGTCAAACGGGCATGTAGCAACACGTAGGGAAATTGCAGCCGATAAAGCTTTCGCTGCAAAACGGCGTAAACACACACACACACACACACACACGGGCAACCCTTTTTTTGAAACGCAAATTTCCTCCCAGTCTCTACTTCTGCCTCGGGGTCCCATATCAACAACTCTCAGCCTTTGCGGCTGCATTGCTGTGCTTTACTGCAAAAGCCTTCAATTTGACTCATTATGGCCCAGGGGCTGTAATGCTGCGCTGTTAGGCCCTCGACGCTCGGTAATAAAGTTTCCTTCACAAGCATTGGGAACGTATTAAATGGCTGGAACCGGGTGCTTTGTAAGGCGAAAAGACACCGTTTATATGTCAGGAAATAAAGGGACAAAAAGTAACAGTGATGACAAATAATCGCATCAAATGGGGTAAGCCGTGGTGGGTTGTGTCATAAAAGATCACGGTTCAAATAATGTATGTTGGGATTGCAAATGTTCTTAATCGCCTACTTGGACAAGTCACGGTAAACTAAGTCAATGCCAGTACTTCTCAAAGAGTGGCGCAAATAATTACCAAATTAAATGTTCAAACAGTGAATAACGTTGCGCGTTATGAGGCTTTCACTTTTTTTTTTTTTTACCCAGTCCACCATGTTTGTTAAGTACAATTCAGTTGTATTCAACTTGTAAGTTCAATACATTTGCATGTCATCGTTTGGAACTGTTTGCAAACATTTATTCAGTCTTCCATTTCACTTTCATGTGGATTACATTGTCATGGAATTTAAAAACTACAGTATTAACAACTAGCTTGTTCATAATATTGCCCTGTTCTGTTGTGTTCTCTTGTTTTGTGTTTATTATTGGGAGCAAAGGGTTAACAAGGCCATCGGAGCTCCTTGGCCAGTCTTTTCAAAGGATTTTCACACACGCACACACACACGAACACGAAAACACACGCACACGCACACACACTTAAGTTTCACTCCAAAGTTGTTGTCAGCCACGCAGCCCCGCCCCTCGCAGCTTCTCATTGGACCAGGTCCCCTCTTGAATATCCAATGAGGCACCTTGCTCTCATCCGTGATTGGCCACAGCCTGTGCAGTTATGTAAATGAGCACCTGGTGTCGCCCGCTTGCGGGCGGGCTGCCGCCTCGAGTGAGTCGCCACAACCTCGCGCGCTCACATTCACCGACTGGACTCCGACGGTCTCGCTTCTTCTCCGCCACGTTTATCGGAACACTTTCCCCTCACTTTGTGACAAGTGGACGTGTTTTGAGCAAACACGCTCGCTGACTTCGGGCACGAGCGTTTTTTGGATCGTTATTTTGTTGCGGACGCTTCCAGAAAGCAGGTCCGAAGCGGAGTGACCAAAAAGTTTTTGGGGAGCTGTCACCAAGTAGCGGTTGGGGCTCATTAAGGTACGTTGTTCCCTCGGCGATTTCCTTCCCGTTCACGGCTGCAGCAGTTCGTGTGTTTGTGTTGGTGTGTGTGTGTGTGTGTGGCTTGGCGTCCGTCAGTCTCGTCCCGAAGCGGCTTTGGACGGCCGCCACGGTGACGGACCCCCCGCCCCCCCTCTTGCCTGCCGCATATAGGCCGACCAAGGTGTAACGTTGCGCAGAAATCTTAGCCGCGTGTCTGAAATGCTCTGACGGTGTGCATCACGTCCTGGATTTACTGCAAACTCAAGTGAGCAGGCAGCAGAAAGCACGTCTGCCAAGCAAGGTGTCCTGGTTGGGGTGACTCAAATGAACCAATTAGTCATCGTTACGATTTGTTGTCCAGCACATTAGTCAGTTCAAGCACAAATTTGACTCCGTCACAGGTTTTTACAACGAGGTTGCAGATCGCTCAGAATCCACTGCACGGTGCGCACTGCGAGTTATCCCCTGCTGACTGTAAATAATAAATAATAATAATAATACATTTTATTTATAAGCGCCTTTCAAGACACCCAAGGACACTTTACAATAACCAAAAACACAAAACAATACGGGTTGAGCAGCGGCAGCCAAACGCGCCAGCGTTCACTCAACCCGGAAGTCAATCTGTTTCAGCAACAATCTACTCCGTTTGATTCTGGAGAGTTTTGCGATTTTGGCCTTAAAAAGGCCACCGGTGCGTCACCGTGAACCCTAATTAATGTGACAGTTGAAGCCCAATTTGCATATTGATATTTCTCAAGGTTTACAATTGCGCTCTTTGCCTTTTTTTGACATTTCAAGACCCACGGAGACTATTTAATTTACTGCTGACCATAGAAATGTGACCGTTGACACACAAATCTGACTCACTCAGTTTTACAATTACGCATTTTGGTTCCCTCCAGTCCGCTTGATATTGCTTGCCGAAAGTCGCTGTCTCTGCTGAATATATAAATTGGCTGATGGAAGTGCCCGGGCGAATATTGAGAGGAAGCTGAACTCGGGAGAGATTTTCTCGTTTTGTTTTATTTAAGACCACCATCCACGTCTGACTGTATTATCCCGTTGGTTATACTCATGTGACAGTTGAAACACAATTCCAAATGCTCAGCAGCCGTAAGAAGTTTCACAATGGAGAGCTTTGCCCTTTTGGGCCCTAAAAGGCCACTGTAACTCGCTTGTTACACGCTGCGGACCATATTAATGTGACAGTTGAAACTGAAATTTGAATATCGAGGAGTCCTAACAAGCGCTCAATGGCAAATTTTGCCCTTTGGTATTTCCAAGGGCACCGTACGCTGCTCGTTATTCACTGATGACCGTATTAATGTGACAGTTAAAACACAACTGTGCATACTGAGAAGTCATCCATTTCCCAATGTTGTTTTATTTGCATTTTTTTTCCCCTTCCTTTCGTGGCTACGGGACTCCACTTGTTATTCAGCGCTGACGATATGAACTTGACAGTTGAAGCCCGAAGCTGAACGTTGAGAAGTTTTACAACCAGACAGCTTTGCTCTTTTTGAAGGCCGCCATACATTGTAGAAAATTGAATTAGCATCAATATTTGACAGACACACTTAGTGATGTTTAATGCCGATTGTAAATTTTTTTCCATTCCGATACCGGTGCAGAGTAGTCACTCTTTCTTTTACTCACAAATACTGACTATCAGTACCTCTAGTACTTTTGCTTTATAACATTTCAATGACATAATGATGAAAAGCTACACAGATGATGATTAGCGAATGTGTCAATCTGCCGCAGCATTGCGCCACCTACTGCGGAGGAGGACTTACCCAATGTCAGATTTTTTTTTTCTCGCTTAAGTATCTGTGGCTTTGTATCGGCAGCCCCCATGAGTACCCAATACCTTAAAATAAGACTGGTATTGGACCGATGATGACCTGATATCAGTACCCGCCCATCCCTAGTCACAATTTGTATTTGTTAGCGGGCGTTTCCTCTGTACTGTAGCGATAACTTGTGGTCTTGTGATTTACATCAGGCATACTTTTTGTCAATGTTTTGCCATTTTTCTTTGCTGCACCCTTGTAATATTAAAATGCAAAAGGCTCTCACTTGATATTTTGGAGGGGGATGGGAGCATTTCTTCTCCAGAGAGTCGCATTCCTTCCCGCCTTTCTTTACATGGCGCCTCCTTCACAAAAACAAAGACAAACAACAGCCATTCTTTCCTGGTTTAACAGCCTCCCGACCAGTGTTTGGTGGTCACCACCTGCGCACATCCAGGTGCAACCCCCCTGTTACGCTTGCACGTACTCGGCTGACCTCAGATGACATCATCACGTGCACGTGCTTATTCCTCGGGGGAAGCGGACACAAACATGACCTGAAGCTCTGTGGCTTGCTGTGAAGACACGCTCACGAGTTTTCAAAAGAGCAGCCATTACTTTTTGTTATTGTGTCAATTTTGATCATCTCAATCACAATTGTGGTCTTGATAAGTGGCACTGGCAGCCCAGTGAATAAGTGGTTTGCGCGTCTGCCTCACAGTGCAGAGGTCGTGGGTTCGATCCCGGCTCCGACCTTCCTGTGTGGAGTTTGCATGTTCTCCCCAGTCCTGCGTGGGTTTTCTCCGGGGTACTTTCGCGCAAGAATCTCTGGCTACCTCTCAGGTGACGGCGGCTGTAATCTTTGCGCAAACTGTCGTGATGCAAAAATGAAACGCAACGTTGCGTTTATTGCAAAGAGGGGCAAGCGATGAAGAATGGACGGAAGCTGTCATTTCATGCTGCGCTCACCTTTCTTGGCACATAAAACCAGTCGACGTGTTACTGGCTCCTGGCTTGAAATGCCAGGCCCCGCCCAAGAAGAGCTTTTTTAACTTTATAGGCTTTTTGCAGCCGTTTTGCCTTTTTGGGCAGAGACGCACTAAAAGAGCGCAAAGGAAGGAGTATGCAGTGCGGAGGGGCCCCGTCGAGTGTGCTTCCACATGCCCTGGTGGCGTGTTCAGGTCGCCCGGTTGCTTGGTTAATGGCCCTTCGGCTGCTAATTTCTCCCGCCACGTCCCCCCCCGGGAGCCCTCGGCCCCGTGTAATTGCAGTTTATGTGCTTGTGCGGTCCAGCCGGGGGAGCACCGGGGCGTGGAACGGCTTGAGGAAATCGCTAAATGGGAGTTTGTGTTCTGTTTTGAATATATTTTGAAGCCGCGGGGGAAAATTGCGCTATTATTTTTATTTATTATTATTATGTTTTTGTGGGCTTCCAAAACATTCAGAATGTAGTCTTGCAGAAGTTTTGTGATGCATTTGTCACCATTATAAAACATGATTCCAAGTTGAAAAAAAAATTCATCCTACGCACTTTTTGAAGGCAGAGGTTTGAGGTATTCACGAGCTTCAGCTACAGCACAGTAATGCCCTTGCATGTGGGCAAGGAGAGCCACAGTCGTACATGCACTTGAAAACATTCATTAAACAGGACAAATAGTCAAAGATAAAAAATCCAAAATGTGAACACTCGCAAGGAGCTGCTGTAGGCCGCAACTCGCACCCAGACGCTCACACGCAGACAAACCGGCCAACCCCATTCCAGCTCATGATGTCACTCACTCGGCCGTGCCCCTTAAAGGGACGCCATTCCACACAGGGAATGGCAAACGACATTTTGGAAAGAAACAAACTCGATTTTTTATTTTTGATGATATTTTCATTCAATACCGTGGTCTTGGGATATTTTCCGCCGTATTGGGTGCTCCGGAGTATCAAGCGCGCCTTTAATGAATGGCCTCCGTTAAAACCGTTCTCATATAAATGGCGCCTCACATTAGAAGGGGCATGGAATAGAAGCTGCAATAGTGGTTGCATTATGCATCCACTAGATCAGTGGTCTCAAACGTGCGGCCCGCGGGCCAACTGCGGCCCCCAGGATGATAATTTGCGGCCCCCGTCTTAATATGAAAGATTAATATTAGAATGCGCCCGCAAGATTGATATGAATGACTCTTGAAATGCGGAGCTGAACGAACCAATCACGGTGAGGTATTGACCCTATTCTCAGTATGCCCATTTTTTAGAGGAAATAAAATCTGAATATGGGGATGTGCTCTACTTCACTGAGATACGTTGGCTCAGAAGGGAAACGTATTGAAGAGATTTTTTGAGTTGAGAGCAGAAGTAAAAGACTTCATGGGGAAGGACGGGGTGGCTTCTTTTTAAAATTATTTGATTTAATTCATTAGTTCGTGTTAAAAATAAAGATATTTGAGAACATTGGCATGATTTATCAGTGCTTTTCTTGTGGAAACCCTGATGCGGCCCAGCCTCACCCAGACTCTGCCCCAAGCAGTCAATCGTTAAATAGCATTTCAATTTTTACGGGGCCGGACGTTTCCGGAACACATCAGACTTCTCTTTCTAATGGGGAAAGAAGACAATGCGAGACGGGGAATCCTCTTGTCCTTGTTTCTCAAGCGCGCCCTCGTCAAGTCGAGATGGATTCGCCTTTTCAGTGGAATCGCCTGCTGCGGTCAGAAGAGCACATTGATCGCGTTCTAAACGGGAGGCGGGACTTCAAGGTGGGCGTCCGCGCTTTCTCGGGGGTTTAATCTTTGCCGGCTTTCCAAATCTCGATGGGATTTTCCTAGCTGTGAATCTTCTCATCCGCTAATGACCTCCGCCAAGGAGACGACGTTCTCGTCATCTGTTGCTTTGCGCGTTGGGATCAAGCGAATGCGGCGGCTTGTCTGATTTCCGGCAAATTTTGCGGCGGGGGGTGGGGAAAGGATACGCGTTTTGGCTTTTCGCTGAATTCCAGTTGCGCTTCATCGATCGGCAGCCGTTCCTTTTCACACTTTTGGTCTTTGAATTTTCCATTTTCATTCTCGACATACTTGTAAAAACACAACTCTTCTTGTCAACGCTTGAAAAATGAGGCCTGACCCGATGTTGCTTAGTACAAAGTGACAGATGTCGACATTTCTCTCAAATTTGTTTGCGAGTCTGAAAAGTGAAAATTGAACAAACGGGCTGCGTCTTGGAAGGGCGATTCTGGCGGCACCTTTGACTTACGCGTGGCCCAAATGACGACCTGTTGGAAAAACTCGGAAAAGCCGTTTTTTGCTGGAGGGAGCACAAATGCACCGAGCGTCGTTTCAGGCTGCCATGGACAACACCCATCGCATGATGCGACGACATACAAAGTTGCGCAAGAATCCATGAAATGAAATAAAGCATCACAGGATTAGTCAGACTTGGCCGCCGCCGCCGCCTCCAGAAAAATCGATCAAAACCTTTATTCAACTAAGGGGTAAAAACCTACAGTATTGAGACCGAGGTCTCTTCTTCAAGTGTCAGACTTGGTCTCCGCCTTCGGAGAAATTGATCCAAACCTTTTATTTAACCAGGAGAAGAAAAACTATTGAGACGGAGGTCGCTTTTTATCAAGCGCGACGCGGCCATGACGATGGAAAACGCTTCACGTCATAACAAGTGTAGACACGAACGACCACCATACAATTACAAATGGAAAACTACCATTGCTACTTCTTTATTTATCACTTTCTCACCCCCCGCCCCCAAAAAATCATAATAATGATCAACTCTATCAAATCCTACACACCTCTGTTCTGTTCTTCTAGAATCCTGAACCGCAACAGCCACACTTTGCTGATTGCCACCGATTTGTCCCTCTCTGAGCTCGAGGGGCGGGGGGTGCAGTGGCAGGAAAAGAGGCCGATTTGCCTTTATCGGTTTTTCACAATTTGTACGTATTAAAAACAAATTGTGGTAGTTTGGGGCGGGGGGGGACTGGATGGAAGGGATTTTATGTTCGATATTTTGGGATTTCTTCCTCCGTCATCATTTATGTTCAACGTTACGTAAAGCGCTTTCCGTTCCAACCGCAGCTGTGTGAAGGAGCTATATCGATTAAGATGTATTCGATGAGTCAACGGCGGGTTTGGTCACCGAACAAATTCCAATTGTGAGTCAAGGCGCCACAAAATGAACGTGCGGTGCGGCGGCAGAACTTTGCAGTGCGATTGATGGTGTAGCGGTTCGCGCCGTTGACTCCGGTGCTGGTCGCCGTGCGATCCACTCCCACTCGGACACGCGTTGTCAATGGCTGTCTGTGTTCGGTGCTCCGGGATTGACAGTCCGCCTCGCATCCGAAGTCGGCTGGGGAAAGGCTTCCCGTCTCTGAAGGGGGTCGTCAGATAGAACTGGTGTCCACGCCGTTCCGAATGAAAGTTGTTGGGAGCCGATGCTTGTCTTTCTGCGACCATCCGGCCTGGCGGTAGACAAGGCCAATGCCTCCCTTCGGGAAGCAACGCCGTATGATTCATCCTTCATAACCACCTCGGCCGCCACTAATCCATCTCCTGCGATCTTCCATCAGTCTCCTCGTTTTATCAGCCCCCCGCCCCCCCCAGCCGCCAGTCCCGTCAAGGAACGCTGTGATAAGATAAGCGTCGACGCCACCCGCTTGTGCGTGCCAGGAATAGTCGAATTTTGCTTTCTGAGCCCGACTTCAAAGAATTTCTCATTTGTCTCCGATGGCATTTTGGCACGCTGCCTCGTTTTTTTTTTTTCACTCGGGGTGGGGCGCCGAAGAGAAACCCGCCCCGCCCCGCCTCCCGCGCCAGCATATGAAATTTGAGATGAACAAGATGATGTCGCGCTCTGCTCGTCATAAACCCGCAGATGCAAACCATGACATATCGGAGATTATTTGCCGAAGTGAGCCTGAGGATTGATATTGTTCGATAGCCACTTGAGGAAAAGAAAAAAAAAAACGTCGGCACTCTTCCAGTCAAGAAAGTCGACGGCCTGGTCGAGATAACTCCGGCTTCTTTTGTTTTGGAAATGTAGCCTATCAGATGATCCCGTTGCGTAGGGGAACGGAATTTTTCCTGATAACGGGTTGCGAAATGTTAAACGATGAAAAGCCTTGATGCCTGGGGAAAGTTTCGGATTCCCAAGTCACGCCTCCGCAAACTGTGACCTGAATCGAAACGTAGCCAATCAAGGAGCGACAAACCAAGAAGCCGGCCGGCGTGAGCCCGACCTGGCCTAAACCACGCTGATCCATGAAATAACTCGGGATCGACGAGATTGGGTTTGAACAACGGGCATTTTGAGGAGGCGGGGGTGTCAAACTCCTCTTTGTCGCAGGCCACGTTATAGTTAGTGGTTCCCGTGGAGGGACGTTATGACTCTGAAACCATATAAGGAAATCAAGAATTATTTTATAGTACAATAATAATATAGTTTAAGTTACTGTAATTAGGGTTTTGAAAACTTACTATATCGCTCTCTTATATGTGACATACAAAATTGTGGTACAAATTTTAGCAAGCGTCATAGAAGTCAACGTGTTTGATTTGCTTTCGCGGGCCACATTAAATGATGCGATGGGCCAGATCTGGCCCCCGGGCCTCGAGTTTGACACCAGTGCGCTCGGCCGTTCCAAGCATCTGAAAAAACGCTGCTCATCGTTCAAAACATGGCGGAGGCTCGGTGATGTTGGGCTTTTTTGCCGCATCCGGCCGGCATGGGGGCGTCTTGACTCTGCGGGGTGCGATGAAATCGCTGGACCGCGAGACATTCTGCAGGGAAATGAGTTGCCCAGTAAAAAAAAAACGTAAAAAATTATTGGTCATGCAAAATCAGGAATTTCTCAGAACAAAAGGCTGCACTATCGCCCCCCCCCCCCAAAAAAGGGGTTAAAAAATTGCAGCTTGAGCTCATCGCTCATGAACATTTTTCTTTTTTTTTTTTTTTTTTTTACTTGTTCATCTGCTCAAGACCTCACACGTGCATACAGACCGCTCGGGTGGGGAGTGATGGTGTGGGGTGGGGGGGGTCTACTAACGCGCGCATCAATCACCAAAGTCTCCTGGCGATGTCGGCTCTGTAGACGACTTGGACCGCGCAGCAAAGTCGTGCTCTGCGTCAAAGTTGAAGCTGCCACGCTACGTTTTTCCCTCTCAGCTGTGAGTTGGCTGATGTGTCTTTGGGTGCCCGCGGGTGGGACGACAGAGTCGGTCGGGGGGGACTCACATTAGCATGGGGAGCTTGTCGTGAGCCGTGTAATTTAAGTCGCTTTAGAACTGGAGGAAGGGGGGGGGGTTGAGGTGTCAAGCTGCGGCCCAAGTTGAGCATTTCTGGCTAAGCTCACACCTTTTTTTTTGTTTTGTTTTTCACGAGCACATTTCTTTGCCTTTCTGTGACCGCTTCTAATGAGATGTCGAGAAAAACGGTTTGCCACTCCATGTTGTTGTTTAACACTGCTAATATTACGACACAGCATCTTAAATTGAGCGTATCCATTTTTTATCAGCATTGGCATTGAACTGTGGAATGATACAAATATCCTAAATTAAAAAAAAAAGAAAAAAAGTATCATTCATTGACGGCAGCTCGGTGATCGAGTGGTTAGCGCATTGACCTCACCGTGCAAAGATCACGGGTTCAATCCTGTGTGGAGTTTGCATGTTCACCCCGTGCCTGCGTGGGTTTTCTCCGGGTACTCCGGTTTCCTCCCACATTTCAAAAATATGCATGGCGGGCTGATTGAACACTCTAAAATTGTCCCGAGGTGTGATTGTGAGCGTGCATGGTTGTTCGTTTATGTGTGTGCCCCGCGATGGGCTGGCAACCGGTTCAGGGTGTCCCCCCGGCCTACTGCCCGAAGACGGCTGGGATAGGCTGACGGGAAAGTCTCGACGTAAACCCAGCTGGTTTCATTTTTTTCCCAGACAAGGTGGGTAAAAGATCCGTTTAGCAGACCGCAGGCCAACCTTCCGCCACCCAATTGACCGATTTTGAATGGAAAGAGAGGGACAAAATGTGGCCGTGTACCTCAATTGAGTTTTCTCAGTGTCAATCAGACTGCTGAGCTCCACCAAACTGGTTCCCGTTCCACTTTTCTCCCTCGATTCGTCTTTCCATTCCGCTTTCTGTGCTTTTGAAATGACGGTGGCCCTCCCTGGCCAGCTGCCCCCCACCCCCAAAAAGTTTATTGGCTTCATTGCAGTCTCGCTGCTCCTCGGGACTTTTTTTTTTTTTTTTTTTTCTCGGCGGGCCCTTTCGATCAAGTGGCGCTTACCCGATTAATGCTTCTGCTTGCTCGCAAGGCGGTGCAAATTGAATTTGGGGAATTCTCTGCCCGACTCCAACCGAGGCATCCACCAACACCCGCGCGTTAATGTGAGCACATATTTGCTCCTGCCTCATTAGGAGTTTGAACGCTGCCGCTTTTCTCATTAGCGGCGAGCTGCAAAGGCCGCGGCCGCCTCGCTGGTCGAGTTGCTTCTCGGCACTCGAAAATTAAAACTTTGAAAAACTTTCAGGAATTAAAGCGGCACTCGATACGGACGTGCGATACAAATTAGAAACACTTCAAATTGATTCGTGGCGAGAGCAAAAACCTCGTCCTTTGATAAATCAATCCGGCATCCTTTAACTGGAGCCGCAGCGCAAATAATTCCTCGGGCCAAAAAAAAAAAAAAAACTCAGCAGGCCTTTTGGCCCAGGTAGAGCTGTTGTCATGGTAACAGTCAAGAACCAGCGAACAGCGCGTTGCGCAACACCTGAGAGGTGATTGTTTGCAAACAGCGTGATGAAATTAATGAAGCCCTCAACGCGGGCGAGGCGTGTCGAAACGAAAAGCGCAGAAGCGCGCGAGGGCTCGTAATCGAGCGTCGGCACCAAAACGAAGGCGCCGATCCTCTCATTCCTGCCCGATTATACAAAACAAGGCGAGAGGGGAAAGCGAAGTGGCGAGGCTGTCGTTTGGCATGTCCCGACTTGACTTTGTGTGTGCATGTGTGTGAGCGAGACCCACCACACTTCCACCTCCGCGTTTTCAGTCCAAACTTGTTCACCCTCTCACACGCTGTTGAGGTGGATTTTGGACTCGCTTCAGCCTCGAGAAACAAGCGTGCCGTGAGAAATCAAGCGGGCGCGCCTCGCAAACGGTCCCGTTTCACTTCATCGGGCTGAAAATGATTTAGTTCCTCGCAAAACTTTGGTTCGTCTCTCTCGGAGACGGGCGGGCAGAGCAATGGAATGCTCTTCCACGTTCTGGCACAGCCCTCTGTCAAAGTAAACGTCAAACAAAGAGGATTATACGTGGCGTATTTAAAACAACCACATAACTTTGGCCTGAAAATCAGATGAATTCTACGACGTCATGGGAAATTCCAAAGATAGGCTAACAAACATTGATGTGGTGGTGTTAAACGAAACACACATCCGGTCACACGCACGATGTGGGGAAGCCATGATCCGAAAACGATGTTTTGAAAATGCTGGTTTTGTGCCTTTTAATCATTCTTTTGAAACCTGTCTTGCCGCAGCAAGAATAGCCTCTCGGAAGCGGCAGAAGGCGTGGCCGAAGCGCGCGCCGGTCGCTGCTGTGCATGCATACGCGCGCTCGGTCTGTCCGCTAGGTAAGCAGAGCTGCACTGGAAGCACGATGATATCAACGCTGGCCTGTGATAACCGGCCAATTTCCGATTGTTGGGTGAAGTTATCGGCGTAAGGGGCAGGTGACAAATTCCGTTGGGCCAGGTGTCCTCTGCGTGTGCCACGTGCGCCGATCCGCTTCACGAATCGGCAATGGCAGTGCAGCAATGATACTTTTTTTTTGGGAACAGGCGACCACTCGCCACCTCTCGCTGCCCCGGTTGTCATGGTAACGAAAGCCACGCTTGACTTTGTACCTTTTACACAGGAACCTGGTGTTTAGATAGTCGGGGTGGGGGTGGGGGTGGGGGGGGGGCCTAATCCTGAATGTCTCCTTTTAATCAAATGTGTAACTTCCAGTGTAGACCACATCTCATTAATCCACTCCAGGGCTCGAGAGATTATACTCGTGCGACATACCAGAACGGCTCCTGATGAGGATTAGAGGATTAGGCCCCCCCCGAGTGTCGATTATTTTTTGGTCGAGTCATTTGGTGCAAGGGCGCTGGCGTGATGGTTCAAAACATTGGTTTTAATCCACGATCTGATCTTTTTAACGGCGCTTAGCAAGAAATCGTGAAGGTGAATTTGTGTGTGTGTGTGTGTGTCAGAAATACTTGAGCCAACTTTTAGATTCCCGGTAAGTGAGACGGGGTTAACTTAATCGAACTGCGTTACAAAACGTTGCCTGCCGATGGTCTTGCGGCAGTTAGTTTAAACAAAAAAAAAAAGCAACCAAAAAAAAAACATTTTTGTTCGTGTTGTCATTTTGTGGAGAAGTGCCATAAAATGTCCCGCCCAAACGAAATGACGGCAAATAACGGGAGTCGTGCGCACGCTGCTCACCTTTGCTGCGATGGCGCAACACGGCCGCCTTCTCAGCCCCCCCCCACCTTCCCCCCACCTCCTCGTGAAGGATTGACACGGTGAGAATAGCGAGTCCCGACGGCCCCGCTCCTCCACAGCTCCTCTAATTAGCGCTTCGTTTCCGTCGCCTTCCATCGGTGAGCCAGGGCCGCAGCCTGTCGACAGTCAGACACGCAGACAACCCAACCCCGCCCCCAATTCAACCTTGGCAGCCATTGGAGTTTTCACCTAAACTAACTTGTGTGAGTTATGGATCATATCCTCTGCCAAGGATTGTCACGAACACTAAGTTAGATGAATTTATGGGATGGTGTTTATTTTTTTTTTGTATGTGTGTCTTTTTATGGAGGGGAGTCGTAAAAGGAAATGCGCTTTTGGCCTCCAGCTGGTCACGATGTTTTCTTTCACCTTGTAGCGAATGCGACTGTCGCCGCCGATGATGAAGCCAGTCTAGGTCTGGCAGCGCCAGCCGTGGTCATCAGTCACCATTTGCCCCCCCCCCTCCCAATAAACTTCCGCCTGCAGTGCTGACATTGAGGGTGCCGGTGAAACTGTGAGTCCTCATTGATTGCACTTGTGCGGCGTTTCGCGCCGGCAAACTCCCAATCTGATTGCCTTCATTTCTTTCTCCGCTGGTCGACTCGTAGATCTTCGCCAATGAGACCGTGTGAATTTGTGCAGGTATTAAACTGCTTGTATGCTTCTGGCTTTTTTTTTTGTGTGTGGGGTGCGCAAACAGCATAGCTGTCTTAATGGCTCACAAATGATTCCAGGAAATGTTCCCCTCAGCGTGCTTTCTTCCGCCTTACATCACTCCTGATTCGCCACCTCGCCCGCTCACTTTCTTTTCTTTCTTTCTTTTTCTTTTGAGTGCTTCACTTTCTTTGCCTTGCGCCTCAGTCGTTCTGCTGGTTTCGGAACTCGTGATCTCTCCGTCTGCCAACATCCCCCCCCCCCGCCTCACAACTCACAGTAGTGCGACATGCCGCGGCGGTGACTCCCGTTTTCCTTGTATGGAGGATCCGTGTGACACGCAAGTGCAGAATTTGATGACCGGTGCTGACCGCTCACGCTCCGCTTTGCTTTGCATCCTGTAGTGCGACGGAGGGAAAGCATCTCGTTTTGTTTTGTTTTTTGTAAGTCTGAGTAAAGGATGCGATGCAAAGTCGCTCGTGTAGTGCAACTTAGTGCCAGGCAAGTCTCATTTTTCATTTTTCACTTTAGCCTTTCGCATCCCCTCATCTTGGAAAGCTGTTAGCGCTAACGTCAGTGCTAATGTTGCCTTCCGCGGTCATGTCAAGAATCTGTGCTCCCACACACTTCTTTTAAGACGTGAAAACCGAGTCGCTAATTTAATTTTCCCAGCCAGAGTTGATTCATTTTTGTTTGCTCCATCTCACCCTTTCGCATCAGTGTTATTGTTAATACTCAGGAGTGGTCAACAGAACTGATTTCAGTTATTCTCGGTCATTGCCTTTGAAATGTGTCGAGTATTTGATGAATTGAAGTCTTTAAGCGCAGATTCAATGGGCTGGATGTTTTAGATGCCGACCATTTTGTGCCGCTCGTGTTCCAAAAGGTTCCGGCTAGCTTACGTGACGATTCTCAGACCCCGTGCGGTTGTCGACGTGGCTCAGCGTTTATTCCGAGGCTTTGCAGATGTACCGCAGACGAGTTGGTTCACGTCAGGCGAAAGCAAAGGTGAAACTTGAGTGTTCCCGATTACTGATTCAAAGTACATGTTAAGCATTAACACATCAACAAACACAGTCGGCAGACCCGCATGGCCACTTCAAAATGTCCTTGCTGGTGCGCTCACACTTTTCCTCACTTTGTCTCACAGCAACAAAAAAAGAAACAACCGTTTTCAGGAAAATACACAAAATGACCCGGAGCGCCCGGTTGCCCCGCCCTCCTCATCAACCGAAGCGCTGCGGAGAAAATCATTCATACTTCCTTCCCTTCAGCTACAGTGCGTGTCGGAAGGAAGTCCGAAACAAAGAGCTCGGTACTCCTGATGTCCCCTGTGGCCGTGAGTCAACTTTTAACAGATGACGTTGGAGATGGAGCATGATGAAGCTCATACCAACTCGGTTTGAGCATTTCCATCCCAGGCAATCAAATACAGTGAAACTCCTCTACAACAAAACCCACATGGGCGAAAATACCGAGTGAAAAAAATCTTCATGCCATTCCCACTTTCCTGCGAAATCTTTCTCTCTGCTCTTGCCTCGCGACGAGATTGTGTGTTTATATCTGAGATCAAATTTGCTACAGTGAAAAACCCCCTGTTGTGAAAAATTTCTTGCTGCAAACATGATTTCGTTGTAGAGGAGTTTCACTGTATATGATCCGAAATGTTGATGTCCTGTGATTGCGACATGAAGCAGAACAATAATTGGGAAGCGACCCGTAGCGCATGCTGTCACTTGAGCAACCGGTGACGTTGAGTTTTGGTAACGTGACTTGCCAAAGTAGAAATGACATATAGCTCGCCTCTGCAATGTCGTAACCAGATGAGCTCATGTTTGGCTGAGATGATTTCATATCTTCTTCGACGTGTGCACTTTCCTCTTCTTTGTATTTTCCATCGGGGTGGAGTGGCAACGTGTCGCCTCTCACAGGCCATTCATGGTACTACAACAGACATTGCCACGCCTGCGGTGTGCCGCGAGCGCGTGTTTCACACTCTATTAAACGGACGCGTTGTTTTTATTTTCTTTTAGTTATTTGTGGGCTCTCACATTGTAAAAAAAGATCAGTCCGTCTGCTGCCCACTTGAAACGTTTGGAGCCAAACGCACAGCCAGCCCCGGTACTCGAACTGGTCGGCCATCAAACAATGTCCACGCGCGATTTTTGAAAACAGGGCACGAGGAGACAATCTCGGTTTCGTTTTCATTCACGCCGTTGGTTTTGATCAAGAAAATGGAAAGCGGGGGTGGTTGCTGGAGGGAGGCCAGTTGACTTCCAAAACGCTGCCAAGGTGCCCTCAGCAAAGCCCCAAACTTCCAAGTTGATATTAGACGCTTACCACGCAGCTCACATTTGTATTAGTAGCAGATGAGGTTGAATGTTTTTTTTTTGTTTTGTTTTTTTGTCTTGGCACGGCTGACATGAAATTCATGTTATTGGATAGATTACTTGTGTAAACGTGGTACAGATGTGCCTCGATAAAGAAAGCACTCTTTTCCAAGCGAGTACATTTTCCCTCGCTTATATTCCCGAGCGCCGAACATACGTCAGCTGTTCGTCTACGATAAGCGACGTGCCAAACGGGAGCTTGTTTTGAGCACGCATGTTTCATCAAAAACTTCTTTCCAATTTAAAATTTTTTTTTTTTTTTAACATCTTTCAAAGCCTTTGCGGTCGCAAACCAGCGGAAACTCCGACTGTGAGCGCACGTGGAGGCCGTCAGCACAGCCTTCAGAAGCCTTTTGCTCAATAGCCGCCGTACACAAACCATTCACGACTTGAGTAGTCTGCTCTCATACGTTTATGTGACTTTGAGTCGTTGTAAAAATTGGCTTCGGGGCGTGTAACGTCGGATTTCTGAACAGACTCATTTTATTTGACGCAGACGAGGCGAGCGAACAACGGCGCGGCAGTCGTCAAACAGTTGCGACGAATTGAAAATTGTTTGGCAAGTGTTTGGTTAGCCCGTTAGCATGTTTGGTCGTCGCAGTCTGTCACTTTTTTCGTGTATGAATTTGCTTAGAAGGAATCCAAGTGACTGGTGCATTCTAGCTTCTATGTTGTGTTATGTTATAAAATTGAAAAAAAAAAAATTGCTCCATGTGATGCTTAGTGCTGTCCAAAGTCTCTCGCTTGTCTGTAAAAACCGTCCACCTGAGCAGTAAGTCCAAGTGCCACATGACCTCAGTCCCACCGAGGGAGCGCGCTCGAAACTGCAATTAGCGGACGCTTAATCGACCCCAACAAATCTTCTCCTGTTTGGAATCTGACTGAAGTGGTCTCCGGTTCCAAGTTTGGAGACAGCTGCCCATGCTTCTGCCACGACATCTCATCTTAGCAAGTCCTCAATGAGGCAATGATGCAAACTCATAAGTGGCTGATCCGATCCTTGGGGTTTTTTTTTTTTTTTTTTTCATTTCCACGCAGTAAGAGCAGCTGTGCTCACACGTGCATTCACCAGCGCAGCGCCCGGATTAGCCGAGACAAAACGTCAGAGCACAGCGGTCCTTTCTCCCCATCGGCCTGAGCGCCAACCACAGCTGTTCAGCCCCACTTGACTTTGCCAACAAAACGTGGTCTCGGATGGCTGCGGACACTTTGGTCCCTGCTCGCCAAAACATTTGTCTTGGCTGTAAAAAAATGTTTTTGTGTGTGTGTGGTGATGTCCTCCTCCTCTCCCTGATGTGTGCTGGGATACTTTGAGGGAAAAAAAACATAGCCGCTGGCCATGTGCGCCGATGACAACACTCGATCGGTGGAGCTTCTCAGCTCTTAACTACCGCCCACTCGAAAGCAGCCGTCCTCCCCCAAAAAATGGCATACCTTTTTTTTTTTTTTTTTTTTTGAAGGACCGACTCAAAACGGCTGACGCCACTGTGACGGCCTTTCGGCGCTCTTTGCTAGCCCTTTGCGCTCCTGTTTTCATTCTTTCCGAGGCCGTAAGTCACCAGCCCCGCCCGACAAGGACGTCGTTGCTCCCGTTCTTCTGTTCGCCGCGCTGTGTTTGTTCACAGGTGTCAAACGCAAGGCCCCGGGGGCCGGATCTGGCCCGCCGCATCATTTTATGGGGCCCTGAAAGCAGATCCTGTGTGTCAACTTCACTGAATCACGTTGAGATTTTGCATTTTTCGATCATGTGGACACTTTAGATTCTTCAATTAACCCCTTTCCAGCAGCTCCTGTATTTTGTTATTCTACTTCTTCCTTTCATAACTTTGCTGCTGTGAATTGGGAATTTCTCCACTGCGAGACCAATAAAGGTTTTCTTGTCTTATCTTCAGACCAGTTTTTCAAATGCGAGCGGAATCGAAAAGGTGAGCCTCGAAACGTGCGAAGCGATACGCCCGCCATGCGGATCAGTCACCCTCAGTTTCTCCAAACAATTTGCTGCGCCTTCCCCGGCACAAATCATCGAAGACATAAACGCTCAAACGCTAATCTCCCGAATTACCGTCAGCCAGTTTAAAGAATCCGCCGAAGAATCCCGGCGGCAAAGGCCGATGCGTAAATCACAGAGGAGAGGCTGGACTCGGTTTTCCACGCGTTTGACTCCGCCCTCTCCTCGTCCCCGCCGCCTCTACAGCTGTGCGTCAGCTGTCGGCCGGCTCGGTCTACTCGAGGAGATGAAGTTGAACTCGGCGGCTCCTCGGGAAAGAAAGGCCGGCCTCTCTTTCGCTCCCAGCTGTCGTTCCCACTTCAGACTTGCAGCGATCGTCTTTCCTCCCCTCCCCTCGTGCCACCACTGGACTCCTTCCTCGGACACGTTTCATGAGGAAAATATGCGAGCTGTCGGCTGTCATGTCACTTTGTCAACATTGTGGTGGTATTGTCTGACAAAAAGCAGGAGGTGGGACTAAGCGATGTTTTGGTTTATTTATTGACTTATTTTTAAACGCTTCCATTCAGCGCGGATTGATTTTTGTTTTTAAATCTCTCCAAACCAAATTTGCTTTGTTGTACAACCACCGCCGGCTGGATCAACCCGTCTAATGAAGTGAAAGCCAGTTTGATATCAGCAATTTGGAAATACAACGGGCCTCACAAGTCCCCGGGGGGGGCAGGCAAAGCAGCCGCCAGAGTAAATGTGGTGCTAATTGTAGCGTCCTCGATCACCGCTGGAGTTCTTTTCTATTGACGACAAAAGCGTCGTTGTCACCCAGCAGGCCGCTGCCAAAGACAGAAGAGCAAATTAGCGCCTCAATGTGGCTTTGGGCACTTTTGTCTTTGCGCTCGCTCTTTGTTTAAGAGAATTATCAAAAGACGGCGACGCCAGGCAGGTCGTCAAGCACAATTTTTTCCCGGATGGAAAAACAAACTCTGCGGGACAGTATTTTAACATTCTGAGCGGCCGTAATATCGTATCGAATTTTTTTTTTTTCCCACTCGACAGGGTGGGACAAATGTAAGGATGCGGTTCACTTTTGTATTTTATTCCAGTGACGACTATTAAAGCAGAGTTAAGGTGTTACGTTTCACGGTTCAGGCCAGGGGTCGGCAGCTCAAAATGTTGAAAGAGCCATATAGGACCAAAAAAACAAAAACAAATATGTCTGGTGCCGCAAAAAAATAAAAGCTTTCTCAAAAACTTACAATGAAGGAAACACATGCTGTATGTTTGTAGGAGACTGGACTGTCTCAGAATGGTTTATTTATTCATTTGTTGTGTGTTCACAAACGCCCCCATAGAATTTATTTTGTGATTTCCACGCTTGATTTTTTGGTTTTGGTGCATTATTTTCGCTTTTCTTAGTGCCAGTGAAGTGATCATGAATTTCCGTTTTTCGCAGGCTGTCTTTGAACGCCTCTCGAGCCGAACGAGAAGAGAGAAGGCATGGAGTCGGACGCAGACGTGTTTGTCGAGACTGTTAAAAGCATAACTAAAGTGTACGTTTTTTTAAAAAAAAACAGCACCACAGCGCTCCTTTTTCGGAGCTGCAATATGTATCGATATTAGCCTACTATCAAAATCTTTTTCCATTTTCAAACATTTTTTATAAAGCTCCAGGGAGCCCCGAGATGTCGCTAAAGAGCCGCACGCAGCTCTGGAGCCGCGTGTTGCCGACCCCCGGTTTAGGTTTTTTGTTGTGAAAGAAAAAGCCATGCGCACTGATATCGTCAACTGTGTTTCTTCTTTTCCTTTGTCTCGTTGACAGGAATGCCTGTGGCCAGCAGTGCGCTCGCGGGCAGGTAACCAGGCGCGCCGCTGCAGTCATGGCCAGGCCGGCCGGGTGGCTCACACCTTCTTCTGTGGTCGTCGCCGCCCTGGCGGCGGCGGTGCTGGCGGCGCGGGTGTCGTCGGTCGAAGAGCACGAGTGGCACTTTGACGCAGGTTGGGCACGTTGTCTCCCGTTCGATCGCTGATGTGAACCAAAACAGCGGCACCTGCCGAAGCAAGTCGATGGCCTCGAGATTTTTCAATGGATTTGGAAGTGTGTTCCTCCTGCGCCGTGAAAGCTGATCTCGGAGCTCTGATCTCGTCTGCGCTGCGACGTTGTGTGGCGCCACGAAACGTCCAACGAACAGGGCGACGTGATCTTGATGCGTGCGCGTTGGTCCGAGAGCGTAGCGGTTAGCATCGGCGGCTAGTGTTCAATTATTCATGTCCGTGAGGACAACGGGACCGTCGGCGAGGAACGAGGGCAGCGGCGCAAATGCGACAAATGTCACCACATGTATAATGCAGACAAACAGCATGTTCATTTACGAAATGGGCAAGTCCGTTCTTAAATACGAAAAAAAAAAACAGTCCGTGGCTCAACGCTAACATTAGCGGCCGCTGTTCTGTGCTGAAAAAAAAATGGTCATGATGTCATTGAATCACTTACTTTAACTCGACTAGATCACGTTATAGTTGACTACAAAAGAAAAGAAAGCTTGAGTTATTCAACCCCCCCCCCTCCCGTAGGCGCCCTATTTTCTTGCTCCCTTCCAATATTCTCCTCACATTGTCAAATCAGCGAGTCTCATTCCCGTTGTTATCAACAGGCTCTGCGCTGTGTTCTCTTCCTGTCTGCCAGCTAGTCGAGTGGAACAGGAGAGTGAAATGGTCCCCCCCCCACCCGTTCCGTAGGACGGCTAATACCCAGCCGCATTACCAAGTGTCAGTCGGTGGGGGCAACCGGGTGGAACAGGAGCGCGCGCCGGCTTTCATATCTGACTGCGGCAGCAAGCACGAGCCGCAACTTCAACGGCGCCTTTGTCGCAAACGGCGACAGGAGTTTCGCACAAACTCATTACACGGCTTGTTTGTTCCGGGCGCAATGCTTTTGGATTCACAACTGGAAAGTCGTCTGCGTAGATGATATTGGGACACACGACCGTGACGTGACGGGGGGGGGAAATGTGGTTGATTGATGTGTGGGAGCAAATCTTTGAGAGTTGAAGATTCGAAAGCAGGCCTCGGATAGAAAGCGTGACTCTTGAGCCGACTTTTACGAGTCACAGCCACGACTTCTGTCAAACACATTTTCACCCGAATGAGGTTTTTGGAGTGCGTCTCCAAATGTGGATTTCATTTGATCTAATGACAAAAAAAAAAGACGTTGAGCGTCATGACGATGATTTAATGACACTGGGCACCTGTTTAATGGGTGTGGATCCAGTGCGGGTGCGCGTCTGCTCCACCCTCTGGGCTTTTTAACATTTGTCACTCGGCTCCAAATTCCAACGGGGTGACTCAATGACAATGAACCCCCCCCCCCACCCCCCCTCCCACTCCCCCTTCCTGTCCTGTCAGTGCCCTCTCTACTTCATCGCCACCCGAGCCTCCCCTCGGAGCAGACAAGCTCCTCGTCTTTGTAATCGTTTGATAATGTCTGCCGCTGGAATTGAGTCAACGCCGGCACCCGAGAGGCTCGCCCGCAGCCGGCGCCGTGGTTTCCGTCGCTCCTTTTGTTCCCCGTGCCGCCAATCCTCCCCGGCAGGGTAACGGTAACGGGAGTTGCGCCGGGTCGCACAAAAAGGCGCAATGAGAAGGCTGTCGTCTTGGTCGTCGACTCGAATCCGCGCATTTCCCAACCGAATTCATGTGTAGTGCGCGAGATGTTTGGGTGTGCTGCGGCAAATTCAAGAATTAACTGCAAATATGAGGAGCCGTGTCAGCAGCGTGTTATGACAGACGGAGCAATTAAGTCTCGGAATGAATGCAAATGGCATTCATCGGTTCTCTAAACAGCAAAAATGTTGTCGTAGAGAAAAATGACACTCTCGATTATATTTTATAAAGACCTCCAGAATGACATAATGGATTAGAATTCAAAATAATTGATCGTTTTCATCCCAAGTTTCTCTTTCAATGCGCATTTCACAACCTGCAAGTAATACAAGACAGTCAGACAGATGCACGGCACTGTACTGTAGACTCAGCTCCTCTCTCGGCTTCTCGGTACAGCAGTAATACATGCCATTCTATGCAGAGGATAAAGAATATCGTCTGCTCATATCGAAAGAAGTCCAGGTGACTTGTGTCACTCGTGTATTTATTTATTTTTTAGCGCGCTTAGTTTTATGTTATCACAGGCAGGAATAAGTGATGCCGTTGCATTTCGGTACGTTTGACGTGGAAAATGTGTTTTTCCCCTCGAAGATGAATATCAGCACAGTGGGGGAAGTTACAAGCAAATTTATTGCAGGGTTACGAGTTCTCTTGCCACGCGGCAGCAAAGTCCAGAAGTTTTCCCAAAAATGACATAACAAGGCAAATTCGCCGTGCTCGGAACGGGGAGATTGAGTTTATCCCCCTACTGATGCTCTTTGCTGATCGCACTGTGGCTCCTGGCTCTTCCCGTCCTTTTCTTTTTTCCTTTTCATCTCCGTCGCCTTCCTGTCTGCATCTGCAGCCGCTCAGTGTCGTTACGCCCTGGGGATGGAGGATGGCAGCATCCTGGACTCTGACATCACCGCCTCCAGCGCCTGGTCAGACTCCACCGAGGCCAAACATGCAAGGTCAGTGAGTTGAGCCGTTCAATTATTGGCGTTCGCTGCTTTTGGCGAGGTGGGCCAGAAGGTTTCAAATAGACCAATTTGTTGGTCCATATTTGCAAATAACCTCAATTAATTTTTTGGAATCAATTAGTGGACTTTAAAGCAGGATTGGATTGATTGCAAAGTAGAAAAGTCATTTCAGGCAAATGAAGGATGCAAAAAAAAAAAAACAGACGAAGGGAGAAAAAAAATCTTTCAGGAAGGAAAAGATGCCAGGACAAAAAATGTAAATGTCATTCAAACCTTTTTTTCCCCCCAGTGTCCTTTTGGCGACCTGCAATATTTCTTCCCTTTTCCACCCACCGCCACCACCAAAACAATGCCAACATATTTCAGATGCAACCTTGCGTGTTGATTTCTGCACAACGATGCGTCAAGTGTTTCCGTCTGCTCCGCATCCCTCCGATGCCTTGCAGTGAAACGGGATCGTGTCGGCCCCGCCTCCCCTCAAGCCCATCCCGAAGCAATTTGTCCCAAGCTTATTGTGACAGAAGATGACCGAGTGGGCGTTTGTGTTTTGTAATGTCATTAGCTACTTAGCTGTCTGGCAGGAAAGGAGCTGAGAGCGGGGTCGGCCCTGCACGGCGCTCTCATAACCACGCGTAGGAGCGATACAGCCAGTGTGTACGTGTGTGGGCGAGCGCGTGTTTGGCTGAGAGCCCGACCGTGTGGAAATGATTATTAGCCGCGGCGCTCTCTTGGGAGAGCACGGGGGGCAGAGGGTGGGGGTGTCGAACGCAAAGACGGACGGAGCGGCGGACGCACGGCAAAGCAAACAAGCGAGGAGGGATCGGCGCTAAAAGCACGCGAGGAATCGTTTGAAAACGAGCTTACAGCCCCGCGGGGGACGGAGAGGCTGATTGATGTGGAGATGAGCGCAGCAATGGAGCTCCAAGAAAAAGTGTGGGGTGGGGGGGGGGGAGCGGGGTCAATAATGGCCCTTTCCGATTGGAAGCAATTAAGAGTCTTGGACAAAAAGGCATCGCGTCTACAGTTAAGTGCTCCCACTGTCTGCGAAAATCGGCGTTACAGAGACACCACGTGAAAAAAGCAAGAACATTTTAGTCATCGCATGCGTTTGGCCAAATGTTTTTGGAATGTGGGAGGAAACCGAGCACCCAGAGAAAAACCAACGCAGTCACCGTGATGCGAAGGAAGGCCACAGTCGGAATGGAACCGTGCACCTCTGCGCTGTGAAGCGCCCGTGCTAACCAGTCGACCACCGTGCCGCCCTTGTGTTCCTGTTGTTTTATTTTATTTTCAAATGTATTTTAGTAGTACTAATTTTCTGACTTTTCACCTTATTTTGGATATTTAAAAAAAAAAGTCGTTAAAATCCGCTGCTGCCTTTTTTATTTATTTATGTATTTATGTATTTATTTATTCGTTTGTTTATTTTGACCGCGACATCTTTTGATTATTATCGCCAGGCTCTTGATAATTTATTCATTTTAATTCTTCTCATTTTTTTTTTTTTTAATCCAGACTATAATTTTTCCCAAGTTGTGAAGAAAAAACACGTTTGGTAGCTTTCCAATACATTATGACATTGTCTTTATCCCGTACAATCCCCCCCCCCGCTGGAAGTGAAACAATCTAACCCGCGAATGCAGTGTTGACACCCGGCCCCCGCTCATCTTCCCATCGCGGCTCTCTAATGGGTGTGAAATCATCCGGCTGTTTCCTGCAGCATGAGCTCACCCTCTGGAGGGAGCAGCAGCATCGCCGTCAGCGTGACGCCATCCATGTCGTGATTTTGCTTTTAGGTGGTCCGAGCAACACGCTGGGCGTCCTCGGAGGAAAGTACAACACAGAGCGCAGCTCACCTCATTTCCTCTTCTTAGATGTGCACGTCCGCCGTGCAGTTGTACATTTTCCCAGCTTGCGATTGCAGACAACATTGTCAGCTTGTACGTGGGCGTCTTCTCGCTGCGGAATCAATTACAATTTGTTTTGTACGTCGTGGGAACAGTCGAGTTGAGCGTTTTTTTTTGTTTTGGACGGCAAGTGTAAATGAGACCCGTGTCCGTCTGCAGGTTAAGCACTGGAGAAGGGGACGGAGCTTGGTGCCCCGCAGGCGCCGTCTTCCCCGATGGATCGGAATACCTCCAGGTTAGCGCCACGCCTCCCCCGCTCACTTTGATTTACAATGGCACTCGCTTCCTCTTGGTCTGCACAAGTCACATGACCTTGTAGGACATACAGTACAATGTGGTGACCGCGTCTTTCTGGAAAACTACACGGCCAAACCTTTTGAAGCATGTACAGGGTGACATGATGCGAGACTGGAAGTCTCTGAGCATCTACGGTGCATCCAAAAAGTCAACATAGGTTGGTTCAAATGCCCGGATTGGAAGACCTGACCCCAAAATGACAGGAAAAGCCTACTAGAACTTTATTTGCGGTTACTCTGAAATGTTGGGAGGTGTGTGCCAACTCCTATTTCATCGTCAGTTATAAGGGGGTGTGCACACTTGTGCAAACACAATATCTCAGTTTTCTTTTACTTCCCACCCTCTCCAAAATAATTTTTTCTCCAATTGAGTCGAAAAGGTTATGAAATCTTGTACTTTTTAAAAACGATTATCACAAAAACCTGGCATTTGACAGGGGTGTGTAGACTTTTGATATCCATTCAATAACAGAGATGGGCAAACTTTTGCAGTCCTCGGTTCATTTTACAACAGAAAGATCAGCCAGGACATTTGTAGATGTTGCAAGAAGCTAACCTGTGTCTGTAAAATACTTTATTGAAAAAATAATTTAAAAAAGTACCACCTAGCTCACCCGCTATGAGCAAAGTTCCCAAATCGACATTCTGTGTTTAATAATCAAGCAGCTGACACACTTTTGAATGTCACGATGGTCCCGTTAATTCAAGCCTGCCAACAACCTGTGCCGCGCTAGCTAGCGTCGTGTGTTTTCCCTCCATCGCTAAGCTAAGCTAAGCTAACTGAGTCCCCTTTTCCTGCAGGTGGACCTTCGCAAGCTCCACTTCCTGGCCCTGGTGGGTACTCAGGGTCGCCACGCCGACGGGCACGGCCAGGAATTTGCCCGTAGTTATCGCCTGCGCTACTCTCGAGACGGCGTTAAATGGATCACCTGGAAGGACCGCTGGGGCCAGGAAGTAAGGACGGAAATGAAGCGTGTCTTTTTTTCTTTTAATACATAATTCCTCTGTGAGGATTTATGGAGCAGCCGTGCCATGGTGGAACAAAAAGAGCCCAGTGGGCCTTTTTCAGCTCAATCCAATGACACACCTGTGCTGTGGGGTCCCTCTCCAATATTTTCTTTCACGAACAGCCCCCGGGCGGAGCGTGTGCGCACTACAATGGGAATTAGACCCGCGGCGGCAAACGTTTTAAGGAGGCCGACGTTATTCTGAACCTGCCTCGGCGAGAGACTCGAGTCTGCACAATCGCCGCAGCGGCAAAGTCTTGCCTCGGCTTTGTCTCTCAAATCAGTTGGCGCGTTCAAGGCTTCTCCTTGGCGCTTTTCTGCGATGAAAATCATCACGCCGCTTGAGAAGTGAATGCCAGACTTGAGAGGGGGCGGAGGGCAGTCGTAGTTGTCTAGCTTCAGAAACGCATGATGAAAACTGCAACTCAAGACTTGTAGTTGCTGTACAATGCTCCCTCGCCTATCGCGGTTAATGGGGACCAGGACCCTGCCGCAATAAGTGAAAAACCGCGACGGAGCTTTGGCTCCCCCCGAGGAATTTTCGCGCATGTGGGTACCAGCATTTTTAAAATATAGAAACCGTATTTATACTTTACATATTTGAGCCAAAGCCTGCAGTGTTGACTCAAATCTTTCATTCTAAAACCTTCTACCTTATTTAACACACATCAGCATTGCCTTCTGCGAGAGACCGAGAGACTTGTGTTACTCTCACTTTACGCTCTGACGGTGTAGCCGCCGTTAGCCTCCAGCTAGCTGCTGGACAGCTATCCTTGTGCAGCCCACGTGTTTATGAAAAGACAATTAAACGGCAGTGATGAGGAGGAGGCGGCGAAGAGAGACAAGCCCAATCACCCCCCCCCCCCCCCCCCCTCTCTCTCTCTTTGTCATTCTCTCCGCCGCCCGCGCACATAGCAAACACTAAAGCGTGACAAGACACCGATCAGAGAGTCCACCGCGTGACGAGACACGAGGGAAGGTGCTGGGTGTGGCCGCGAAGACGAGCAGCCAATCAGCTGACGGGATAAATCCACTCGTGCTGTCATTGGTCAACATCGCGCCGGGAACCAATCCTGCATCCAGCCACGTCCAAAACCTCGGAGTCATTCGACATTTTTTTTTTTTTTTGAATACAGTACTTTGGGGGGGGGGTAAAAAGCGATAAATGAAGCGCGCTATGGTGAGGGATCACTGCAATTAGTCGGCGTCTCGCACGCGTTTTCCTTCAACCAACCATACAATGCAATAAGTAACGCGTCACCCAGCTTGAAACTAGCGCAAACCAAACTGCTTGTTCCTCCAAGGTGGTGTCCGGGAATGAGAACACCTACGACGTTGTTCTGAAGGACCTGGGCCCCCCCATAGTGGCCCGCATGGTGCGCTTCTATCCGCTGGCCGACCGAGTCATGAGCGTCTGCCTTCGAGTGGAACTGTACGGCTGCGTGTGGACGGGTAAGCGGCTGTAAGCGTGACCGGACTTTGCGGCTCTTGTGATGAATTGTCATTCGTCAGTCTGAGCGTGCCGTGAAAGTTTTGGGACCGGATTGTTTGTGGTTGTTCTGTTTATTTCTGTTGTGCAAAGGTGGCGGTTGTCATAAATATTGGCCAGAGAAGCCAAAAAAAAAAAAAAAATGCTGGGTTACCTTCGGGACATACGGGCAAAGTCAGTAATGTTGTGAGGACGGCAGCAAACTCTGCGTGGGGGGGCTATATCGCAGAAAGACCAAAATGAGTGGTGGGGGAGACGGCAAGCGGCTGTAAAACAGGCCGAATCCAGATGCCAGGGGGGTGTGGCAGGGGGGGGAGATGTTTTTTTTTGGGGTCCAAACAGATTTCAGTCCCTACGCGCAGCCGCCGTCCCACTCGTGCTGGCCAATGTGACTAAAACCATTTTTATAACCAATCATATCTCAAATTTGCAAGCTTTGCCTTTGATGATGTCTTCATTTTTTCTCTCCGTGGCCGTCCGTGCCTTGTCAGAGCAAAACTTCCAATTGGAACCAGTAGAATGTTGCTGTCGAGATCCGCGCACATTTCTGAACCTGAGAAATGCGACCTATTTAACTGCGGGTTGACATTGCATTCACGTGCCGTGCCGATGCGTTCAAAAGCTGCCGCGGGAAAGTGGCGGCGGGATCAAGTCCGGTTCGGTCCTGCCGCGCCGGCGGCGTAAAGAGAAGACTCCACACCTCGGGTTGAAGAAATGAAATGTTGGAAGGGCCTCAACCAACGTGCTTTGCGGACCACCGTGATCGGGATTTACGGAGGCGGGGCTACTTTTGGGAGAGCCCTCGAAGCGGCCCATAAATAGCGGACGTTAGGTGTCGAGTAGGTTCGGGTGGCCCGGCGTGAACGCGCGTCCTTTTGCAGAAGGTGAAAAATGATCCAGTTGATAAGAATGATTCCGTGTGTGTGTGTGTGTGTGTGTGTGTGTGTGTGTTGTTTCCCCCTCCATGCGCCAAACGCATCGCTTTGAGAGATTGCATCAAATTTACAGGCAGCATGCCGTCCGTCTGCCAGCTTGGGTGTCTGCCCTCTGACGACTAGCTTTAGCTCTGTGCGATTTCCCCCTCCCAGCCCCCCCCCACTGTATTTATGAGCGCTCGCCTTCTCCGCAGCGGCGTCCCAGCTCCCTCGTTCATCACGTCGCCGCCGCCGCCGCCGCCTCTTGATCAGCGCCGTCCCGCTCTTGTCTTTCGGCGAGAGCGTCTCATTCGGGTTTGCTCCAAAATGGAGCCGGGTCACTTCTGATTGTCTGGAGCCGAAGATTAGCCGCATTCCGGCTTTATTTTAATATGGCCCCCCTTTTTTGCGCCAATCGGCGCCGTTTGAGTGGGTTTGTTTTGGGTCAGTTCTGATCGTCTGGAGCTGGGGGAGGAGCCTTATTGATAGTCTTAACATGGCCTCTTTTTACGACAATCGGCAACCGCTTGAGTGGATTTGTTTTGAGTGTGCGCTGGCATCACTTGTTTCGTGGCGACGTACTTTCTTTACTTTCACTTGCCAAAGTCCTAAACCATGCGGACTGAAACTTGAAAGCTGAAATGATCGGCGTTATCCAGCCAGCGGGCACAAAAATTGGTATTTCAAAGGCAAAACCACTTTTCAGAAGGCCACCTAATTTGATCAAAAATGACTTTCATTCCTTTCTCCAAAGGCTATCATCATCAAAATGATCCATTTCTTTACACTGTACGCAAAAAGTTTTTGAATTGATCAACTGAAATAGTTTTCAACCAAACTTTTAGTGTGGAGATGCGGCCAGTACACTCGTCTGGCGATTGAATTATCAAGATTTTCATTTTTCTGCACAATGTTTCTGCTGGGTGTGGTGGGGCAGTGCCCTCCTTTGCCCCTCATCCAAAAACTGCCCCAAAAGTTCTCAAAAGACTTCCCAAAGAGTGAAATGGGAATCCTGGCCGACGGAAAATGAACATGATTGCCAAAAGCGCTCGATTTTCACATGTATTTTTTCTCATGCATCATATACACTCCTGGAGCCTACTAAAAATGCGCTTCGGTGAGTAAAATGACTCCAAAAAGGGCAAATATTATGTCAGGAATGGTTTATTATGGAAACCAGAGTGCTGCCCACGTCTGCTTTGCCCGATTAACTCATCCGCTCAGGCCGCGCGCGCGGACCCGAGTAACGGAGCCTTGGGTTTTGTTTGCCTAGCTTGAAGCAAGTGCTCACCCGCCGTTTGCCCGCCTCGCTGATTGCGGATCCTCTGTCGGCTCCGAACACGCCGCACGCGCTCAGGTGACGAAGGCTCGGCACGTTGACTCCCCAATCATTCCCGCTTCTCCGTCCGTCACTTCCCTCAGATGGCTTAAAGGCTTACGCGGCTCCGGTTGGCCACGTCATGAATCTGTCGGGCTTGCCCGTCTACCTGAACGACTCCACCTACGATGGCAGCACGGAGCAAGGGTAAGTGCTCTTCGCCGACTCCGCTCGCTGCTGTTATAAAAAAAGGCAACAAAAAAAAAAGCGTCAAGGAGAAGCAAGTGTTTCCCAAAGATGGAAGAAAGGGGATCTGCGGTGTTATTGTAGTTGCTGAGGGATTTGGAGGCACGTTTCCTGGCCATAATGTTTTGGCAGGCCGCTAGACGGGCCGCATCAGGATTCGTGGCAGGGTCACGCTCAGCTCGGGCTGCGCGGTTAATGGGCCCCAAAATGTTTTGCTTATGAGTAAGCGAACACCTCTTGATGCGATCCAGACGCATTCTGGCGCAGATGTGTGTTCGCGGGAGACGAGAGGGGGGGGTGACCTCGCTGTGTTTTTGGTGTGGTGCGATATGGCCTTTAAATCAAGAAAAAAATATTCTATCCATCCCCCCCCTCTCAATCTCAGTTCTAATTAGAATTTTTTGTTTCCCGCATTTGCTTTTTAGAGGATGCAAATGACAACGTCAATTTCTATGCGGCCCATTTTTGTGTTCCGCTGCCCATCAAATATCTGCTCAACAAAAGCCTTCAAATGAGAGGAAAACAGAACAGGATTGTTTCTTGACATATTGTTAAATGTTTTCTTTTCCTACGCGAGCTTGTCCGTTATCCGTCCAAACGTACGGAAATGAATTCACACTTTAAACGTTTGAACAATTTAGCATCCTGATACGCCTGCGCTTTTGTAAATGAGCGCCTCTCTATTCGCAGCCGCGCGAGTCGAACCCGTCGTCCGTGCAAGCCGGCATGAAAAACTCAGCCCGACAACCGAAATCAAACCCGTTCACCGCCATTGACGGCGACGGACGTCAAAGATCCATTCGACCTTTGCTGGCAGTGAATGATGAAATCAATGGCTGGACGAGCCCTGCCCCTCGTACATTGAGGCTCCTCCTACATGTCTGCGCAGGGTGCAATTTGGCGGCCTGGGTCAGCTGTGCGACGGCGTCCTGGGAGGAGACGATTTCATGGAGAGCAAAGAGCTGCGGGTGTGGCCCGGCTACGACTACCTGGGCTGGAACAGGGATGTCCTCGGGAAGCCCAGCGTGGACATTGAGTTCCACTTCGAGAAGCCTCGCCTGCTCCGTGTCATGCAGGTAAGGTAGCGCCACGGCAGCCCCTGGCTGTGTACTCGTGCATTGTTTTTATTTATTTGTTCTTACAAAAAAAAAAGAAGAATTATGAGAATAACGCTCTATAATGTTATACTTTAAGCATAGAATAATGACACGATTAAATAAACAGTTTGGTCGCACTCCTTCAACGCGGATTGTGCTGCTCTTTCCGTCGCGCGACGGACTTCTCAGTACGGCAGTAATATTAGGCATTCTCTGCGGAGGATGAATACACATGGGCGGTGTGTTAAATGGTTGGTCTACATGTGTTGCTGCATCGTTTGTGTTCCTTTATCACTTGCTGAAAGGGTCGAAAGAACGCTTTAAAGACTTGGTCATGCACATGAGGTCTTGAACGCATACGGCGCCAAACGTTCTTTTCGTGCGTCGTGGTTATTCTTTTGCTTTTTTTTGTGCGGTCGGTCGTAAATCTCGCCGTTGCGTAGAATGCCGCGTAGCAAGTATTGAGCTGGCTTTGTCTTGAAAGAGAAAAAGAATTTGAATCCTTTAATGATCCCTCAAGAGGGGGGAATTCGGTTTGCCAGCATTCTCACACTCCCAACACATCCGTGCAGGGGGAAATGCGTAGTCACGCTGACCGATTTGAAAGAGATCTTATTTGGATTGCGACGCATCCGCCGTCTAAAAAAAAATTTTTGTTTTTTTCCACTTGAATGGGACCTTTGCGATCCCACTGGAACGTTTTTGTCTGTTTTGCGACGTATTTCCGAAGAGTGAGCACGCGCCGAAACCACGTTCGCTACCTCGGCGATCACGCGGCTCCCCCGTTCAATTTCCTGTCTCCATTCACTTGCATCCCCACTCGAGGCGCAAGTGCCCCCCCCCAAACTAATGATTTGTCTCCAAGATGTTCTTTGTAGCGCCACCAGCTCATTTCCACTTTGGAGCGCATGACCCCAATTGGAATCTGGAGAAACTTGTTGCGTAAATCAAGCGTACTCATGAATAAAAATGAGTATTTATTTTTTTTATGAAGGGCTATAAATATGCATTATTGTTATTAAGCACTCTCCAAACATTTCCCATGTGTTCAACACAGATAAGGAAGCTGACAAATAGCGTTTTTTTTTTTTTTCGTTGTTCTCATTTAATTGAAGGCTTTGATCTGATAAATGAATAACCTCATTAGGCTAAGTCAAGCATCACGGCGGGCTAATGGGTGTAGACGAGGTGAATGCTTTATTTATGCCTCGAATGAAGCACTGCACCCACCCCCGCGGGTCATGTGATCCATGCCACCTTGAAAATACACGACGGGCAACGCAGCGGACAAATGATTTTTTTTTCACTGTTGGAGTGAGAAATTTTCCATCGCGCGTATCTTCGCTCTGGCAAAATGTCGCCAATTTTCACCGTCGCCATCAACATCCCAAGCCCCCCATTTTCAAAAATGCCTTTCATTTCCAATGAAAACACTTTTCAGCTAACCCGATACAATTCTCACCATTTTTTTCTCCTCCCCAACTATTACCCTATTTTCCGCGCTATTAAGTCGCACCGAAAAGCATTCCATTTTCTCAAAGGCTGACAAGTGCACCTTATAATCCGGGACGTAGTGTTTTAAATCTTCTTTAAAACGCTTTGTTATAGCTGCTGCGGTTGTGAAAGCTCGATGTAAAAAAAAAAAAGCTGTATTGTGTTGTATTCCCTTTAGTGGAGCTCCATCTAGTGGATGCACAAAGCAACCACATACACTATTGTAGCTTCTATGCTGTGCGCCTCATATATATTATATGAAAACTGTTTTAAAATGGTCCATTCATTGAAGGTGCGCCTTAGACTCCGAAGCGCCTTGCCGCGCGGGAAATGCGGTACTGAAACCACGATGAGAACAGTTTGTCTCATCCTGTCGAAACAAGATGGCGTCTGCTGACAACTTTGGTGTTTTTACGATTGTCCCCTAATGTTAATCATTCGCCGCACGTCCACCGTGTTTCAGTCATAAATCCTGAAGCTGTACACGCGTTGTTTTGGATGGAGCCTCGAAAGCTCCCCTTTGTGTTTTACTCCCAGTCTCTCTTTCTTTTTTTTTTTTTTTTTTTTTGTTAGGCTCAGGCTGTTTCCTGGATTTTCACCAGGGGGGCTTTCCCAACTCTAACCTCAACTGACATGACGCTGTGGATTTGTCAAGAGTGGGAACGCGAGCCCCATTCCAGCAAAGTTACTTAACATGCGCCCGTTAACCTCACGCGCGTGTTAACCTGCACTTCCCTTGAACGCACAATGTATTGCTTTGGTTCCCCCTCGGGGGGGCGTTTGGGGCGGGAGGCTTCGTGGCGCGACCTTGGCTCCAAAGAAAAAAAAAAATGGCTGGCAGGCAGCTCAACGTGCGACGCAGCTGCTGGCCTCGCATGTGACCTCGCATGTGACTCGCTTACAGGTGACGGGCTCGGAATCAAGCGAAACAGGTTAGCAAGGCGTCACCTCCGGCGCCTGCGTTTCGTCATCGCTTCCCAACCCCACCCCAAGGGCCGCGTTTTGCCGCCTAATTCCGGTCGCCGCCTCCAAGGCACGCCGGCATTGCGGAACCTTGAGCTCAACGCGGCGAATTTTCCCATCGCAACAAAATGCAAATGCTAACAGGAGTCCAAAATGTCCACCCACTCTGTCGTCATTTTGGGATGTTTTCAGCTTCCAGTTAGTTTGTTGGGAAAAAAAACAATGTATGCGAATATTCCCGTCCCCCGCAGGTGCACAGCAACAACCGCCACACGCAGGGCGTGCGGGTGTTCAACAAGGTGGAGTGCGCTTTCAAGGGCGGCCTGCTGCAGCCGTGGTCGTCGCCGGCGTTGGCCTTGGCCGTCCCCCTGGACGACCTCAAGGACCCGTCGTCCCGCACGCTCTCCCTGCCCCTGGACGGACGCCTGGCTCACATCCTGCGCTGCAGCTTCTTCTTCACCGACACCTGGCTGCTCCTCAGCGAGATCTCCTTCCTGTCGGGTAACGACTACGACAGTTACCTCTACTTGTACTTGGGACGACGTCTGCGACTAACCCGCGCCGCCGCCAAATTTCCTTTTCGAACTTGGCGGTTATCGTCTCAATTCAAGTTCCTCGCCTGGGTTTTGTTGTTTTGTCCCCTCACTGCGTTATTTCCATCGTGATGCGTTATCACGCTCGGCCGGGCGTTTGTACGTGCGCAGCGTGGGAAGAAAAGCGAAGAGTGAAGCTTATTCATAACCAGGTCATGTCACGGATGGCCGAGTAAACTGGCAACTTTTTTATTTTTTAAATTCGGCTCGATCGACTTCAACAGAGCCTTGCTGGGGAGGCGTTTACTCCCTGCCCGCACGTTATGCGCTGTGTAAACTCTTTGGGTTTATTGACTGAAACGTACTCGGGCCGCGTACAAATGGAAACGAACGAACGGGACCTCTGCAAATTGGGAGGAGTCACGCTGCTTGCCACTTTAAACCGTCTTCCCTCCAAAACTGTGGGGGGAGGGGGGGAAAAAAAAAAAAGGCCATCAGTCGTAATCACACCTAAGCCCGGAAAGCGAAAAGAAAACTCCAAACAGCTGCTAATAAATAATGCATTGTTTGGCTTACAGGCAGTAAACAAAACTTTTGACTGACAACTTCAGCAACCCGCCGCGCTTGACTTGACAAACTTACAACTTCGCTTTCTAATGAGATCCAATGGGACGACTTTACCCCATCGACTGCATTACAAAGATGATCATGCTTTTTTTTTTTGGAAGACTGTGTGTGTGTGTGTGTGTGTGTGTATACAGTGTATATATATATATATATATATATATATATATATATATATATATATATATATATATATCTATATATGGATAAATAGATAGATAGATTGATTTATTTTTGCCCTTTGGCACCTACTGGACAGTCCCATGTCTGAATGTTTTGTTTGCCAACGTGACTTCATGCCAGTCCTGATCTGGAAAAGCAATTTTTTTTTGGGGGGGGGGGCTTGCAATTGCTATTTGAAATGATTTCAGTGCAAAGCTGTCTGTCCCTTTTTCGATTTCAACGTTTAATTTCCTGTTTGTGTTTTTTTTTTTTTTCATCGTCATAATGTAAGAACTCATAATCAATGAAAAATGAAGAAAGACATTTTTCAAAATGCCCAAATCACCCACGACCTTAATGAAGTCGAGCATGTTAGAGAATGGATGGCTGGGTGTTGGGATGTTTTTCTGAAAACTCTCTCTGGTCCCCAGACATTTTTGAAAATGACACGACACAAACGAACAGTCGCAAGACTGCCACCAGCAGCCCCTCACCATCCGTCAAGCACACCTCCGCCTCTCCCGCCCCCGGCGACAGCACCTCCAGCGCCTCTGGTGAGTTCAGCTCATCAAGCTCCGCCTCCCGGTACCCCACTCCCACCCCCCACCTCCTCCTCCTCCTCTGCCAGCTGGTCATTACCCATCATCCTTTACTCCTCCTCATCTACCAGCCTTTCTGTATCTTTGCCTCAAACTCACTTTGAGTGTACACCTGCCGGCCAGCCTCTTTTAAGCTCTAAATCTGATCGCACGTTGCGTTACCCAAAATGTCCCGCCGCCTTTGTCGGCTATATTTTTTTTAACTCCCTTTACGAGTAACAGGACTGAAAGTAACAGGAGTGAGGTTTTTTTTTGGGGGGGGGTTTGCACGGAATTAAGAAAACATGAACTGTAGCTACATTGCGTTTATGCTAACATGTTGACACTCAGCACATTGCTTCAACAGGAAATATATTTTCGAAATAATCCAATGGCATCCAAAAAATTCCAATATTGTTGACATATCATCAACGATGGCGAAAAAATCAAATCGCTGTACTTCCTACGGTTGTTGATTTGAACTGACCTGAACTGATTTACGATAAGGAGCACTGGGGAAAAGAAATGATAAAGGATTTTGTAAGGTTCTTTCACTGTAAAATCACATTTTGGGAAGAGAGGAGCCACTCAACAAATGTTGCTTTTGTCGATGTTTAAGGTCGTTAAAATTCATCTTCAATTTTTTAAAATGAAATATTCAATCAGATCATCAATGTGGAGGAAACTTTGCTTCGAAAAAAAAAAGGTTTTCTGTTGATTGGCTGATATCCATTATTATATATATATGCCCTATGTTATATATGCAGTATAGAGGGAGGGGGGGGGGGGATAGAGAGAGAGAGCGAGAGAGACGATTTGCGTCCATTGCGCCCTGCCGGGCGGTCCTCGCGCCCCCTCATTCGCTGTCTTCTTTCATCGCCACCTCCGCTCATTCACACCCCCCCTCCCCCCGTTGTTGGTCTCCTCCTCGTCCTCCCTCTCCAGCGCCTCCTCCCACCGCCGGCTCCACCTTCCCGACGGACACCGCCGCTAATTGGACGCCGTCAGGTGAGACAAAGGGAAGTTGAAGCCAGGGGTTGCTTACCCGGCGAATCCCCGTTCGCCCGCCCGCCCGCCCGCCCGCCCGCCCGCCTCCTCCCCTCTGTTCACTCCGCCGGAGCCTCTCAAGTTGGAGCACAAGGCGCATTCCTTTGGCTGCAGAGTTTGATTCAGTCAGTCAGAAAAATCGAAAAGGTTTGGAAGGCCCATGAGCGCAACGGGGACGAATCATACACCAAATTTTGTTCACCTTTTCCACACTTTCTCAGTCCGTTTCGGCCCGAAGTCTGGAACGTGTCAATGACATCACGAGATGCTGGTTTTCGTCCCCCTGCTCGCGGCCTTCCGCGCTTCCTGCTTGTTGCTTTCACTTTGGTGTTCGGCACCTCAAATGTGCATTCGGGTCAGGCGGTTGAGTGATTCCACTCCTGATTGAAAGACCAACAGCCGAGCAGACCATAGTCCCAGCATCTCCTGATCATCTTCCTCATTGTCAGGACTTTTTTTTTTTCATGTTTTCATTCCGACTTTAGAGGTTCCAGCGTGTACAGGAAAAAAAACGCTAACATGTTTGCGGACAATAACAAAATGGCTTCCTCTGGTGTTTTGTTTTGTGCGCATGACCTGGGTGGATCGAAGTCTGGAAAAGTCTAAAAACTAAGATGGAAGTAGACTCTGTGGCATGCTTTGTTCACATGTTGGTGGCGGGGGGGTTGGGGGGGGGGTTAATCTGAGGATTTATTACCGAGATTGTGTTGACAGGCCGTGTGTGTGTGTGTGTGTGTGTGTGTGTGTGTGTGTGTGTGTGTGTGTGTGTGTGGAAGGGGGCCGGGGGGAGGGGTCTTGTCATTCTTGGCGCTGGTGTTTGTTCTCGCATACCTGCATGCCTCATACGACCTTCAGAGGGGATTGAATGACCTTCGAGTTTGATACATTGTGTGTCGAGAAGGAGCGGCAGAATTTTCACATTCTTTTCTCCGAGCGGAGGCCTGCGTGGTATGAATCGGTCACCCCCCCCCCGGTCACGTCTGAGCTGAGCACGCGGCCGCCGCCGGAAACGTTACACTGCACGCGTCCCGACCGGAGGTCGGCTCACCCGCTTGCTGGCGCCCTCCGTCGCAGGTTCCGAGTTTGCCGCCGTGTCCCCGAGGGCGGGGCTTCCCGTGGCCAAGGACGACAGCAGCAACACGGCCATCCTGATCGGCTGCCTGGTGGGCATCATCCTGCTGCTGCTGGCCGTCATCGCCGTCATTCTGTGGCGGCAGTACTGGAAGAAGTTGCTGGGGAAGGTGAGCTTCCGAGCGCCCGCGTCGGCGTGGCTTTCGGGCGCCGATTCGTGAGCCGACGAGTAGTCTGACGCGGCATCGCCACAGCCAGTCGGTGTGTGGAATCGAGACTGTGTTTCCCATACCCGCCCAGAATGTCCCAGAGTTGTTTAGCACAGCATTGTGAACTTTGTTTGATTTCAGGAGTTCTGTACGAAAGTTAGAATACGTTAGCATTTTTTTATTGCGGTTGGTATTGAATTTATTTATTTTTTGGGTTGTTTTTTTTTTTCAGGGCAGGTTGGTTTGATCATTTTTTTAAATGTATTATTAATTTTTAATGTTTCATTTAGTTTGAGCATTAGTTTTAGATTTTTTCAATGTTTTATTTTTTTACGTCAAGCCTGTCACGTGCAAGATTGACGAATGCGACCAGTTACGACTGAGTTACAAAAAAAAACAAAAAGTCCAAATGAAATCAAAGTAACTTTAATGGAAAATCCCAAACTATTACAACTTAGATCAAGACTAGAGCAGTGTTAGCCAACCGTTATTGAGCCAAGGCACATATTTCATACTGGCACATTTGGCTAGCCCACCCCTCCGTCCAAATGGCTGCGCTTGGTCATTGCCTTTTTCGATTCGTCAACAAATTTCGTTCTTTATGCACCAAAATGCCACCAGATGGCATCAAAGCACTACTTTGACATGACACGAGCTTTTTCCCAGCAAATAAGGGAGAGCGTCAGCAGGCGACCTTTACCTTGTAGCTCTTGTGCGGTCATTCGAACGACGACGAGAGAATTCACCCCCGTTTGCCGCAGGCTCAGGGCGGCCTGTCGAGCGAGGAGCTGCGCGTGCACCTGTCGGTTCCCTCCGACAACGTGGTCATCAACAACACGCACAGCTACTCCAGCCGCTACCAGCGCATACACACCTTCCCCGACGACCCCGAGCGGGAGGCTGAAAGCGAGTACCAGGAGCCCAGCGCCTTGCTGCGCCCGCGGGACCGCCGCGACAGTACAGGTGGGTTCCACGCACGCGCGCACATCCGCGCGCGCATGGGGACACGTACTTTGTCCTTGTCGGAAATCTTCAAGCATGCAAAAGCGTTTGCGCTCTCGGCCTGCGATGTCGCTCGAAACCCCGTCAGCCCGTGTGGACAAAAGTATTGGGACGCCCGCCATGACAGCGACTGCGAGTAAAAGCGGAAGAAAATAAGGTGGTAAGCTTGAGCTAATCGATTGTTCTGCGAGCAAATTTGTCACGTTTGACTTGGGTCCCCCCCCCCAAAAACATTTTTTAAATCGCCTTTGAAATGAATTGAAATGGCAATTTGTGTTTCAGTTCATCGGTTTCGACACCATTTTTTTTTGCTGCGTCATCGCTGGACAAACTGTAGTATTTGCGTGTTGGATGCGTGTCTTAAAGGGCGGAGCCTAACGAGTGACTTCTAGAGCTGGAGTCGGGTTAGCCGACGATTTCATTGTGGCGCGTCGGGTCGCCAGTTGTAGGCCACGGCAGCTTCTGGTCAGCGTCGTCATTTTGTATTTTAGTTTTGGTCAGTTTGTCCCGTTGGCCAAATGCTTGGCGGCGGGAATACAAATGTGGAAATTGTGAGGGTGTCAAATCGTGCGTCGCGGCTTCACGTCTGTCGCGTCTTGACACGTTCCCATGATGACGAGAGCCGCCCATGTCTGGAACATGTGCTTTGTTTACATTCGCTCAAATCCTTTTTTGTCCAAAACGTCTCCATGAATTGATTGAAGAGGTGTGCGTCCCATTACAATAGAACAGGGGTGTCAAGCTCATTTTTGTTGTTGTGGGCCACTTTGGAGTTACGTCGTGCCTCGGAGGGCCTTGACGACAGAAACCGAATTCACGTTTCATCATCACATCGTATTATTACTTGTACACCATTTTTTTTTTTTTTTTTTTTACCAAGCGTCACGATAGTTGACAGCCACAATTTGCTTTAGAGGGACACGTCAAATGACACGGCGGGCCGAACCTGGCCTTGAGTTTGACACGTGTGACATAGAACATGCCAAGTCAACTTTTGTTGTTGTTACTGTGACGTGTTTCAGCACAGTGCGCACAAGTAAGCCAAATGGAAGAACGCCTGCGTGAGGATGCGCCGCTTAAGAGGGCCACAAAACCGCTTTTGTTCCGAGGAGAGAGGAAAAAAAAAAGGAGGAAGGCAGAATGAGGAAAGAAGGGAAAAGCGGGGGTGTGTGGGGGGGGGCGGGGGGGTTACGCTTGCAGTTGTTGTGCACCACAGGAGGTTGGCACGCCGTCTCCGCCAGATCCCTCCGCTTTTGGAATAACTCAACTCCAAAAGATGCTTTCGGCCAACCGGCCTTGTTTTTGCGCTCACCCGCCTTGCCGTCGCCCGCGCTTGCCGTGAGCTCCACCTTGCATCCCATCCTCTTGTTTGATCAGTCACAGAATGCTAACAGGACCTTGTTTTGTTTTGTTCTGTCTACTTTATGCGGTGGCCCACCTCGTCTTGTGTCGATGGCGCGCGTGTGCGTGTGTTGTATCTGTGTGTGTGCGTGTGTATTGTGTGCGTGTGTGCTCTCCCAGCCTTGCTGTTAAACAACCCGGCCTATCACCTGCTCCTGTCAGATCACAGGAAAGGCTCGAGGCCCAGCACCTGTCAGGCTCAGGAAAAGAGTCTCAATGTGCCCCATGGTAAGACACCTCGGGCTGGGCCGACCGCAGCCCAAAAAGTGACCCCCCCTCCGCCCCACCGTGCCCCATAACCCAGGGGTCGGGTGTAGTCAGTAGTCGCTCTTCTTCTAGTCATGCATGAGACTGACTTCACTCCCTTTTTAACTCTTGCCTTGTGTGCTGGGTCATTCATTCATTCATTCATTCATTTGCGAATAAGACAAGGTCTGACATTCGGAGTCAGATGCCTTTGGTAACCTCCTTCTCGGGAAACTCTCAATATCCCGTTAATCCAAGCTTGCGCTCGTCCGGCAGGATTTTTATTGCCGGCAGCGGGTTTTTGTGCCTTTTTATTACTTTGTAGTTTGAGCGCAGCTGGGGAAAAAAAAAAATCAAGAAAAATAACACGATCACGTTGTACTTTATGGAACCATATCGTAATGGCATTATTAAATAGAACAAAAGTTTTTGGGGTTTTTTTTTTTTGCTTCTCTTCAATGGACATTGGTGCTGCTCTTTCACTTGTTGGGCGTCTTGGCCACCCCGAGTCGGGGCAGTATAATACCAACATGGATGTACGGAGCAAGGTTATGAGAGTTTGGGATTTTTCATTCTATTTATATTTATTTCTGTGTGATTTTAGTTTTTTTCATGTCGTTTAAAATATATCAATATGTGCTGCGCCATATAAATATTAACTGGTGTGTCAGCTGAATTTCCCATGAGGGATTACTATGATATATATTTTTTTAAATGTTACCTCAATATATTATTATTTTTTTATTTATTTATTTATTTTTGCATAATTTCTTCCTCACATGAAAATGGATGATCGATTAGTGGTCACATTTATTGCATTTTGCATTTTCACTCCCAAGTCAAGTTCCACACTACCATCTAGCGGCACGAGCTGTCACTGGGGTAAAAGGGGACACCAACTGAGGCCTGGTGTGTTTGTTTACCAGGGTCGCAGGTCACCCGGGGCCCGTCCGTCCCAGCAAGAGGTGGGGCACACTCGACGACGGGCCGCTCGCCGGGTCACATACGGACAAACGTTTCGCCGAGTGTCACTCTCTTTCCAAATCCTGAAGTGTTTTTTTTTCATCTTGGTGATTGGTTTCGCATTCCAGATCTGTCCTGTCGCCACACATGTTTGTTCTCTTTTCTCAAACATGCGTCACCATCTTGCGCGCCTCCTTGGCAAAACAGCTGACACGTCCCATCCGCTCGGTTCCTTCGCATTTCACCCTCAACATCCGCCTCTTCCCCAGCATGCGGCTTGGAGTCGGCCCCAGAGAAGGGATTCCCCCCGGCGCAGGATGAGCCTCCGCCCTACCCGGGCTCGCCGCCGTACCCGGCGGCCCTGTCGCCGCCCGTGTCTCCCCCGCTGCCTCCCAGCGTGCCGCACTACGCCGAGGCCGACATTGTGAGCCTGCAGGGCGTCAGCGGCAACAACATGTACGCCGTGCCCGCCCTGGCCTCGTCCAGCCCGGGCGCCGACGCCGGCCCCTTGCCCGAGCTGCGGCGCCAGTGTCTTGTCTTCAAGGAGAAGCTCGGGGAAGGACAGTTTGGAGAGGTAAGCCTCTGCCAACGTGAATGCTGTTTTAGTCTTGGGGCTCGGATAAGTTTTATTTTATGTTATTTTATTTTGAGGCAGATGCCAATTCCCATATTTGGCTGAATAAAAGTCTGTTTCATATTGATATATATTTATTTCTTATTTATAAAATGACCTTTTTTTTTTAAATCTCATAATGCTTTAAAAAAAATGAGGATGTGTACTGGGTATAATATTTCTACATATTTATTTCTTATTAATAAAAGGACCTAGTTTTTTTAAATCTCATAATGCTTAAAAAAAATAAGGATGTGTACCCGGGTATATATATATTGACAATTACAACTATCGTTCAGCCAATGCAAGAAATTTGCTGGGGAAAAAAATGCTTGTAATATTTGCTGAAGTACACCGTGGAGTTTATTACTCAAAAGTCTTCAAGTATCTGACCTTTGCCTTGCTGAGTAGCTTCTGCCCTCACTTTGAACTTCGCCGCGAATGTGCCAGCGGAGCGCTGACGAGCGATGAGGGAGTGGATGGATTTCTCGGAGGAGTCTGTCGGTGTCGCGACAGGTGGCTCAACAGTGTCTCCATTGTTCTCGCGAAAGGTGCACCTGTGCGAGATTGAAAACCCTCAGGACCTTCCCAACCTGGAGTTCCCCTTCAATGTGAGGAAAGGTCGCCCTCTGCTGGTGGCTGTCAAGATACTGCGGCCTGATGCTTCCAAAAATGCCAGGTTGGCGTCCTTCAGTTGAGGCAGATTTCAAATTCTTTTTTTTTTTTTTTTTGGGAGGGGGGGTGAGAACGTATACAGTATTATTTTAGTGACCATCTCCTGCATTATACTGCCCCCAGGTGACCAAGGCGCGCACAGCGGAAGGATCAGCAGCGCAATCATAGTGAATTTATCCCAATGCACAAAATATTGAATTGTTTACATTGTATTGAATCGTGTTCTTATTGCATTTCATTTTCTAGTGTGAATCCTCTTTCTTTTTAGGTCAGTCAACCTTTATCTTTGTATCCTCCAAAGGATGTTTCCACGAAATGTCGACAATCCGCACTTTAATGACATCATTCAAAAGAAAGATTCGAAAAAGAGTTCCCTTTTCTTTTGAAAGCTGAGATGAGTGTCCTCCTCCACTCTGTCGTTGTATACCTGAATGTTTTTGTTTGTTTTGTTTGTTTTGTATTGCTTGTTAGGAACGACTTCCTGAAGGAGGTGAAGATCCTGTCCCGCCTGAAGGACCCCAACATCATCCGTCTGCTGGGCGTGTGCGTGAGCAGCGACCCCCTCTGCATGGTCACCGAGTACATGGAATGCGGTGACCTCAACCAGTACCTGTCCCACCGAGTTCTGCTGGACAAGAGCGGGCCTTCGCACACCACGCCCACAATCAGGTGACACAAACATTCAAGTTACGGTGACCGATTTTGGAAAATAAAAAAAAATCATTGGAACCCCACACCCCCCCCCCACCCCCTTTAAGATTGAGATTATTAGTTCAATGTCATCTTTCAATGCATTTTATTCTACATCAAGATAACGCTATTTTGTCTTAGGCTTACACTCACTCTATTCTAAACACTTTGACTAGCTGTCTTTTAAGCATCACGTCGACAACATCCCCAAATTCCGCCAAACAAGAGCGGCATAAAAACACGAAAGTCCTAAATGAGATGACGAGAATAATGCAAGCAAACTTTTTTTCCGGCAGCTACCCGGCCCTCATCTCCATGGCCAGCCAGATCGCCTCGGGAATGAAGTTTCTCTCCTCGCTCAACTTTGTGCACCGCGACCTGGCCACGCGCAACTGCCTGGTGGGCGGCGGTGGCGGCGGTGCCACCGAGGACCCCGGCGGAGAGCGCCACATCAAGATCGCCGACTTCGGCATGAGCAGGAATCTGTACGCCGGGGACTACTACAGGATCCAAGGCCGAGCCGTGCTGCCCATCCGCTGGATGGCCTGGGAGTGCATCCTCATGGTGAGACGACCAGAATTGGAAGCGACCTCTGGTGGCCTTAGCCCGCTAGCTTAATACTAGCATAAATTAGCATCTCTATTGCTGAAAAGCTTGAATAGACTGAATGATGCGCTGACTCAGTCACATTCTTTATCCTTGTGTATAGAACAACAAATATTAGTGCTCTGCTGATGAGCTTGAGAGTAGTATCGTGACAAAAAAATAGATCAAGCAGGCCTAAATTTGGTCCGCGAGTGGAAATTAGTTGATATTTTTTAACGGAAACTCGTCAGCCAGTCAGCAAAGGGCTTCCTCGAGTAACAGAAGAAGCAAAATGGTTGGGGAGAATTGTTGAGTAATCATCACGTTGTACTGTTTGAATTCAAATGTTATTTTCTATAGAAAACATCACACACAAAAAATTCCCCCCCCCCCCAAAAGCACCCCTCCCTTTCACCAAAACCCATTGTCTGATTTTCTAAATGATTCAAACGTACTTTGGATTTTCTGAAAATCTTGAGACTTGTCAACGAAGCGTGATGATGACTCCCACCCACTCCTCTTGCTTCATATTTGGACATTTGGAGGCGATCCAACACGGCAAATTATGATGGGCCGTGACTTCCGCGACCTTGTGACATTGAATTGTGGCAAAAGCATCAATCGACATTTGGACACGCACAAAAACCAGCTGACGAACCTTGCACACAGCGTTCAGTGCGCAGCGGGTCATAAACAGACTTGAAAAAGATATATCTATATTGCGGACAGGGTAAATTCACCACAGCCAGTGACGTGTGGGCCTTTGGCGTGACCCTGTGGGAGATGCTAAGCGTATGCCAGGAGCAGCCTTACTCCAACCTGACGGACGAGCAAGTCATCGACAATGCCGGAGAGTTCTTCCGAGACCAGGGCAGACAGGTAGCGCTGGCTATTTGGACAATTCTGTCGCCTCCACGCAAAACCTCTCCCCTAACTTGCTTCCCCCCCCTCGCCAGGTGTACCTGGGCAAGCCTGCCGTGTGCCCCCAGGGTCTCTACGAGCTCATGTTGAGCTGCTGGAACCGAGACTGCAAGATGCGGCCGTCCTTCGGCCACATCCACGCCTTCCTCGCCGAGGACGCTATGAACATGGTGTAAGGCCGTGCAGCGCTTCAACGGGCCCGCCTCGGTCGCTACGGATTTTATTTTATTTTTTTTCCCCTACTACAATCTTTTGTACTTTTTGGGTGCACGGGGCTGCTGGAGACGCTGCTGGTTCAGTTTTTTTCCCCACACCCCCTAAAGCCACAGTAACTGAAGCTTGATCGGTGTAGCTATGAGGCTGAGCTAACATTGTGTAGTGCAGTGGTGGCGGGTGCAATCTGCATTAGGAGCCTTTTCTTCTTTTTTTTTAACAAGGACAGGAAATGACGTAATAGGAAGTTGATGCAGCTTCACCAGCATCGGAAGATTTCACGTCTTCGGCTCCTCTGAACTGTCTGTGTAGTGGTTCGCATAGTTGACTTCATTCATCTTGCCACCCCATACAACAAAAGCTGTGTAGAAAGAAGGCGCGTGGATGGAGTGCTTCACAGAGATGCAAAGCTGACCAGGTTGGGTGTTAGAAACAGATTGTATCCCGTGTGATAGTAAATAGTATTAAATCACCCACACAGTTCATTCGGTTCATTTATTAAGCACTACAAAGACGTGCTGTTATCTTGAGTAGATATCTCCATGAAATGAGATTGAAAAACCCTGCCACACTTCCCCAAAATACTCTCGCATCACTCATCTGTAGATGGGAGACGATCAAAGGATGAGCTCCATCACACTGAACCATCTTTCCTTCCTTTTGTGGTTCGCGTAGCTGCTTTGGATTCAGTTCTTGGTCTATCACTCAGTGCTGTACTCGCACGTCCTGCAACGGTGAAGTGGACAAGCAGGATAGAAAACAAATGGCTGTTGTAGTGTAGTGGTTCACTGATTTTCCACTCACTCATCCCCAAATCAGTTGGGACAGGCTCCAGCTCCCTCAAAAAACTCAAAGCGAAATAGTAAATAAACAGTATAGTGATGATTCACATAGCTGCCTTTCATTATGTCGGCCAAGCCTCAATTCTTGGTTGATGGCAGTCGAGTCCAGAGGGACAGCCCGCCTGGTGTCCTATGTCAACTGGGAATGGGAGCCGGCTCCCCCTGCAACATTTGTCAGTGTAGCGATTCGTATATTGGCCAATGGCATACAATCCAGGCTCATATGGGAAGACTCCTCATTTTCCTACCGCACTCAATAGGACCCGTGGTGTACAGTGGACAGCGTAGTGGTACACATAGCTGCCTTAGGTTCAATTCCAGGGCGCGCCTGGCATGAAACGTATTTATTTTTTATTTTTTTTCAACCTGGTGAACCTTATCCCAAACTTTCTCCAGTGGACCACGTGACTCGGGGTATGCAATCATGCAGACACAAAGTACTTCTTCTTTCACTCCTATTAGTGATGCAGGAACATGACTATCATATTCGGCCTTTTTTTTTTAAGCATAAAAAATATGACCTTGTTCAAATATCACTTAAAAACTGCGACTATGGTGACTGACATGCTAATATTAGCATGTCAGTGACGTTGCTAATATTAGCATGTCGATGACGTTGCTAATATTAGCATGTCGATGACGTTTCGCTTCAATCTTTAACATGAAGCTAATTGGGCTTTGCAAAAGCAATACTACTCTGTTTGAAATAGACAAAGTGTAATTCACTATTTGTTTAGTTTGACAGTATACTTCAACCGGGACAGGCGTTAAAACCGTTCGCTTGAAGGAAGGATGGTTCCGTTTTTGTCAAACTGTCGCTTATCGTGAAGTAACTTGAGTTGGCGCTTGCAACTGAAAGCCCCCACAAATGTCCGAATGACGGCTCGTATCTCAAGGCACCACTGTACTGCCTTCAGCTACTGTATGACAGTTCCGCAGACGAGTAGGACAACTCCAGTTTTACTAGTCAGGTAAAAATGAACACCGGTTGACTTCTAGCGCTCCACTAGTAGCATGCAGTTGTCAGCGAGATATCGAATAAATGCTTTAGTGTGTGTGTGTGTGTGTGTGTGTGTGTGTGTGTGTGTGTGTTGGGGGGGGGGGTATGGTTGTTTACCGATTGCAAATGGCCACGGTGCCGTTGGGAGTCTCTTTTGATACACTGTAGTTCAACTAAACCTGTATTTTTATAGTACGTGCTTCGTTTAGTTTGTACATATTTTTAATACAAATCTTGTATTTTTCCTGTACTAATACAGAAAACTCTCTCCTTTTGGAGCCTTCTGTATTTCTGTAGAAACGCTTGCTACCTTGATGCCGTTGTCATCCATTTGTGCTGTTTATTTTTGTAGATGTTTCAATAAAGTTAACCACTTTTCAAAAAAAAAAAAGCTGCAGCCATTAAATTGGAACTTTATTTGTCACTTTAATACAGATAAATGCTCAACACTTAAGACTAACATAAAGGCTATGCATGCTTTGTTCTTCTTGAACAAAAAAAAAAATAGACCATTGGTCAAGAAGATGTTTAATAAGGGTGCCGCTGAAAATAAAAGAGGCATCTGTAGTGGCAGCATTATGGCTTGTATCAGTTGGAAACTTTCCATGGGAATTAACGAGAATCAAGCAAACAGTCGAGAATCAAGTTTCAGTATCTTCACCTCCCATGGAAATTTACCGTAAATTTTCCACTCCTATTTCGAGATAAGGTGATTTTCATTTTATTTATTTTTTTCATCCCTGGCGCGTAACAGGCTGAGCGCACGAACGCTGAGGTTTGACCGGGAGGAGTTGAACCACGTTGAAGCAGGCAGGCACTTAACGGTGACAACACGCGTCCAGCTTTGGGTGATTAGTAAAGTGTTCAAAAGCTTAAAGACAAACAAACGGTACTACAAAAACTTCAAAGTCAGTCCTACAGCATCCTTCTAAACGTGGACGATTAGTCAAAAAAGCAGCGCGGCAGAGTTAGTATCACTGACGTACACACGAACATTCCAAAACACTTTCTTTCGCTTTCAGTAGGTGACACTCGGCGTCTCGCTCCCAACAACCGCTTTCTTTCAAATGGAACCTCCAAATTAAATCCTTCAGTTGTGGCAGTCGCCATGTTCAAGAGAAGCCGGGCCACATTGAGAAGAAGGGGGGGGGGATTTTTGTCATGTGAATAAATGAGCAATTTCTCAGGGACTTTTTACAAGACCCTCAAAATGTTTTAAAACATTAAAATCTCCCAATTTTCCAAGAATACGTGTTAATTTATACATACAAAAAGGTAAAAGACTATCAAGGAATAAATGAGTCCATTTTGAATGGAGGGGGGGGGCATTAGAACTGGAAGAATGAATTATTGGTAGACATTTTCCACTTTTCTAAGAGTTAAGATTTTCAAAATAAAAGGTGTAACGTGTTTAAGAAGGGGAAAAAATCCTACTTTGCTGAGCATTAATTTAAGTATATGTGAGGAAGAAAAATCGACCTGTACAGTATTACTTTTATCATGTGACCAAGTCCCCACACAACCAACTGCAAATTCCCACTCAAATCCAATATTGTCCGAGACTCTGAACTTACTTTACTTCTGCAACATGGGTAGTCATTTCGTTCGATGAAATGTCGATTTGACTTTTGTCCTTGGCCGAACTGGCGATATTGCCGTAATAAAACCACAACAGCTTTCTCTTCTGTGTGTGTGTGTGTGTATATTCTGAAACGACCCCATCAAGTTCTGCTCAGTTAGAAAATTCCCCAACCTTTTCTGACTTTTACACGCTGAAGTTATTTTCTTAACGTTACATTATATTTAGCAAAATTCTCGGGGGGGTTTCCTTTTAACCGCGTCATGATTTGTCGAACTCTCGCAAGGATGACATTTCACACCTTGAAATGACAAGGACGATTCATTTCAATTTGTTTTTTTCTGTCAAAGTGACCACTTGTTCTTTTCAGTGAGGCCCAGCCACTCTTTGGGACGCATTTGGAGCTCAGCTGGGCGTAACGACGCCGCGCAGTGCTAAGCGCTAATTTGATTTCACAGACCAACAGAGCAGACATGAAGCGAGGCTGCCTCATCCAATAGACAAACATACGATTGACTCTTTTAAACACATCGAAAAGGCTTTCTGGCGCCACCGCGGCGGCTGAACAGATCTTCGCCGGTGGCCAAAAAAAAGCACCTGTCAGAGATATGAAGAGGAGACGACGGACACACGCGGTTGGATGAGGCCCACATGCAGGGAGATGGCGTCGCGGGACTGGTCAACAAGGCACCGGGGAGGGAGCAGGAGGGGGTGTGATGTCATCTTAATGCACGCGGAGGGACTGGCCCGTAACCTGTCCACGGGACGAATGGCGTCACACATCAAAAATCCCAACGGCAGGATGGTAACGAGGGGCGTGTCTGAAGTGAGCCAGCAGGGGATCAACTCGTGAAGCGTACCTGGGAGATGTCCACTCCGGTGAGCTTCGCCACAGCCGCGGGCACGCGGGTCATGATCTCCAGGACCTCGCCGGCCAGCTTAGCGGCGCCGATGTCTGCGCCGCCGCTGGACACCATGGTGACCTTCTGGGCCGACGACAGCGGCTTGCTGATCTCCTCGGCCATCTGCGGCACCGCGCGGAGAAAGAGAGGAAGTCAAGACACGTGTCGCGGGTCTGCTTTTTCTTATATACCCCCCCCGAGAGCAGTTTTCTTTTAACGCTGGCCACAAAAGTTAAAAAGTAGGAATCTGAAAGCTCTCCGCCTGACGTCAAGGCTTGTCAAGGTGTGGCAACCACCGGCATGAACGTTCCCATTGGGTCATCAGGTAACCTCGTCACCATCATCAAACAGGTTACGTTTGGCTTTTGCCTCCGCTCATCATGAACGTGGCGTGCTGCCTGGGAGCGCCCATCGGTGACCTGGGGGTTTTCCTTTTGGAGGCGGGGGGCGGATGCCGTAGGGCTACATTCCAATGTTGCTGCTTCAAGACTAAATGAACGAAACTCTGGCACTGCGCGGTTGGTAACTCATTCTGCTATAACGGAGTGAGATGCGGCCCGCAGACCTGCCCCTGCTCAAGGACGTACAGGGCCCGGCGCCTTTCGTTCGCCCGTGACACGCGCATTAAGTGTTGCTGCAAAAGAGGAACCGACTGACCAGAGGGAGCTTCTCCAGCAGCATGTCCACCATGGCTCCTTCGCCGTACTGCTTGAAGGCTTCGGCCTTCTTGGACATCTGCTCAGCCTCAGCGCGGCCTTTGGCCTCCAGGGCGATGGCCTCCGCCTCGCCCCTCATCTACACACACACAGAAGAGAAAGCGGATTGTTGTCAGGCTAGGCTAAAGTTCTCTCCGTTAGTAATTCCCCACCCAAAAAAAAAAAAAAATACTCACTTTGATGGACTCGGCCTCGGCCTCGGCCTCCATGATGAGCTGCAGGCTGTCGGCAGAAGAAGAACAAACGTTACTTTGATGACTTAAAGCAAATCCTAGTTTGGGAGTCGTCAGACGCCTGCCGAGATTGACCGTCGGGTGCTTTTACCGCTGGGCCTCGGCCAGCCTTTCCAGACGATACTTCTCGGCCTCGGCCGGCTTCTTGACCTTGGCCTCCAGCTCCTTTTCCTTGCGGATGATCTCCTGCTCCTGCAGCATGATCTGCTGGCTGCGCTCCACCACCTGCACTTGCATCTTCTCCTCCTCGATGCGCTGCTTGGTCTTGGCCACCTGCCGGGACGAGAGGGCGGCGGCGACCGCTCGGAGATGAGCTCCCGCCGTGCCGTCGGCAGAACGAGCCGGGAGTGACGTACCTGAAGCTGATAGGCCATTTCCGACTCCGCCTTTTTAGTGTTGACCTCCATGTCATAGGCGGACTTTTTCAGCTCGTAGTCCCGCTGGGATTTGGCCATGTCGATCTCGTTCTTGTATTGAGCAGACACCTTCTCCTGCATGGCCTGGGCCTCCTACGCGGACGAGAAGAAGACGTCGAGCATGGAAGCTTTGCTCGTTTGGAAGACGACTCTCTCACCTTGATGACGGAGTCCCGCTTGTACTGAGCCTCTCCGATCCGGGCATCCTTCTGCACCTGGGCTGTCCTGGCCTTGCCCAATGAGTGGAGGTAGTCCTAAACCAAACACAAGAGACGGCTGGATGTGATTATTTCACCTTAAAATGTAAATATTGATTGAGCAATATAATCTTTTTTTTTTTAGCATACAACTGCGCTGTAGCCATTATTGCCAGCTAGTCCTAATATTTTGACTGCCTTAAGTCACCATTACAGGGTACCCTAAAATCATCCATCTGTCTGACAGCGCATGGTTGCCATGGTAGCACTCAGCACTAATTTGCCGCTGATGTACAGAGCGGTTGAGGGAGTCAATACGGGCCACTTAAGTGTATTAGTGGCCACGGCTACTAAAAGCTTTATGAAAAGATGAGAAAGATGCACGTAGAGTCCACAGCGACTAAATATCCTTGCATCCGGATTGTTAAAAAGTCGTACGTCTGCAGTCCGCGATAATTACGTCACCAGCTGCTTGCTGTGTGTTTATTCATGTATCCCCTGACCGGATTGGCGCCGAGGCGCCAGGCACTTTCCTGTGATGAAGTATCGTCCATTTTCTGTAGTAAGAGTTATCATCCCGTGTTTGAATGTGAACCGACAGCCAAGTTGGCGGTGTGTGGCGAAACTTTTTTCGGTGTAGCCGCAGCTGCATTCGCCACTGTTGTTTTACAGAGAGCGTCTACCGATGGGTTGATAAAATCGATAATATCCCATTTAAAAACGTGGAGACCGGCGGTCATTGGTCCAAAGTGGCTCATGGATGTACACATTCGTTTTTATGGCTAAATTTAGCTGTTGCGGCTTTTAATCAGGTGTGGTTTGTAGTCTGGAAATTACAGCACAGTACATGCAGTAACTGGGCTGCTGCTAGTGTGCACGCATTGGCCACCAGGGTGCAGTCGAGCATGAACATGAGGACAAATTGCACAAATAAGAGATTTAGGAAGCTGCAGAAATATTCATGATTTTTGAAGAGGATTAGGAATATATTCCCGAGTGTTTAATTTTTTTTGTCTATCTACATGTGATGCGGCACCGTTTGTGTTCAAACATCCGTTGCTCATAACGATGACAACATTGATGCTAGCTCCACAAAAACCGAATGCGTTTGTGGCGTTTTGCATTGAGTGCCGGCGTTAACGGACCGTCCTAAATTGTTCCTATTCAATACACGTGGAATTCTTTGCATTGATGCAAAAACTTCCACTGCGAGGAGCAATAAACAGCAGGAAGCAACCTGTTGGCCTCTTCTGCTGAGGAAGTTCAGGACGTGCCGCTCGGTGTGATGTTTGCTGACATCATTAAGTGCACAGATGTCAAGCCGTGGTCGTTGAGGGCCACTATCCTGCATGTTTTCAATGTTTCTCTCCTCCATCACGCCTGATCCAAATGATCTGCTCATAAGCAAGCTCGATCCCGAGTGTTAGAATCGGGTGTGCTGGAGGAGGGGAATCATCGAAATCATTCAAGGTAGTGGCGCTTGTGGACTTGAGTTTGACATCTGTGATTTTTTTTTTTAAATGCGGATGTGCCGCAGTTGACTGGCGGGTTGTGTTTCTCTGAAGTGCCTGCCTGATCATCATGGACATCTTTGAGGGTGTAGCTGACCACTCCAATCCCCATGTTGACAAGGTCCGAGGAGGCCACCTTGAAGACCTGCTCCGAAAACTTCTTGCGGTCCTGGTAGATCTCCTGCGGCAGGTGAGGAACGCATTTTAGTCACTCGTCCGAGCGGGTGGTCGGCCGAGGTGCCAACGATCCGAAATCACAGCGTCACCTCCACGGTGAGGTGAGCGATGATGGCCCTCTGGTGGCCCTCCAGCGTCTCCAGGGCGATCTGGGCGACCTCGTGCTCCGACTTGCCCATGAACATCTGGCAGGCGGTAGCAAGCATCTCCTTGTTTTGGCCCTGGATCTTCACCTGCGAGGTAAAAAGGTATGACGGCACAGGGAAAGACGCATCAATGTTATTACAAAATGGCACTACTTTTATTAGACAGGGTTTTGGCTTGAGTACAAAAACAACGACACATATGCGGCAGAACATTGTGATCGAAATGTCATCATCTGTGAGGACTATCAGAGAGGAAGTGAGGAACCTCCCAAAAAAAAACTTCCCATCAGGTTTAAGGAACTTTACAACTGTTTGCATGTTGCTCATGTCAACGATGCCCCTGAAAAAAAATAGTTCATGCCAACTGCTTCATACGAAAGAGCAAACTCCAGGGTATTAATCATATTTTGCAAATACAACATACCACAAGAAGATCATTATAATGTTTGGACTGACACTTTTCCAGAAAAGCACCGTAACATTTTGAGAGCTGTTTCGACTAATTTGTACAAAAATCGCTTTCAGGATGATGCAGTGCAGTTCTAAAGCCTCACAACTACAAACGTACTGTCGAACGGTTACGTCATTGTCATTATCTCGAGTAATAGATGTCATTGGACCATGAGTTGCTAACTAGTTGTCAGTGTGTGTTTGAAACGGCATCGGCATGAGATAGAGTTCAGATAAGCGCTGACATTGAAAAGAGAGAGTGGGTTTTCCCAGTGTAGAATTTTTTTATTTTTTTTGGGATAACATTTTAATTTGTCGGTCTGTAGCAGTTGACACTGAGCACCCCCAAATCAAGGTAGGTTTAAAAACCCTTTCATTGTACATGATCTCATTTAAAATGTAACATTTCCCCTTGTCCAGCCTCTCAAACGTTACCTGAGCGATGCCCGTGACAGAGATGGGCACACCGTGGCGGGTGTACACTTTGTCGCTCTTCACATTTAGCGTCAGCGTGTTCAGCGTGATCCTAAAACGAAAAGAACCAGATCTTACAGACTACAGCGGAAGTTGAAGTCAAGCTCTAAAACGCTACAATGTTCAAGCTCAAAAGGGAAGCAGAGCCTCAATGGATTTTGTTGGATGAACAGATGAAAAACAATTGCTTGTAAAGTTAATCAAGATTTTAGGATGCAAAACGTTTGACTCTGGAACATTTTTTTCCTAGTTTCCATTATTTTAATAGGCCAATAGCTAAAAAATATTTTCAAACAAACTGACTGTGAGGGGTTGCACCGTAAGTATATGCCAACAAAAAACACAAATGTAATAACAAGGTTGAGTTATTATACAAGAGGATCTGAGAGACAGAGCCAGGGACAAGTAAATCAATTATCAACCACTCCCGTAATGACCAGCAAGACCAAAAACGACATTTTACACTCGTCTCCTACCAACAATGGGCTGGATGTTTCAAGACCAACATTTCGAGGGCAGCCCAGCCTCAAAAAAAAGAAAGAAAGAAAGAAAGAAAGAAAGAAAGAAAGAAAACCAGTGTGATCACCTCTGGATTTTCTGAATACATGGGAAGACAAACACTCGTCCTCCGGCGATCATCAGGGGAGGAGAGCGGCCAAAGCCTGCACGGAAAGCGGAGGATGCACAACACAAACAATTACTTTCACATATGTGGAACTGGCTGCATTCAAATTGCAACCTTTCACACACACATACACAAAAAATACCTCTGTAAATCCATAATGCCTTTACACGGGATTCCCCTGCTAAACTTGATAAAACGCTAAACATAGGCTTATGCTGGAGATTCCACGTGCATGATAGTAAACAATCTAATATCCGATACAAATGTCAATCATGTATTATCTCAATGCCACAACTGGGATTCTGTCAATTGGGTCATCTGTTTTTTTTCTGATCCAATTATTATTGTTGTTTTGATCTTGTTTTTGGATAATTTGGTAATCTAATCTGTGCCCTTGATCGTTATGCAACGTCATCGGCACACGTGTGCGCTCAAATCAGTCACATGACACAGTTGACATAAATGCTGGTAAATAAAGCCGTTTCTCCTTTCACGCAACAGACATGACAGCCCACTGCGAAACTGAACAAAACAATTATCAAATTATGGATTCACATCCCGTTTGCAAAGACAGAATAAAAACAAGAGAATCTGGTAGAAGTTAGAAAAAAAACATTTTATATACAAGATTAAAAAATGTAAATACAGTAATCACACAGTTTACCTGAGATCACCATGGCTTCATTGGGTCCACACGTGTAAAACATTTTGGCTGCTTTGACTTAAAAACACAAACGGAAAACCTTGTCAGATATAAAAACACAACGATTTCTTTTCTAGGGTGTTTGTTAGCAATTTCACTAAATACTGGTGGGGATTAACGGGTTTTATAGGGGGAACGTTCGGTGCCCAATAAATTTGATTACAACAATCCGCAGCACCGACACGGCCCCGCCCCCACGACCGAGGTATTAACCAAGAAAACGACACGAAGCTCGATACATTCTGTCAATATTTAAATTCATGACATTTATCGACACGTTATACACAAATAAAGACGGCCAAATGACAGTGTTTGGTGGTGAAATCCCGCATGATATGCTCCACCCCTTTATCCCCCGCCTCCACATTCCGAGGAGTTTAACGGGTAACGCTGCGACGACGTTGAACAGAAAAACGTATGAATAAATGGTTGGGGCAGAGGTTTGACTTACCGTTATTCGTCGGGGAACGATTAAAACGAGCTTTCTTCGCGTTGGGGCGGCTCGAGTGGGAGAGGTGCTGTTTACCGTCAATCGGAACGACAAAAATGTCTGCTAGACCGGAAGCGCAACGTGGCCACGCCCATTTCATTCACGTCACTCTGTTACCATCTAGTGGCCAAGCGTGAACCTACACGTTAAATGCCAACATTGAGACGTTGAAAGTCATGACGAAATTGAACTTTTCTTAGACTTTATAGCTTCCAAAATTCATATTATTACGTAAATCAAAATTTAAAATATCTGGTCGACAATTATTGAAATTCCACAAATGCCCACTCATCCAGTGACCCACATTTCCTGCACAAAATCCCGTCCAATTTATGGGAGGAAAAAAGAACACTGTTCTAACATCGGTATCGTTAGCTTAATAGCATATTTCCATAAATCATTTTTTTAACTTTTTAATTTTGGAAAACAAGAAAAAACACAATTTAACTAACAACAAGCTGTTGCCTTCATTTTAAAAATGGCTGTTTACCATGACATAAATGACAGAAAATCTACGTGAGTAAATTTTTTTTATCAATATTGTATCAGTGAATTAAAAATGAATATGCTGAACCCTCCCCCAAACGTAATGTACTGTACTATTTAAAAAATCGACATTTTAGATTTACCAAAAAAAAAAAATCCTAATTCATTATCAACCGTCTCAAAATGTTTCACTCTGCAGTGGCGAAACCAATTATTCTGTCCAATTTAAACTATTTTGGCAGTGGGGCTGTTGTTTTTTTAGCCAATCTGGTTTCAAATTCGTCCTGAAGGACATCAGCAGTTTTCCCGCCCTCTGATTGGTTTGTCAACGCAATGTTCGACTGCAAGCACATCTGGAGCAATTTATGCACATTTATATATTTATTAATCAGCATCTCTGGTGAGTATGATTTATTTTATTTGAATGTTTTGATGTGTTTGCCAAGTTATTAGGGTTAGGGGTTACATATTGATTCTGATTGCCTCAGATTATGATGCACACACAGTTGGGTGCTTTTTCCCCCCCTCAAATTTGGGAATAGTACAGTATTGATGGTTTGTATGACTACAACGTGGACAAGGGGTGGTATTAAGAGGTTAATTAATATAAAATACATAGATGATTTTTCAACCTGAAAACAATTCTGTGTCTGAAAAAACAGCTGGGTTCTGTCTGCCTGCTTTATCTCCTTGCCACTCCCAACTCTGCAGCAGCAGCAGCAGCAGCAGCAGCAGCAGCAGCAGCAGCAGCGACGACGCTCCAGCCAACTCCGCAACAAACCCAGCCAATCCTGCACGTCAAGCAGGCCTTGCTTCCCACAAGCCACGCCCTCTACTACAGCCTGCCTTTCCCTGGAGGTCCTCCAGCATTATAAAGCCATTGTCCGGCCGCCTCGCCTCGTCTCTCCTCGTCTCATCTCTGCTCGTTCAACGAACTCTCCCCTTTTTTTATCCCCGATTTTTTGGCAGCCACTATGAGGGAGATCGTGCACATCCAGGCCGGCCAGTGCGGCAACCAGATCGGTGCCAAGGTAGGAAACAATGAGGAGAGAGGGAAAAAAACCATAGACAAAACAGATATTCGATCAAGTGTGCAGTTTCGATTTGAGCGTGGGAAAACGGTCTTAATTTATGCAGGTGGGCTAGGCAGGCAGTGTTTCCTAGTTGGCGGACAAAAGGCTCACCCAACAAAAGGAATGAAAATGAAATTCTCATTTGCATGCAAGAAGAAGAGTGGCTGGCTGGCTGGCAGTGGCACGCAGTGGCACGCAGTCTTTTGTTTTAATAATACCATTGGGCAGTGCGGTGTCATGGAGGGTGGGTGTGGAACGCCGGAATAACGGTACATTTGTCTCCTCGGGGCCACTATTCGGGCGTGTCTGCTCTTTGTCTGCCTGCCTGCCTGCCTGCCTGTGTGGAAATGAGAGAAATACTGAAGAAGTGTAAAGTCCATTCAACGTCGATTCCTCTCTTTGTCTTTGTCGATTAGATTTTTATTTCTGAGGGCTGGCGCAGATGGTTCAGACTATCTATGCTGGGTGTGGCATAGATAATTGACAGACAAAGCATGAAAAAAATATTTTCAAATGACTCACAAACTCACAATCTTTTTTTGGGGGGGGTGTTATCTATTGATCTAATGATTGAAAAAAGCATTTTCATTTTATTTTGCTTTCATTGGCACTTATCTTATAATTGAGCATATGACATCATTGTGCTTGAGGGCCACACATCTGCTGGTCAAACAGGGCTACAAACGCTTAAAACAACCGCCCACTTACTTGTCACACGATTGCACTTTTTGGTGATATTTTCAATATATTTCCATAAACCGTGCTTTTATAAGTCTGGATTTGGTTTTAAATAGAAAGGAGATTAATTCAAATCTCAATAAAATACTCTGACAACATAGGCAAATTACAATTGAAATCAAATAAATATGGTACATAATTTGAATCAACATTTTTGATGTGGCTTTGATTATAGTTTGAGGCCTATTTAAAAATTAAATAATGTAGTACAAATTAAATATTTTTAAAAGGATAGCCAATGCAGAATGTTTCATACTAAAAATCTAAATGGTACATGATGACCTTTTTAATTAAATAATAATAAAATAGTCGAATATAAAATAAAATGAAAACTATGTACAAGATGCTCTGTTGAGTTAAAAAAAATACCAAGATGTGTACTGTATATATTTTTTTATTTAATTGTGGGTCTTGCCCTCATGATCCATATGAATAAAGAATAAAAATCAATACATTGTACAATATGGAACAGGGTGTGTTTCAATTGATGCAAAAAAAAAAAAGATTCAATTGTTTGTTCCGATGTGTGTCTTGTCTTTTGTCTTTGTGATTGATGTGGATTGTTCCTCCCTGAAACCAAATGAAGGCGAGGGTGGGGGAAGGAATGAAGGAAACAGCTGACGCTCATTGCATCCCGGGTGAACCCACAAATTGAATTTTCTCCCTACTAATCTGCTCATGGCCAGCCCTATGAAAGAATAGCATAAATTATACGGCTACATTTGACATCATTCTCCTGTTAAATTTGGCCCTTTTGTAGCATTTGCTGTCCCTGCGGACCCACGAGGGTGCCCAGTGATTGACACAATGCCTGAGCGGGTGTCATTGTGGCTCAAGTGGGTCAGGGTGTGGCATCTTTGATGCTTATTGTCCTCATTCTTTCACCGTCAATGTTTTGCTGATCGCTGTCAGTCCTCATATTAAGGTCACTTTTTTTTTTTTAAATCATAGTCCACAGATCTCCCAATCTCTTAAGTACTGTGACCCGTTTATCCAGATTGCTCTAAATCCTGCGTCTGCTGCTACTGGAAAAAAAAAATGAGGCTGCATGACAGAGGGAAGAAAAGTTGGAAGATCTCTTCTTGCAAATAGCTACTTGCTTGCATCAACGGTTCCACTGCCTTAGAGGGATTTAAATCTCACAAGTGTGGTCTTTTAAAGGGGAAAAAAAGAGGGAGGGGGGTGATCTTAATACACCCAGCTTCTTCAGTGTGACGTTTATTTTTAGTTCCAAGCAGATGAGTGGCGTCTTTGTGCCTTGTTCTTTGCATGTTTAAATGTCAAAGAAGTGCCCAGTCATCAGTCTGTGACTCCAAGGGAAGTCATCGCAGCTGCATCATGTTCAATGGCTCAGTCAAAGGCGGGATCATCCCGCACTGCAAAGCCATCCCTGTAAACGTGCACACTCCTGTTTTTCTCATTCAGACTCCCCCTCTCCCTTCCCCCTACGACTTGAACACCACTGCTTGTTGGACAATCATGTGATGCTGTGTGTGTGCGTGCGCGCAGTTCTGGGAAGTGATCAGCGATGAGCATGGCATCGACCCAACGGGGACCTACCACGGAGACAGCGACCTCCAGCTGGACAGGATCAGCGTCTATTACAATGAGGCCACAGGTTACACGACGTTCTCTTGAAGTACATTTTTACTACAAAATGTACAGAGAAATGAAAGAAACTGTTCCTTGGGTTGCACTATGTGAAAGATGTTTCACAAATGTAAAGGAAAAAAAAAAAAAAATAAAGAGTGAAAGAAAGCAGTTAAGGCGTAACATTTGAGGCACATTTTTCTGGATATTTTGGTGCAAAATTCGACCATTAAACAAGTTAAAAAAAAAAGAAATGTAAATAAATATAAATTATAATAATATTTTAAGAAAACCAGCAGACATGTCTCTTCCAACCCACTGTCATGTTACAAAAACTAAAAGAATCAAGTATAAAGTTGCCAGAAGGTTCATGATCCCTGATTTAAAGTATAAAATAAATATTTTATGAATGTGTATACAGTGCAAGTAATTCAAACAATGGATTGATTTCAATGTCTTTATTGACTTATTTTTTTAACTTGCAGATAAGCCCGGCATTGTCTAAGTAAATCTAGGTTAGCTTAGCAGCAGATTTGCTTCTGGGAGAGTTGGACATGGAAAAATTGAGGACAGAGGGTGGATTCACAGCATGGGAGCAGATGGGAGGGACTTCAGCATCCTTTTGTGTTTGTCTTGTAATTTTTTTTTTTTTTTATTGTTTTGTGTTCCATTACTGAGCTTTTTTGGACTGTGTCCTTATATGGGCCTCCTTCTTGTCTTCCTGCTGTAAGGAGGAAAATATGTCCCCCGCGCCATCCTGGTGGACTTGGAACCCGGCACCATGGACTCCGTAAGGTCCGGACCTTTCGGACAGATCTTCAGACCTGACAATTTTGTCTTTGGTGGGTGTGTTGATAAACCCTGTTTTCAACAGTACTCACACTCCATAACGAAAGGGGGAATTGGCAGTGGTAAAACTGCTAGCAAGATTTACAATAAATGTACCGTTCCTTCACTACCCCGCCACCCCCGCCCCTTCAGTTTGTGACCCAAACCCCCCACTAATGTGCATGACTGCACATCTCAAATAGGCAGAGAAGACAAATCTAACTTGAACAAAATAGCAATACTAAGCTAGCATTAGCACTGTCAACAGGTAGACACAAGCCACCATTGCTACGTTGGTAGCATGACTTATTTGGTAAGGAGTGTTACTATGACTTTAAATGTTATTTGTTTGAGGTTTCATTTATCGGAATCCACACTAAATTAAACATCAAAAAGATGCTATAAACACAGACGTGGCAAGAAATGTTTTAGTGGCAGAGTGTAATTTGAAAGGGAACAAGCCCGTTTTGACAAAGGACTAAACAGTACAAATTCCTCATGTAGAAAGTAAAAGTGAGAATCATCAGCAAAATAAATGCTGTTGCTAGTGACCCGATTGCGTTTTTCAAAGTGAAAGTCATTATTCACCTTTTTTGTTGTTGCTTGAACTTGCAAGCACAGACTTGAGATATTTATAAACTCGCTTCACAAGTACGAACTTGAAAGATTCCTCTTAAAATGAGGTTTCAAGCTGTTAGTTGCCACTCCCAGTTGCAGTGTTCTGTCAAGGTAAACAAAACTAGGATAATTACACATTGTGTAAAACGGTCTGCTAGCTTAATGCTAATGCTAACACAAATTGGGTAACCCATACACAGTATAACCATTTAATCAGATATTTGAACACAAACGGTACACCAACACATTCAGGCATTCACGACCGACTAGTCTTCCGTGAACAGAATGACTAAATTGTGTTGTCGTGCAGGTCAAAGTGGTGCTGGAAACAACTGGGCCAAGGGTCACTACACGGAGGGTGCCGAGCTGGTGGACTCAGTCCTGGATGTGGTGCGCAAAGAGTCAGAGAGCTGCGACTGCCTACAGGGCTTCCAGCTCACACACTCCCTGGGTGGAGGAACCGGGTCGGGGATGGGAACGCTGCTCATCAGCAAGATCCGAGAGGAATACCCTGATAGGATCATGAACACCTTCAGCGTGGTGCCTTCCCCCAAGGTGAGATCGTCCATTTTCTCTAGTCATTGTAAAGCTCTTCTCAAATTCTTCTTCTCTTAGCATCTGTAATATATTTGAAAAATGCTGATAGCCATGCAATATACATTTTCCTTGGAAAATGGGGGTAAAATGGTGGGGGTGGAGGGGTGACTGAAAACCGATGGGGGGGAAAAAACCCTTGGAAAAAAAATCTGTGAATATGTGAATCCGTGGGTGGCATTGTAATGTCAACGGGGTTCCACTTGCAGCAGTGTCTGGAGTAGTGTTACAGTTTTGTCATTGACATGGTGCCAGTATCTCTCTGGGCCCGTTTCAACTTCGGGCCCGAAGCGATTCCATGGCTTGACTTCCCTGTTGCGTCGTCTCTATTTAAACATGCCAATCCAAACAGGAGCATGATGCATTTTTTTTGTACTAAGGTGTCCGACACAGTGGTGGAGCCCTACAACGCCACTCTGTCCGTCCACCAGCTGGTGGAGAACACAGACGAAACCTACTGCATCGACAACGAGGCGCTGTACGACATCTGCTTCCGCACGCTCAAGCTGACCACGCCCACTTACGGAGACCTCAACCACCTCGTGTCCGCCACCATGAGCGGTGTCACCACGTGCCTACGCTTCCCGGGCCAGCTCAACGCCGACCTGCGCAAGCTAGCCGTCAACATGGTGCCTTTCCCCCGTCTGCACTTCTTCATGCCCGGCTTCGCCCCCCTCACCAGCCGCGGCAGCCAGCAGTACCGCGCCCTCACTGTGCCCGAGCTCACGCAGCAAGTGTTCGACGCCAAGAACATGATGGCGGCGTGCGACCCACGCCACGGCCGCTATCTGACCGTGGCTGCCGTTTTCCGCGGCCGCATGTCCATGAAGGAGGTGGATGAGCAGATGCTCAATGTGCAGAACAAGAATAGCAGCTACTTCGTGGAGTGGATCCCCAACAACGTGAAGACGGCCGTGTGTGACATTCCACCCCGCGGCCTCAAGATGGCCGTCACCTTCATCGGCAACAGCACGGCCATCCAGGAGCTGTTCAAGCGCATCTCCGAGCAGTTCACTGCCATGTTCCGCCGCAAGGCCTTCTTGCACTGGTACACAGGCGAGGGCATGGATGAGATGGAGTTCACCGAGGCCGAGAGCAACATGAACGACCTGGTGTCTGAGTACCAGCAGTACCAGGACGCCACGGCCGAGGAAGAGGGCGAGTTCGAGGAGGATGCCGAGGAAGACGCTTAAGAGAAGAGGATTGACGAGGAAGTCAAAGGGCCCACCGCTTATGTAACAGGAGACCACATAGTATCAAGCTGTGCTAGAATCCGATTTTTTTAGACCATGATAGTGTCCCCAAGTCATTCATCTCCAATAAAATCTGTCAAATGAGAAGCTGCTGTCTCTTCATCATTGCTCACCCTGGCGATTCACTTTTCAATCTGCAAAACATGATTTAGTTCAGGTTCCAAAATGTCACCAAAGGGCTACTTCGTATTAAATCGGGATTTGGCGCTATCTTGTGGGCATTTACACTAGATGAATACATTCCGTCAAATATCAGTAAAATAGCCAGGGGGAATAAATGAACAAATTTGTCTCAGTTACTCACAAGTAGATTTCATTGTGAAATCTGGCGTTGGTTAAATACAAAGCCCCTCTTTTGTATGAATGTCAACAAGTGGATACACAGGTTAATTGTACCTTTGAAATCTAAACAGCATTTAATTTTCTGCATCTCACTGCGCATCACTGGCACAGATGAATGAACAAACTAATATATTTCTAGTGAGTAAAGAATTTTTGTGAGCATTAATGGACCTCAGGGCCTGCAACCACGAGGAATAAGAAACTAATTCAGCACACTCAGGCATAGTTTCCAGTGGTAACAGACCAGGATAATAGCGCTGTATTATTAAGTCATGTAATATCTGCTTTGCAAGCAATATTATGGTTAAGGCTGCATAACCAACATGACAAGATGGCCAAGCAGGCATTAGGAACAATAAGCCACACGTAAAAATTCGTATACCTCGCTCGAACCTCGCTGCATTTATTCAGGCACTGATAAGAGGTATGGATGTTATACATATTTTATAAATGTTTAAGTGTATACATTGAAGGAGAGTAAGGCTCTTCATTAGCAATTCATAGCAAGGCCGAATGGCATAACATGCTGCTTTTTTAAAATTATCTAACCACTGGAATACTTACATAGGTTAGTCAAAAATAACTACAGTATGTATGGCAGCAACAAAATCTTCCCTTTCAGGTAATGAAACTAAGCATTTTTTAAAATTCCGCGGTCCCTTTAAGAGCACGTGGCGCGAAACAACTCCATGATTTTGATCCAATCAGAGACTCGACAATCCAGAAGAGAAGTGCAAATCGCCAATGGGTGTGGAGTACATATGAAATACCCTCACTATGACCAATTACGCGAGGTCTTGACATTATTGTAGGCGTGATCTAGCGCCACCCGGAAAACGTTAAAGTTGTTTATCTTTTCTGTGGGTGGAGTGGTGTTTCGCGAGGTAAGTCTACACTAGTTACTTACACCATGTTCTAAGTTCATACTTATGATATCAAATAGGAAAATGTACAATATTTAGCCACCAGAATGATCAACAATCCGGTTGCTCTGAACTTGCCTTTCGCCACCAGAATGATCAACAATCCGTTTGCTTTGAACTTGCCTTGTTATTTTTGTGCTGGATCTATGCAGTTACGTTTGAGTCCCAAACTCATCTTATCGGTTTGTTCGCTAACGCAATGAAAGCACAAGATTTGGGGACGGATTCGGTCAGGGCAGCTGCTATGCGAACGTTCTCGCAGGAGCACGTAGCCGTTCACGCTAACGTTAGCCTCGTAGCATCTGATGGTGGCTTAGAAGAATGCTACAACAATAGCATATAAAATGTGTGATTATGATTGGCAGACTGCCTCCTTCCTGGCGAGGAATGGACGCTACCCAGGTCGTCAACGACTCCTTATTTGAGTCAGATGAGGAGGAAAAGGAAGAGAAGCCAAACAAGGCACGGCAACCTTTAGCCAAGCTCTGCATCTTGAAGAATGACCACGTTCCTGAAAGAGGTGAGAGACATGCCTGTAGCCATCAGAGGCAGTGGATCCCGAGGCCAAGTGGGCCACGTACGAAACCCAAGCACACATACCACCCACTAAAAATTTTTATTTGCGAAACTTAAACAATGATTTGTGTTTTTTGGGGTGGGAGCGTGAATTGGACTAGTGGCATTTCAGTGGGTATCAGATACACTGGCACGAGTGTAATAATTTAGGAGCTTAGACAGAACAAATTAAAATTTGTAAATCAAGTTACTGCTGTGTGTGCAAACAGTGAACGCAATTTTTGAGCGGAAAACTAAGGAGTGGATTCGTTTCTAGCATTCAAATAACAAGTGAATAAGGCAACATTCTGTCGGTAATGACACGAGTCTCACCATAAGGGCTTTGATTCACACCCAATGCTGATACCAATGATTAGAAATCAAGGTGACCAATCACCAATATTTCGAACCAATATTCATTTTCAGAAAAAGGGAAGATAAAGGCATCAATACGTTAAAAACTCCAACTCTTACCTTTGTTGAAATGTCTTTTAGCATGCTTATTGAATAACTATTCCCCTAATTTGGCTGACACTGCATTTCCTGTCCACAGAATTTCCCCTTTTTATGGGTGATAACGTGCTCGGTCGTGACGTTAGCACCTGCACGCTGCCCTTGCTGGCGCCTTCCGTGTCTAAACAGCACGCCGCCATCCGCATCTCCCTCCATCAGAGGCGAGGATCCCGCAGCGGAGTGGAGATCGAGGCTGTGGTGCGCGACTTGGGTAGCATGAACGGCACCCGCATTGGCCGCGTCAAGTTGATCCCCAACATACCTTACCCACTCAGCGAGGGGAACCATCTGTTCATGGCGGACATGCCGTGTCAGTACCTCAGCATTGACGACGCACACCAAAACATCGGGGGTCGGCCGTTGGGTGTTGGTATCAGTTTAGCGAGGGATTCTGTTGAGAAGAGAGATGGTCTCAAAGTGAGTGCCGGCCAGATGTCGCAGGCTTGGGCTGAGGTTTCGCCTCTGGGTAAAGCGGAGAAGAAGCCTGCAAAGAACAGCTGTGTGTCGTTTGAGGCCACTCCAGTCCAGCTGCAGCGGACTCTGGTCCCGGAATCAGAGTCGGACTCAGACGGGGAGAGGCCGAGGAACAGAGAGAGCCGGCGCAAGCTTCAAGGTATGTGTACAGAAAACGGTTTAGCAAGTAGGGATGCATTTTCCCTCCTCTCGGGCAAGTAGTGCACTGAATTTATCCTCCATCCATTCATCATTTTGGCCTCCATGTTGTGGTGTCTGCCTTCCTAATTTTCCTGGATACTTACAGGATCTGATTCCAGCCCCACCTGCTCAACCTTCTTGAGTCCCACAAACAAAATAGTCCCTGAAAGGTATGTTTTACTTTTTTTTTTTTTTTTTAGTTGATCCCTCGATTCAGGGTGTACCAATGAAGGTTATTTTAGTTTGACGAAAACATAATGACTAAATCTAAAGTTGAAAAAAGAATTACGTGAACATCAAATGAAAACAAAAATGCTTTCCCCAAAAAAATAACCAATTAACTGAAACTACAATAAACTTTGATAAAATGTTATCTTTGGTAATGAAATTGAATATATGAGGTTTTGGGGGTGATTACAAAAGTATTTTTTTGGTATTACAGCACTGGCGGATGAAGGAAGGTCGAACAGTTGTCAGGGAGTTGTGGTCCTTGCTGTGTGTCACCTCGAATAAATGAATAACATGCCACCGGATGATGTCGCGCTTGAGGCGACAGCAATGCTTGTGGCTTGTCTGTTTGGAGTGGCTGTCACACTCAGCTCAAAACGTGACGTAAAAAAAAAGACAGTCAAACCTCGGTTTTCGAACACATCGGTTCTCAACCAATTCGGTTTTCGACCAAAAATTTAGCGTTTTTTAATGTCTCGGATGACGAACAAATTTCGGTTCTCAAACAAACTGAACGCACTTGAATGCACCATTTGACTCCTCTCGCCTTCCTTACACGCGGAAGTGACGCTTCCTCGTGTTGCTTTCCATTGTGCGCAAACGTGTTCAGGAAACATTTTTACTTTTAAAAAAAAGAGCGTGGTTTCGGTTTTCAAACAGCCTTCTGGAACGGATTATGGACGAAAACCGAAGTTTGACTGTAATACTAAAACCAATAAAAAGTCAATTAAAAGGAAGCATTTTTGAAAAACTAAAACACGCGTGGCAGGTTGATTAGACACGCTTAAATTGTCCTTAGGTGTGATTGTGAGTGCAAATGGTTGTCCGACTATGTGCGCCCTGCGATTGCTGGCAACCAGTGTAGGGTGTACCTCACCTACTGCCTGGATAGGCTCCAGCACGCCCGTGAGCCTCCTGAGGATAAAGCGGTTCAAAGGATGGATGGATAAAACTAATCCAAACTAACAAACCCATTCGGAAATCTAATTAAAACAAACCATGTTTTAAAAAACTCAAAATGAAATAGAAACTAACTATAATGAAAATTCCCAAAACTATTCTCACCCTCATACTAGCTAACTCGCGACCCCAACGAGCGCAAGTGTCGAAGGAAGTGGATGGATAGCTACAAAAACACCAGTGATGACCTCACGATTATATACGGAAAGTTCAAGCTGCTTGTACCACTGAGCAATAATCTCTGTCTTTTCCATAGTCCCGACTGTGCAGATGGAACACCCATGACGCCATCATCATCTACCAGAGAGACGTCTCACGGTCATGTCAGTTTCAGCAAAGAAGAGTCGGACGTGAATGCTGGGGGACAGCAGAAAAAGGACACGCTAGGGTTTGTGGACGGCAGTGACAAGGAGCAAGCGGGGGCGGCAGAAAATGGCCCTACGCCGGGAACGGCACACTTTGTGCTCGAGCGGCTGAAAACCCTGGCCAGCTTTACGGAGGAGGAGTTGCCGCAACTGTCCACAAGCACCGAGTCCCCACGTGCCATCTCTAAATTTAACATGGACAGCGACACTGACGTGGAGGAGGATGCTGGCGAGCCCAAAGCGGTGCCTGACCAGAGGTCGGATGTCAATTGCTTTCATATGGACAGTGATACAGATGTGGATGACGACGACGACGACACAGGAGCCCCAACGGCACCTCCCGCACAGCCCGAGGAAGGTGAAGGTCATCCTGACACGAAAGCCAAGGGTAAAAAAGGTGATGTGGCGCCTCCGTTGCTGCCAGATGACTTCCAGCTTGACAGCGACACAGATGTGGACGAGGAGGCTGACGACAACAGCGGGGATACGGCACCTTCCGGGCTAGCCTTGTTCGGGACGTTTCAGAGCCAGGAGACGACCAGGCCCTCCTGGCTCTTAACACACAAGCAAATGTCAGTGATTCGGCTGCGGGATCACATAACAGCAATGTGGTCCAACATCCTCCCCACTCGTCACCTGTCGCCACCGCACCCTCCTCAGCCACTCCCGGTATCGCCGCAGCAGCTGCTCAGTCAGAGTCTGACAAAGACACGGATGTGGATGAGTCCAGTGCGCCCCCTGCTGAGCGGGACAAGTGATACAGATGCGGAAGAAGAGAAAAATCCACGGACGGAAGGTTTACAGTTTCCACATGTGCAAAATTGCTCGACCCCTGTGCAACTGCCAGGTAAAAACAAGATGAATTACATCTGTGCAATTGACGAAGAGCTGCCGCAAAAATGTGTTGGTTGTCGTGATGGTTTCTCTGTCATCAAGCTAAATACACATACTCATCAGTCAGAACTGAGAATTCTTACCTTTGTACCGTGAACCTCTGTTTCTCGAGAGGATACAGACCAGTGAAAGACGATGTGCAATAGAGAGAGACCGTATCAAACCCCCCCTCCCCCCTCCCATGTGCTTGAAACACAATCAAATGTATCAAAACAGACTTAAGCCTTCCCAAAACACTTTTAAACGTGTTAAAAACACTTAAAAGTACACTTTTAACTCTTAACATTTCTGAGGTTCGGGTTTTAGAATCGGTGCTGTTTGCATGTTCTGCCGTGGGACTCTGGCTTCTTCCCACATTCCCAAAACAGTCGCGCTTGGTTCATTGAAGACTCCGTGAGTATTTCTTCTGATTGGCCGATGATCGGTGCAGGTTGTACGGAAGGTTTAGCCAAAGTCAGCCGGCATTGTCTCCAGCTCACCCTGACCTCAAATTAGGACAAGCGCAGTAGAAAATACATGCAGATTTGGGATGTATTTCAGTATATTTGTCTCATATTTCTTTTGGCTATGCAGCTAAGAAAGTTTTGGTTCGATGATGATGCTCTGAGTTAAGGATGTTGTTTTTGTTTGGACCTGGATGTTTTCAGAAGGAGACGTGGAACAGATGGCGACCCAAGCTTTCCTCCTACCCTCCCTGGATCCATTTGAACGTAAGTTAGTGTTGAGCAACTCACGATTTGAAGCGGTTTTGTGGTTTGGGCTCAAATAGCTGGCCAGCTTCTGTCGTTTAACTCAGCCCGAAATGCAATGTGAGGTATTCCCTTTTTTGTTTCATATATATAAAAAAAAATATGTACAGTACAGTATACCCCCGCCCCCCAAAAAAAGTTTAAAAAAAAGCCCACGAATCATGTTGAGAAGTTGGCAACTTGGCAAAGAAGACATCCAAGCTCTATTTAATTTTGCACACAAGTAAAACACCAAATTTCATGACTAGTATTTGTGAAAAACTACAAGTAAAAAATGTAAAATAAAACTGCCCTGAAGACGAATTAAAACAAACTACATAAAAAAATTCCAACCCAAATAAAAACTAACTATAATTACAACGCCAAAGTTTGAATATCCCTGACACAGGCCTGATTGGGGTTTAACTGATCCAAACCAAACTGTAACCCCGGGGTGGGAAATAGCTTTATTTCCAAGACAATGCTAAAAGCCCCCTTCCAAAATGTCCCTTGCCTTACCTTAGGTGTCTTCAACGGTGCGGGAAGAGCGGCAACCTTAAACGGCCAGGAGGAGGAAGAGGACTTTGCTGTGGCCGAGACGCAGTCGTTCATCCTTCAGCCCCAAGTGCAGCTCCGGAGTTGCGATGATGGCGCCAACCGAGCCTCGGGCCGTGAGTCGTCCGGCGAGGACACGGACGAACTGGCTAGCGGGGGGGTGTCCTTCCAGCTGGGGTTGTCTGACAGCAGCCACCTTCAGAGTGCGGCCCAAGCTCTGGCCATGGAGAGCACCCAGGCCTTTGACTCTGATCCGCAAGCGTACACAAAGCCACTTAACGCAGACACGACGGCCTCGCTCGGCAATGACTTCGACATCGAGGCTACCCAGGCCTACGAGGCCTGCGAGGCGCCCGGCAGTAGTCCAGCCGTGCCCGCGGGGAGTCCGAAGGTAAATCTTGCTTTTCAAGAAACGCAGGCCTATATTTCAGAGCCTTGCAGTGAGTCTGAAGAAGAGCCGAAGGAAGAGACAGAGACCCAACCTCCTTTGGACTTGCCCATTTCTTCTTCCCCCGCTTCGGCTGAAACCAAACTCGCGGTTGCTTGCCAGGAAGAGGAGCGTCCAACCCAGGACAATCCTGTTGCCCCTTTGAAGCGGAAGCAGATTGCTAAAAAAAGAAATCTGAGCAAAGAACGCGCGGAGGCACAAACGCCATTTGTCGCTCCCACCATTGGCGAATCCCAGCTTAGGTGTGCAAGAGAAGCCGAGGACGCCAGCGCAGAGCAGCCGCAGCTTGAAGAAGCAACTCGGCTTTTTACCGACGTGGACATCATGGAAAGGCAGCCCACAGCTGCAAGTCAAACGGAAGACAGTAATGGAGAGGACCCGATGGGAGTCTTACCCGAAAGAAACGTACAACTCGATGAAGTCGCGCAGCCCATTGCGAGTTCTTCTGCTTTGACTGTGAATTGTCAGCTTATGAGTATCGCCGCAACCCAGCCCATGGCTACAAGTGAAATTGAAGAAAGCGACGACGAAGACCCCATTCCTGTCTGGGCTCAAGGAAAAGTACAGCTTGATCAAGAAATGAAAGCCGATAGGAGTTCCTCTGCTTGGCCTGCCAATCATCAACCTTGGGGTTTAGCCGCAACCCAGCCCATGGCTGCGGCTGAAATTGAAGAAAGCGACGACGAGGACTCAAGTCCAGTTTTGGCTGAAGGAAACGTGCAGCTTGATCAAGAAATGAAACCCAAAGGGAGTTCTTCCGGTTTGCCTGCTAATCATCAGCCTCGCCGTATAACTTTGGGTAAACGTGAGGAAACGGTCAGCAAAAACTCAACTCGAGTCCCGCATGAAAGTAAAGTGCAGTCAAATAACGAGGAGCAGCCCAGTACGAGTTCCCACGCCTTGGCTGTTGCAACCCAGCCTGTGACCACCAATGAGGAAAGCGGAGATGAAGACTTGATTGCAGTCTTGCATGAAAGAAAAGCGCAGCTTGATAAAAACCGACAGCGTCCTACAAATCCTTGCAGTTTAGCGGGTAATCACCTGTCTATGAGTATAGCCCCGACCCAGGCCATGACTCAGAGTGAAAATGAGGAAACGGATGTCGAAGACTCAGTCGAAGTTTTGCACGTGAGCGAAGTGCAGCTCAATGAAGAGACGCTCGCCAGTACAAGTTCTCGCGCAGTTACAACCCCGCCTGTAAGTATAGCAGCGACCCAGCCTATGGCTGCAAGTGAGGAAAGCGATGAGGACTCGCTTCCAGTCTTGCGTGGTAAAAGAAAAGCAAGGCCGCTGCAAATCATCGAGGAGACGCAGTCCCTCAGCAGTACTCTTGAAATCCCATCAGACAGTTGGAATGAGAAAAGTCCGTCGAAGAACGGATCCGAAGGCCCAGGGAGCAGTAATGACCCCCCATCGGTAACTCCGATAAAAACAGAAGAAGAGGAGACTCAGGCTAATTTTGACACCTTGCTTAACGATTATGAAGATAAACCGGGTCCTGGTCAAGAAGAAAAAGCCAAAGTTTCTTCAGCTGGAACTCCACCCATGGACACGTGTGGAGAGGAAGAGGCTGACAGCGAGATCTTCATCCCCGGCTCGAGGAAAAGAAAAGCAAAGCCGCTGCAAATTGAAGATGAGACTCAGTCGCTCGTATCTTCTCAAGGCGAGGAGGAGAGATGTGAGATCTCAAATTCTGCACCTTCTGCGCTTGACTCTCGGCCAAAGAGCGCTAACGCACCAGGCCCACGGTCCCAACACAGTCAATCTGAAGTCGGAACGAGTGTCACCGTCGAACCCTCAAAAGGAACGCAGACACGATTGAGAGAAAAGGAGGAGCCCGGGGCAAAAAGACAAACGAGAAGCAAGATGGGGAAGCCCGGGCCTGCTGGGAGTGCGCTTGAGGAAGAGGCCACGGGCGGCAGAGCGACCCCCTCGGGGTTCCAGGCGGGAAGCAAGAGAGACGACATGGTCCAAATGCACGCGGGGGAAAGAAGGAAGGAGAAGAAACGGAACAGTCGGAAGCGGCGGAGGATCGACAAAGACACAAGAGACTGGAAACGGAAACGAAGGAACAACCGAGATGGGATAAAGCAGACAAAGCGTCTCAACACAACCAAGAAGGAAAACCCGAGGCCACCCCGAGAGCCCGAAGAGGAACCAGAAGAACCGCCGCTGCTCTTCCTGTAGCAGATCAAGACAATGTCCCAGCCAAGAGGACCAGATTACGCTCCAACTCGGTCAGCTCTGAGTTGTCCACTTCAAGCGCCCAAGGCAGTCGAGGCAGAGGGCCGGAGACCGATGGATCCGCTGCCAAACAACCACCGGACGGTCACGGCACTCCTGCCTTGGGTGCGCTTTCCAGATCCAGCTCCTCCAACTCCCTCGCTTCGGACATGTCTTGCAGCAGCCTCGGCTCTCAGAGAGGGAGAGGTGGGAGGCAACGAGGAAGCGGACGCAAAACGGAACCTGGGCCCAGCTCCAGTCAGAGTCCCGCCCCTACACCTCGGTCGCGGAGCCAAAGGGGCAAGAAGGCAGACGTTTCCCCCACTGCACTTTGTGATGCAAATGACCAGGGGAAGCCCGGTTCAAAACAGGCGCCCGTCACGAGGGGGAGAAGGCGAGCGACTGTAGAAGAACCCTCAAATGCATGTGAGGGGAACAACTCCGCCGGTGAATCTCCCTCCTCAAAGAAACATCAGGGGTAGAGCTCAGAGGGCGGTAAAAGGTGAAGACTTCGAGGCGCTGGTCACCCCCCCGGGCAGCAATGAGGTGGAGACCAAAGACGTGGTGGAAGGAAGGAAGCGAGCGATGAAGGCAGAAGTGCAAGATGAGAATCCAGCTCCTGTCCAAGCCAAGAGAAGAGCCAAAGCGTCCCGTGCTCAGGGGGGCAGGAATGCGAGGGACTCTCCCCCCGACGTAGCCACTGAGCATGGAAATAGGACATCTGTCCGCGGTTCTGGTGAAGGCGCCCAGGTAAGTCGGTCTACGCTTTTTCTGCAATTGGATTTTGGACTGAAATGAACTCTTGAAATATTGGCGGTTTGCCCACGTGCTAACGAGATTTTCACTTGATGATGACGGTCGAGCCGCCATACTTTGGCGCGTGCCTTTCAGACAGAATTGGTCAAAGCAGAATATGGGGCCAGCCCGCCCATTCGGACATTGAGGTGGATGCTATGTGCGCCGGGGACTCCAGGGTGCGCCAAAATGAGGAGGAAAAAAAAATCACCTTGAATATAATTATATTCCTTTATATTAACTCTTCAAATGGAAAAGATAATAGGCCTGTAGGTTAAAAAAAAAATTCAAACAAGTCCCAACGACAATGCACTTTTTATTTACTTTATGGCCAAACGTAGCATTTGTTGATGAGCATTTACATCTGACAGGCTAACATTTATTCCTGCTTTTAATTGTCTCTCGTGAATGATTACGTGCTAACTGCCTGCTGATGATTGATACTGCAGAACATCCATATTGAGTGCTGCCGCTGCTGTGGTTTGTCTCCCTTCTGATTCACCCTTTTTCAGTGATGAAAGTCTTCCGGATTTTCATGAAAATTCCTCCGGGAAAAAATTGCCTAAAATTAATCCGGATATTAGTTGAGAACATTGAACAAACACGCGTTTGAATTCGTTGTTTTGCTTTCGCGAGCGTAGCCATGTTGAGGCTAGTAACAGTAGCACCCCTCCCCTCGCATGGCCTTTCTAAATTTGGGCGAACCGCCGCAAAGGGTGCACCTGTGCACACAAAATCCAGATAAACCATTGAATGTTTGGTATTTTGTGGAAAGTAATTCATGTGTAACGTTCAAACAGGTAGACAGGTGCGCTGACATTCGCGCAATCGACGCGAGTGTGAAGAACGCGTTCAAGTGGTCATGGCTTGAAGAAAAGGACTTTAACGGAGATTTTTTGTCCGACTACATTAGAAAGGTCGACAAACCTGGTAAGTCAGTTAAAATCATATATATATATATATATTATATATCTCAAAATAATTAAAGGCAACTCATTATACTATTCGTATTACTAGATCTATATCTATCTCAGATAGTGAGCAATCTGGTTGAGTGTATCAGTACAACGCGACGTAACAAGTTTGAGACTTAAACGTTAGTAGTAATTACTACAGATCAACTTCTTGAACATGTTTTGCTGTATGGTATAGAAATTCTAGGCTATAGTTTCGTGTACATTCTGTGTCGATACTTTAATATGTATACTGTGGCGAAAAGGACAATTTTAGATGTCTTTTTACTGAATATTTCACTTAATTCATTTGTCCTGAGATAAGCAGGCATATTTAAATGACAAATGTGATTTTGTGCTCTCCAGTGATAGCGGGATGGGGGGCAAAAAAATCTGGCCTTGGCTCTTGGGGAACTTCTGCCCACTTAAAAAAAAATTTTTTTTTTAGGTTAAGACTTAGAAATTTTTGACGGAAATTTTTTGCAGGCTTCTAATGTCTTCAGTGTGGTAAAATATATAGTAATGAATATACAGATATGTTATTGCAGTGGCACACATGCTTCATATCTATCTAAATATGTGGAGATACCTGTTTGAAGTGTCTCCGTAATGTCAATTTTCAGAAAAATCTGCACCAATGAATGATATGGTGCAGACTTAAATCGCTGTAGTCTTGCATAGGTCCGTAAACTTAGTGTATTGATATTCTATTTGATGTGTCTGTGTGATTTCATTTCAGAAATGAAACCTGCATGATTTTCTTCCACTCATTCTTATCATATTCTTTCAGGGCTTGCCATCTGTATTTGGTGCAACGCTACCCTAAGGTACGGATCATCAGGGAAGAAAGATTTGAAAAGCCACTCCAAGAAAGCGAAGCACAATGCTGTGAGGAAGTCCATGGGAAGAAACCAGTCCCTTCCCGCAGTCTTCAGTGCAACCAAAGCCACGAATGAAGGAACAGCTACCACGCCTTTATCCAGTCTGCCATACGGAGCTGCGCCTAATATACTTGACAGTAGCAGCTGCTCTGAGCTGGTTCAGCCACCACGTCCATACATCAGTATTCAGGACAGAAAAGCTCACTTAGAAGCAATGACGCTAGCATTCATCACCGAACACTCACTGCCACTGAGTTTAATCCCTCGACTCATCAATTTTGCACAGGAGTTTGGAAGAGATCCCGAAGCAAGCCAAGGAATGAAAATGGAGAGGACCACAGCTTCATATAAGCTCAAAGACGGTCTCGCAGAAGTTGTGCACCGACGACTCGTCAAAGATTTGCAGATCCACAAGTTTTCAATGAACATTGCTGAATGCACGAGCGCAAACCACCAAAACGTGTTGAGTGTTTTGGTGAGTTACTACAGGGATGCGCAGAATGAGTGCGTCGTACAACATTACCTTTCGACAACATTAACTGTCGTTAATGCAGCCACCGTCCACTCCATCATATTGGAAAATTTTGAGAAAGATTCCATACCACTGGAGAACTTAATTTCCAATCTGTCGGATTCTGCCAGTGACACGGGGGGCGAGAAGGGCGGTGTTGAAACTCTTCTGCGAGCTAGTGCGCCACACCTGCTGGATATCGACATGGACACCCGTCACCACATTCAGAATGCCGTCGGGAAATTCTGCAGCAGTTTTGAATCTCAAGTGGAAAAACTTTGTGATGATCTGTTCACGGACGCCAAGTACAGCGCCGATATCAAAGAGCATCTGCGAGAGCTTTGCATGATATTAGGAGTGAGGTACCTGGCACCGATGCAGAGAGTATCGCACCGCTGGCTGTCCGTCTATGATGTCGCGGAGAGGAATCTAGCCATCGCTAAGCCACTAACGTTGCTGTATGCTTCCTGGATTCCTAATGATCTTCAGCCGGATTATGCCATCCACACTGACCCTCTTCTGGAAAAGCTCTCTGAACAGTCTGCAAAAAGGGTCCAGGCCATACAAACGGAGTGTGCCGCCAAAGGTCTCACCGACAATGGACGAAAACGAAAACTCAGACTTGTGGACAAACTGTTCCATCAAAGAGACAAAACCATTTTGACCATGAACATGTACGTGTCTGTCCTACTCATGTTCAAGTCTTTTGTCCTGACGTTCGAACGGAAGGAACCAATGGTGCACAGGCTTCACGACGAGCAGACAGATTTGTTTCGTCATTTCCTCGCCTGTTTCATGCAGCCAGAGAAGGTCCGGGACATTTCTGCTTCCCGGTTGCAAACGATAGACGTCAGCGATGCATCCGCGCATCTGCCCGCAAAAGATATTTTCATCGGAGATGCTGCGGAAAACATTCTCAAAGGATTGCCAAGACACAACGGCTTGCGGAAACGATTCAGAAAGAGGGTCAGGGAAGCATACGTCGCTGCGGCGCAGTATCTCCAGGGAAAGCTTCCTCTCGGCAATCAACTTTTGAAGTGTTTGTCAGCTATTGACCCGAAAGCACAAGGGCACTCTGTGACACACAGTCATCTCAAGAAGCTCGTGAAGTATTTCCCCACTGTTATGAGCTCCAGCAGTGACACGGACTCGTATCTCAGAGACATTTTAAGAATCCAAGTCGACTCTACCCTTCCGGTTGTGCCATAGTCGTCGATGGAGAGTCAAAGGTCAAGCGTCTGGACCACTGGTGGGCCGAGGTCATGCCAAGCTATCCAGCTCTGGGTAAAGTAGTGAAGGCCTGTCTCAGCATCTTTTCTGGGCCACGAATAGAGCAGTCATCCAGGGTCATGAACGATATTATCGACCCCAAGTCAAATAGGCTAGCTATCCGGACATATTCGGCCCTACAAACTGTCAAATATGACCTGAAGGCAAGAAATACGACAGCCATGGCGGATTTCCACCGAGATGACATACATCATGCTCCAGTGGACAAGAGTATGGTATATCATATGCAGACAGCTTATGGCAGATACAAGAGCAAACTGCAGGCTGAAAAAGAAATAGGAGAGCTAGAGAATTGAAAAGGGACTGATACAAACACAGCGGAAGCCTCCCTCAAAAGTGACTGTTCATCAACGAGCGAAGAAGACGATGATGAAGCATTCACGGGAGAGGAAAGGAAACGAGCCGTGTCTGACTGCAGTGGCCTCTTCAAAGAAAAATGCAAAAAACATTTTAAAAATCAAACATGTTTCAATCGCAGAACTGATAGAAGTGATTATTAAGTATTACATTCCATTATTATCAGGAGTAAGAAATAAAAAGTGGAAATTTTACTTTAAATTTTTGTCTGAATTTTGTTCACAGATATCACCAGAATGCACCACAGCCATCCATTTCTCTTCTAAAATTGAGTGTGTGTGTGTGTGTGTACATGTATATATATAAAATGTGTGTATACATATATATATACATGTATATATATATATATATATATATATATATATATATATATAAACACACAATGTGTATGTGTATATATATGTATATATATTTAGGGTTTTGTTTTTTTTTTTAGGAAAGTCCACTTTCATCTCTGCTTTTTCAACTAATGCGCTTCAAGTCAGCATCACTGAAAGCATGTTCTTTCCCCTCACCATGCCCACCGCAGTACCCCTCACTCACCGCCATCGTCACCGTCGATGCACTAATCAATGAAGTGGGAAATGAATGGCTTCCCGACACTGATTTAATGTGTTGATCTTTCAAAGGGAAATCCTTCCGTGAAATCCTCCCCCGTGACCGCCAGCAACTCTTCCGCTTCCCTGTCACCGAGTTGCCGACCACGTGATGCCAGCCACTCTTATAAGGTTCGTGTGTTGTCACGTTCTCCTCCCTTTTGGGAGAGGAAACTTGTTTTGCAAAAACCAAGAGCATGAATATTGGAGCCCGTCGCCCCCAAAAGCCCCGTTCTCTCATTGTGGGTACGTTGGGAAATTCGTTCCGAGCGTGCTGCTTCGACTGTTCGGAAACTCAGAACGTTGTTCAAGTGTGCTGCTCTGTTGTTCAGAGTGGCCCCCAAAAAAACGGACACCAGTGCAGGCAGTACATAGAAAGTAAAGCAAATACAAATGAATGCGAGCGAAGCGCGCTCTGTATTTGAAAGCACGTGAGGACGATGAGATGTCCACTTTATAACTACGGTACTTTTTTCTTTTTACCTTAAAATGGTTGACCTTAACCTGAATCCCCATTGCAGCCTAAAACACAATCCTGGTGGATTAAATGTGCTTCCGGTAGAAGTTGCTTCTTCTGTGTCTTCTTTAGAAGATGACGAAGAAGTCGTCGTGGCACCTTGGTTTTGGTTTCGTCGCAGTAACCGGCGTCTCCTGCTCAGGTGCTGTTCACAGGCGTGGTGGACGAAACCGGGGAGAGAGTGCTGGCCCGTCTCGGAGGCTCTGTGGCTTATGGCACCGCAGACATGAACTGCCTCGTGGCCGACAAGGTGCGCCGGACTGTCAAGTTCATGTGCGCGGTGGCCAAGGGGATCCCCATTCTCAACATACACTGGCTGGACAAGGTCGGTCACGGAAAGATCAGTGAAAATGAAAAAGTTCTAGCATATGTCTGCAAGGCCTGAGACTTCTTGTTGCAGAGCGGCAAAGCCGGGAGCTTGCTGCCACCCGACGCCTTCATCTTGAGCGATCCAGAGCAGGAGAAGAAGTTCAATTTCCGGCTGCAGGAGTCTCTGAGGCTGGCCAGTAGCCAGCCTCTCTTACAGGTGCGCTAACGCGTTTATTTCTTTTATTACCGAGAGGATTTCTGTTCTTCCGTCCCACGTGGCGGTCGGATTCATGTTGATGATGACTGAGCCGGCATGCTAACACAGGATTTAAACCGAGTCAGTGCTGGGCCAGGCCACTGTGCTGAGTCACTTCAAAGATTGTTCAATATGACAAAGATAGCCGCAAGAACATGAGAACCGCTCAGAACAACAATGTATTGATCATTTTCGTGCAGGCATTTAAAAATAAGAAACAAAATCATGGTTTTGCTTTGCGTTCTTTTCCAGGGCTACAAGATCCACGTCACCAAATCGGTGAAGCCCGAGCCACACCAGATGAGAGACATCATTTCCTGCAGCGGAGCCACGTTTCTCCCTAAGATGCCTTCTTCACGCAAGGTGCGAAGTGCGATCACATCGAGTGTGTTTTCTAGTACGGCTGGGCAATTGGAATCTAATGGGGATTCCAATTTTGGCTTCCTGAATGCTCGCTTTTGCAGCAAGCATGTGACATGGACGTTTTCTGCCCTTTCTGAACACGCTTCAATTGGTTGATTGACACTCCGAGTTGGAGTTGACTGTAAAACTAAAGATACAAGAAAAAAAAGACACATTGTTTACATGACCTACTTTACAAGATATGCTTTGTTTTAGAAACATCTTCAGTACTAATGCTAGCAGTCAATGTAAATTTGTATTCACATGCTAATGCTAATTTTGAATTGACTTCCGGCAGTAATATTCCTTCAAAAACGAATATTGACACACAAACGCTGTAGGAACACAAACAGACTGGTAACATAACAACACTAAAAGGCACAAACGCTAAATCACAACTTTTTTTCCTACTCTTTATCTTCCCGTTCGTACGCCACGCATGCTCCACACTGCCCCTTATAGGCCATGGTTTGCACAGCAGATCTCGAAAGTGACAAAAACAAACGTGTGTGTGTGTGTGTGTGTGTGTGTGTGTGTGCTTTGTGTCCTCCCTCATCAGCCTCACACGGTGGTGATCTCCTGCCCGGAGGACTGGCCGCTGTGCCGCGCAGCCGTCTCTGCATCGCTCCCGGTCGTCTCGGCCGAGTTCATCCTCTCTGGGATCCTGCAACACAAATTGGACTTTGACGCTCACAAGCTGTCCGCCCCACCGCCCCAGCCGAAGCCTGACGACGGCAGAAGGCGGAGCAACCGGCTGCTGTAGCATCCGGAAGAGCTTTTTGACAGTAACAAAATTGACTCTTTTCAGAAGATGTCCCAAAGAATTTACAGCTTCAGAGCTGCAACCGTTTTAATGTCCAACATTTGGAGATAATTACTCACAAAAAGTTGTGTGGGTGTTCCCAGAAATTTCACGGAAAAGCCACGTGTTGTGACACCGGTAAAATAGTTGTCGGACAGCAACATCTGCTTTCAACACAACAGGAGAGTGTCGGGTGTTCAACGTCACACTCCTGCCAGGGCATACCTCTATACACACTTGTGGCTCTCAGACTACCCAGAACAACTAATCAATATTTAGCTGTTTAACCCCCCCCCCCAAAAAAAAATAAACAAAATACACATTAACATAAGACAAGTAATGACATTTAAACACCCCAGCCCATAAAAAAGGTTTTTTAAAAAAATGTGAAGTCAAAGAAATACAATAAAACAAAATATTGTAAAACATTTAAATATTCTCCTAATAATTAATTTCTTTATCATTATTGTAAGTGTTGAGGGACCAAAAAAGAAGACATTTTAGTCTATATATTTTTTACAATTAATCAGGCTACTGTTTGGGCGATTAATCATTGTATTCTACTCAATATCGGCCTGAAAAAAAATCCTGATCAGTCGGGCCCTAGACGAAAGCGTCATCAGTTTCCATTTTGTGCACTTTTTTACATAAATCTCCCGGCTTTTACAAGCAGTATGAAAGGGGCTAATGACTCAGCTTGACATGGCAACCTTATCTCCTGCCGCGCGCTTGTTGACTCCATCGGTACATCTGGGAAGGAGTGCATCCCACAACCACCCGCATTCGGTTGCCATGTGCTTACCGTCAGTACTTTTTAAATCAAGCATTATTTAAAGCGTGCCGGATGGGAATAATGACCCGTTCATTATCCCCGTCACCTCCCCGCTGCCACTGAAAGCGCTCGTGGACGCTTCTTGGTAATCAGCTGTTAAAGCGGGGAAATCATGTTTGTGCGGCGACCCCCCACACACACACACACACACACACACACACACTGGATGAGGTGGATGCTCGTGTTTCCTGGTATGAGAAGTGCATGGGTGCCTTTTAATACACTGAGATGAAAATGAACATAACAGAGTTTCCTCCCGTCTCCATTAACCACCGCCGAATGTTCCATTAGGGCCTCACGCACTCCTATTAGCTACTTGGCTGCTTCTGTTTTTTTTTTTTAAAGAGTTCGTTTTCACTCGTCATCAATATCTAATGCGCTTCGTCCTTGCCGCGCAATCAGCCGGAAGTCACCCCCGTACGTGTGCAGATGTGGCGGGAATGTAAAATATTTGCCTTGGCTTGTTACCGGCAGGGGAAAACACCGTTGGACTGTTTTCTCTTGGAGCAAAATTAACCTTGAACGGGATATGAAGCGTATCGACGTGCCATCATTTTCTGTCTGTGGGGGAAAATATATCATGTCAGGGAGGAGGATGCTGGCTCAAGGAATATTTATACTGGCTGAGGTGAATGCTCATGTCTTGATTGAGGTGTTGATTTTTTATACCTGATTTAGTGCCCTGAGAGGGACACGATGTTACAAAGTCCGAAGTGCTATTCTTCATGATCATGATATCAAAACAATACCTCTAAGGCATTTAAAAAAAAAAAAAAACACCAAACAACATTTTTTAAATAATAAGCTCCAGCTCTTGTATGGGATCCAATGAGATGTTTTGCCTTTATGTGAAACAAAAACAGGATGTTCTATGAAAGTTGGTTTTAAAAAAAGGTCATGAATAAAGAGGGGAAATAGACAAGAAAGACAATGTTGTCACCTTTTATTGGTCATTTTTCATTGAGGATAAAGAATATATGCCATATATGCCTGTGGGTAGTGCTATAGTACAACTTCATGTGGTGCTGCATTGTTTGTGTACAGTACTTTGCAACTACACACTACTACAGACATTTCTGTATTAGTTTTCAAATTAGTTTTCTTTTTTCATTTGACATTTCCTTCCTTAATTGAATTTTTCTGTGTGGCTTTTCTCCGGGTAAATTGCCCCAAGGTGTGAGTGTGGGCGCAAATGTGCAGGTTTTTAACACCCCAAATGAGCTGTTCAAAAGTCCCATACAGATGAGACAAATTTAGTGTCTGTCGCTTCCCAACGGAGCAAAATAGACCAACATGACACAAAGCTCATTCGTGAGACTCTTTGCCGACCATCGATTCAATTCGGCTGTCCAGGCGTGGATCGAGTGGGGGGGAAACGGGCGCCGTGTTGGGGTCGCTGCGTGTGCGTGTGTGCGCATGTCCTGTTTCCCGACAGGAGTCGAGTACTTCCGAGTGGCCGAAACATTTTTGAACCTCTTCCAAATGTGGAGCCGGAGTCGTCGAGTGCAGCAGCAGCAGCAGCAGCAGCAGCAAAGCATCTCTGGCGGAGGGAGAGGGAGGTAGGAGGGACCCCACCCAGGCAACATTCACGCACATCTACACCGCCGACAAACCGAGTGAAGGGACGGACGGACACTTGCCGGATCATCGGACGCAGGTAGGCACCTCCCGGCCCCCGCTCGTCTCGCTTCCCTGTTCGTCGATACTTACGTACGGGCGAGTTATCCGCATGTGGCCGGCGCGTGACGGGTTAAATTCTGCAGCTTTTTCACGGCTCGTGCGTGCCGTGCCGCGTCTGCTGTCCCGGGCCCTGCGGGGTACCGTTTGGACTTCAGAGCCTTGTCACACTCCATTTGCTTGATCGTGGAATATTTAGGGTTGTTTTCTTTCATTCATTCATTCTTTTTTTTTTCTTTTTCTCTTTTTTTTTCTTTCTTGGGCTGAGTGCTGAGTGGCATGTTCACCTGTCAGCCTCTGGGGAAATAAAATGCTAGAATATTGATTTTAATTACAATCATGGTCACCTTAATAGGTACACTTGAGCAGCCTAATAATGACGATTTCCATGGTGGCAGCTGAGGTACACGTTTATGATGTGACGCATGTTTTGGACTGGCAGTCTGCAGTAGTGTTTCCAATGTTTTGGTGAAATCGTTTATAATAATAATGTTAATAATAATAATAATAATACATTTTATTTATAAGCGCCTTTCAAAATACCCAAGGACACTTTACAATCAAAAAGAGCAAATGGTTACATTTCAACTTGTAACTGATGTTTGTTATTTATTTCATAGTGCTATTTTACCTATAATTAATGTGTTCCCTATATGTTATTATTATTATGCAGTGCAGTAGTTTACTTCTTTTCAAAAAAATATTTTAGCCATGTTTTAAATTTATGCTTCAATTTTCTTCAAATATAATTATTTTATGAGTCATTCTAAAATAGTTTTTCCTAAAATAAATGTAAAACCTTGTTTTAATAATTACATTTTTGATCTGGGATGGGCTCCAGCACCCCCGCGACCCTAGTGAGGATCAAGCGGTTCGGAAGATGAATGAATGAATTAATGATTTGAAAAATGACAAATTGCTAAATGCTTTCCTCAAATAAAAAAAGAAAGACCCTGTTCAGTATGTCCAGACAAATTATTTTCCACGTTCCACGCTGACAAGTTGATTTATTTTGAGCAAAACGTGTTTACAAAGGCAGCCTCGACGATGCAGTACTGTACCTAATAAAGTGACAGGTGAGGGCCCTAACACTCAAGGCTAGCGTTCATAAGAGGAATACATTAAAAATCATGTAACTTCATCTCAAGGGGCGCCTATACTATATGTATCTGATTTTCTATATCGTGAACAGTTAAAAGGCTCAACAGCATCCATTAGCTGACCGGAGGCTCCAACGTAGCTTCCAACAACCCCGCCGCCGCCACTGCAGAAACGCAGCCTGGGAAAGCACTACAAGAGCAAGTGGTGGTCAAACTCTTCATACCGATTAGCACCTAAACAAATATTTTCCTCCCCAATTGTGACCAAGATTAATAAAACAGCAGCGTACTATGCCGAGTAAGTGTGCGTCGAAATCTATGTTAATTTCTGTTACCTATGGAGTTTATTACAGTACTGTATTAGTTTTATATGTTAGCATTAAGCTAACGGACTTACATTTCAATTAAATGAGGTGTTTTGATTTTTAAATATACAATGTTTAATTGTATTTTGTTGTTTGTGACACTGCTGCATTTGCGCTAAAGTCAAAGTTCTTTGAAGGTTTGTAATTGCTGTAACTTTTGTGCTAATTTTTTTTAGCCCCTCTATGGAGTGCTCCATTGTATGTTAGCTTTAAGGTAGAGGACTTCGGTTAAAATTATGAGCTTGGGTTGAACATTTTTGTATTTAAATACAAAAAGGTTTAATTATATTTGTGTGACGTTGCTCCATTTGTCTTAAAGTAGAAGTTGTCATTTCTGTAATATGAGCGCTAATTCCCGTTAACCTCCATGAAGTTTTCCCCATTCTTGTTAGCGGTAAGATCGTAAACTGTCATTAAATTTATTAGCCTTGGTTGAACATTTTGTTGTTAAACGTATAACATTTAATTTGATGTTGTATGTGGTGCTGCTACATTCATGTTAAAATTGCAGGTGTTTGAAAATGTATCATTGCTATAATATGCTTATTCCCACAAGTCTGTCATTTTTCATGATATATTTGCTTTCAGCCAGCAGAAGATAAAAAGCGTAGTGCAGGCCAAAAGTATGGAGACAAGTCACTATTCAATAGCATCAGAAAGTGTTCAGAAGTTTGTGACTGGTTGTGTATATTTAATATGACTCAAATCCACTGTAACGTAACGCTGCATAGGGAACTAAAAGTGGACCTAAACAATGATTCCATTCAAATCTAATGAATATATGAAGTAAATACAAACCGGTGTTGAATAAAAGCTGAGAAACAAATGAACAATTGTTGAAGTTTAAATACATATACAGTATCGTAAAAAGTTAAATAAAACTGAACTTTCCTGGCAGTGATTTTTTCAATGCCATGTGAGGGAGCCCACACTTTGCAAATCACTGACATCGACGATTCGCATAGCAGCAGATGACACGTTTGTCACCCCCTCACGCTTTGTCAATAACGCAACGTGTTAACCCAGCCGCCTTCATTTTCCTCCTCATCCTCCTTGATGATTTGAGAGAATGTGACAGGTGCAAGGAGCCTGTCTCATCCTTTAGTTCATCACTTTCACAGCCGGCCTGCTCTCCGGACTCGTTTGCTCGCCACAAATGAACCTTTTAGTACTCCTTTCCTTTCCTTTCCTTTCCTTCCTTTTGGAATTGTTCACTCATTCCCCATGACAACAACATAGATTACTAATCTCAGTCAAATTAACAAATAGTTTGCGAATGCTACTTGGGCGTGCCGTGACTGACGTCATTCTGTCGCATAATTATTATGTATGGGATCCACCTAAGCTGGTGAAATGTCTGTCATGAATATTAGTTTTGATATATTTGTTTTGCTTCCCTCTTCTTGAATCCGGTCTGCAAAAGCGGATTAAAAAAATTGAATGGTCCTTTGCATGAGAAGGGCGGGGAAAGATTTGAAAACATGATGATATATTGAGCACTGTGTTTTTCAGCATGTGAATTAAGACTAAAACAACAGTTGCTTTAAAATCTACAAAAACCTTCATTGTTTTTAATGACACGCTTGACATGGTTCTCAAAAGAAAAAAAAATCCTCCTGGAGACTTTCGACACATCACTATATATAAGTATACTTCATGTTATATACCATCTAAAAAAAACAAGATGAAGAACATATTTGTTTTATTTTCAATCTTGATACATCTGTTCTTTTTCAAGCTGAACTTGTTTTCCCCATTTTACTTGTTTCCCTCATTGCAGTGAATTACAGCCAAACAGTGACCTCAAAAACAAAGTACGTACTAGAGGTTGAACCGATTAGCCGAAGAGTCGACCTTACTCCTCCGACTGCACGTTTAAATCTTGAAGTCGACTGATCGCTAATAATGTCAGGCTGCAGGTGGATGAGAATAGCGGTTAGTCTCCCGAGCAGCGACTCTTCTGATTGGCTGCGAGTCTTCATTGAAGTACTACGAGTGGTTCTTTGACTAGTCGATTAATCAGTTCAACTCCTGCCCTCTTTTTGGATAGGGAGTGATTCCAAAAACAACCTCTGCTCTGCGCTGGTTACCTCTGTTGCTTCAAGACACGAGCAATCAATCAAATCAACCCAAAAGGCAACATCCTTAACGATGGATTAATCAATGAATTGATTAGTCAGCCAATCCCTTGTGCTGATTAATCAGAACGGCAATGTCCCCCTCACCCACTTTCCTTTTCCATGCCGCATTGACTCATAAATATCTTGAGCAGTGCAGTGAAGGGAGCGCACAACAATACGTGCAGTTGTTCCCGTTTTGTGGCATGCTGGTGTGGTGGCGAGAAGCAAAAATGAAAGATGAGGACTCCAGACACAGCCGGCCTTTGTGTGGCCACGCGCGCACTCATCTGCAGTCACGAAAAGGTATTTCCGTCTCTTTAAAAAGCCACGCACAAAGACCCGCTTGACCTTGTCGAGTGCGAAGGAGCACCGGAGATGGCTTTGATTCCACCGCGAGACGCAGTGGCTGATGTTACGTAAAGGAGGGGGGGGGGGGAGAATTCACTGAGCTAGCGAGCAAGAAGAACGCAGGGCAGGTGATGCAGAGGAGAGGGAGAAGAAGAAGTACGCTGGATAGGATGGAGGGCAACGAGTGCATACGTGCATGTGGGAGAGGGAGGCATAGAGGGCAGATGGTTGATGTGTATGCGCTCTGCAGCTTCACGGCCCAAAGGGCGGCGCAGCGCCTCGGTGGACGGTTTGGTGCGCTTCGCATGTTCCGTGCTCGCTGAAGTGTCACCGCACAGCCTCGGCAGCTGGACAGTAAACGATGACAAGAGGTGCTGTTTGCTTGTCGTGGAGCAGAGTACGGAAACATAAATGTGAGGAGACGAATTGTCGACAGATAAATGGAACGTTTTGATTGTTATCCCTATTTGGCACGAGCTGTACCTGTAACGTTTGCAATATCTCCATGTAATGAAGTATTACTTATAACAATCTTAAATTTTGGTTCCGACTTTAGCAAGCATCATGGAAAAATTGACAAGCTTGATTTGCTCTCGCGGGCCACACAAAATGATATGGCGAGCCAGATCTGGCCCCCGGGCCTTGAGTTTGACACCTGTGTTTTAGATCTTTCGAGTTCAGCTCATGAAAACTGACTGGGGGCAAAGATGTTGATTGTATTTCCGTTCAGTGTGTCAATGCTGTTTTTAAATAAACGGAATGGTGACACTATTAGGAACGCCTCTACAAGTGTATCCAAAATTTGCTTATGCCAAAATTAGCACCCCCTCCAAAAACGTTCCTATTGCTTACAGTTACCACAAGATTGTGCCCAAGTACTCCTTTTTTTTTTTTAATCACAAAGTACACAAAGGCCAGAGAAGCTCATCTCTCCTCTTCCTCACTTCAACATCTTCATTGTAAATTTCCCCAGTGTGGCACAAATAAAGGATATCTTATCTTATCACAAAAACGGTGCCTGAGCACTGCTTTTTTTTTTTTAATCAGACCACGCTTTGGCGCCATCCTGTGGCACTGTTGGGTGGGTTTTTCTGTACAAAACAAGACAGAGATGCCTTTCGTATTTTCAATTTGGGTTTTTTGTCCAATCGAATTGCAGCTTCTCTGTGTTGCCATGTCAACCGAATCTGTCCACGGTCGTGCTGGTCCGATGTCAACTCTAATTGCAATGGGACCGTTTTTTTTTTTAACCAACCAGATTACACGTTTGCCTCACATCTCGCCTCACAGGGTCAGCTCGCCGACCAACCATAACTTCAATGTATTTCTTTATTTGTTTAGATTCGTTTTATTTGCTTTCTTGGTCAGAGCAACACTGTTACAGACAAGCTCGACTGTGGTGATTGGCACTCGTGAATTTGAATCGATCTGTTCTCGGACATGCTTAGAAATCTGTCTTGAAGGTGCACTTTTCTAGCCATCATTTTTTTTGCATGTCTGTAATTATGACGTCGTTAGTGGTATTAGGAGATGGATTAAGTCGCTTTACTGCCTTCTGACGGCTCAGGTGCCAAATGCACAGACAGCCCCCCGCTGCCGGGGAGCATTATAAAAAGGATGCTTTGTCATTTCCTGCGCAAATAGGCTCGGTTGGCCTGGTGACATCACATTCAATGGCTGCCGAGTTTCCTCCTGGGTCTTTTTTTATTATTATTATTTTTTAATGAGGTTAAAACTGCAGCAAAATCTCTTTTTGCTCGCACGCGCACATCTTGTGATGTCTTTGGCATCGTGCGCGTCAGCGCTGCAGAGGAAAGCGGCTCACATCACCCTAATACCTCCCCGGCGGCACCTTTTAATCGGGCGTCGTCTGCGAGGCTGTCACCGTAATGGCTTTGGCAGGTTACGCCGGCTTCCTATTGGAGAACAAGACGAGTCCCGTTCATGAATTATTGTGTTTTAAATCAGGTTGGTGCGATCGGTGCGGCGTTCGGGGGAATTGTGCTGACTTGCAGATTGGCCTTCTTTCGAAGAAATTCTTGGAGAGTGACGGGAGATGTCGCTTTGGGCCTACGAGTACAAAGCTGGATCGGAAGAATTGTAAATAAATGCTCAAGTGGCTTTATCCAACATCAGTGATATTTGATATCCATTTTTAAGTCAAGGTACGAGTGTTTGCTTTGTCCTCGCTAGTGCGACAAATTTTTGGGATGCAGAACTGTGTCATCGTTGACAAGTGTGTGTTGTTCGGACCCTCGGTAGCATGATGAAGTTACACTCGCTCGAATCTAGTGCTTCACTACTCGTACTAGTAGTGTGCAGTTGTCAGCAAGTACACACTTTCGTCTCACTACAAGGCCATAGTCTTCCCACGTTATTGAGTAAATGTCGGTTTTCCTTGAAAGCTCAATCGTCAAACTTTGTCTTGATGAAAACCTCCCTGGGCATGAGTAGCTTTGTAAAGGCAAATTATTTTTTTAAATCGGTTTCGTTTCTCCAGGTGCTACAAAACAGCCACGATGAGCGCAACCTGTGTGGTCACGCTCGCCCTTCTGCTTGCCACAGGTAGGAAAGTCACACAATTCACACGGCGGCCAAACTTTCAATATTTGGCAGAGTAAAACTTTGAGAACCAATAACGATGATCACAGATGGATATAGAATGAATGAAATCACATGTTGTGACACATTCACGCTCCAACAATACAAATTACGAATTACAGGCTGAACATTCGTCCTACACAACAAAAAAAAAAAGTCATTATCTTTGTCAACTTTGTCTAAATTCTAACAAAGGTCAAGGGTGATTTTTTTTTGCGGGGGGGGGCATACAGTTATAGCCTGCTTTAGGATTTTCATTTTGTAATGTAAGTTGAGTGTGTGTGCGTGTGTGTGTTTTTCAAAAATCAGCAATTTATCTGCCCATTTCGAAAGACTTGAAATTAACGAAGCCTTTTGAAATTTGTTGTTGAATCTGTTGTGTTTACACAAAAGACAAGCAGTTTTTTTCATTTTGTTTCCTTACTCCACCAAGTGAGTGACCCGAAAGACGAATTACTAATCGAGTCATCTTTTCTTTTCCTTGTATCTGCAGTACTGTCAGTGTCTGGCAAGGGTGAGTATGGAATAAATGATAGCGGCACCCTCCTTGAGGCCTTCTGTACTGTTCCGGTAATATGACCCCACCTCCCTCCACTCCCACGCAGTCAACGAGGAATCCTTGACGCTATTCCTCGGCGAAGACTTCCACATCCTGCTGCACGCGCCCGGGCTGGAGGTGACGTTTCGCCCGACCCCGCGATCGCCCGAAGTGGTGCTGATGCGGGGCGGCCTGGTGGTGGGGAACCGGGCCAAGAAAAACGTTCACCTGAGCCACCTGGTTGTCGACTCGCTGGTCGAGGGAGACGAGGGCGTGTACACGGTGAAGAACCCCGAAGACCCCGAGGATGTCCGACGTATCAGGCTCTTCGTTCGAGGTACGGGATGCACGTGCATTGCGTCGTCGTGATTTAAACGTGTTGCGATTGAATGTATTTTCATCCAAAAACTCAAGGATCAATGGGTTTGGATCAAAATTTGCAGAGAGACGCTAGTTTTCTGTACAATTGTTCATTAGCTTGCTGCCAGAGCAACAAAGAGAAAACGTTTCCAGGTATACAAAAAAAAAGCGCAAAAGCCGAAATGTTGCGTGAATTTAAAAACTTGAAAAATCCAAACCGCAAATAAAATACATTTGGCATCATTAAAACAAAGAAAAGCGCTCGCGATAAAATATGTGATTTTTTTAATTTTATTTTTATTTTTTATAGAAATGTCTAAAACTATTTGATGATGGAATTACAGAGAGATGTGTGCTTTTCATGAGTCATTAATAATGGTCCTCAGAGTATGACTGTATGCCTGTGTATAATGTAAAAAAAAAAAAATGTTGCAATGGTACATAAACTTTGTGATTTGGGTATAAAAACTTCAAAAAGTCTAATGATAGAAATATTCATGCGAGGAAAAAAAAATTTATAAAAAAATAAACCTGAAACGGGTGGTTTTGGATTAACGGCGGATGCATAGAAATGTTTCAAAAGATGTCAAGCCAAGGTACCGTATTATCCCACGAACAATTCCTCACCCATGACAAACACACGGTCCAACCGCACGAACAATTCATTCATCAGCAGAAAATATGCAAGAGCCTATTTAAAATGAAAAAAAATGAGCGCCGAATGGAAGCAGATGCGAGTGAATGCAAGCGTGTGTCAAAGGCGAGCGCAGTGCCGTAACGCGCGCCCCGCGCACCATATGGAGTGCGCTGCCAGCCGATGACGGCGTCGTATTATTTGCTGTGATCACCGTGCGTCTTCCCAGTGCTGCCGGCAGCCTGTCATTATGCCGCTCTTTAAGCATCAGCCCGCTCTCCTCCCTTTCTTCCTGTCCTTCCCTGCTGTGTTGCCGATTTTACCCACCCCCGTATTTCCGGATCACTGCTCCCTCACTTCTTGACAATCTGTTCTTTTTTTTATACCACTCAGACTTCCTTCGAGCTCTTTTCCTCCTCCTCCTACTTACTTGGAGCCATTTGCCGTGCAATGTGAATTTCGTATTTGGGTGTTTGGCTCTTTGTCATGTTCAGTAAACGCAAAGTACGCTCACGTATTGGAATGCCCTTGCGCGTGGGTAAGGAGAGCCACGGTTGCCAATGCAGAGGATTGTATATAAAAAAGGAAGTAACTGGGGTATTTTTCACAAAGTAAGGAAGTAGTACTTGTATTTGTAAAGTACAGGTACCTGGCAAATCTACTGAAGTACAGTAACCGTGTATCTCTACTCGATTGCTTCCCACTGACCTCTTTGCTCGCGCTGCCTGCAGATTGCTACAACGAGCAGACGGTAAAATACGGGGAAAACTTCCGGATTCCGCTGTTGGAGGTGACGCCACCCATCACCCTGGAGCACAGGCCCAGTGCGGTGGAGGCCAACCTGACATCCAGGTAGGTTGAACCAGCACATGCCAGGGTACACTGGACACTTCATTAGGCACACCCTACGCAATCTAATTATGAGGTGCATCTTGATAAATTGACCATTTCAATCCATTCCAGTGGTTCCGATATCATGCAGAGCCACTAGACCTCAAGCGAAATTTCATTTTCATGATTTTATTCTTTCTTGCCGATTGGAACAGCTGAACTTGATTGTTTTCAACTTCCAAAAGTTGACATTTTAACAGGGGTGTGTAGACTTTTTATATGCGCTATATGGATTTAATACACACAGAGCGAAATATTTTAGGATTTTTTTTTAACTTACAGCTAACAAAAACCCCAGAGTCACAATCTCAAGTAATTTCAATTTTAGAAGCACTTCGGGTTATCCGATTCTAAATTACTTTGAGGGGAAAAAAAGGATGTAATCTGACAAGAATAATGCTTTAACATGGCTAAAATGTAATCCTATTTTTACAATAAACAACATCTAATCTAATGGAATAAGGTTGGAAAGTACGAGGGGGAAAAAGTACTTTTACAGGAACAAAGTAATAAAATATTTATATTTTTCCAGACCGGCGCTGGTGCTGCTGACGAGCACGCGCAAGCCCCGGGAAGGCTACCAGGGTCGCATCAGCGTCAGCGACCACCACGTGGTCCTGAGGTCGACAACGGGGGCCGACGATGGCAGCTACACCGTCAGGGATGCTCAAGGCGCCATTCGGATTAAAATCTGTCTCCAGGTCATAGGTGAGGGACAACAAGTATTTGCACATCTGTACAGATAGAGATTTTTCAGGAATCCGTACTTGACTGGAGTATTTGTTTTTCTGACAATTTTTGTAATGTTCTTCCTACTTTTGAAATCTATTTCAGCAGTACTTTGACTGTGATGCCCTCTTATGTGTGCAAGGAGAGCCCCCAAAAAAGAAATAGAGAATGGCAACAGTCACAAGAAGCTGCTGTGGGCTACAACTCACGCCCTGGCGCTCACACACAGACAGAATTCTTTCAGACAAGATTATTTCAAGGTCCTCTTGCCATGCATTTTTTTTAACTAACATAGGCAATGAGTTCATAGTTGGTCTTATTAGACTTACAATGAAATGAAGGCAAAGGAACCATTTATAATTGACAGTAAAAATGGATTTAGACTCTTTACTATTTTTTACATTTTAGACTTTCCTTTTTTTAAATGTTTTTATTTATTTGTTTTAATTTCTACTTGAGTCATGGCGTTGAATCGGTATTTCTATTTTTACCGGCACATTTTTCTTCACTCTAGTAGCCGTCTTTCAGCTTCAGTTTTTCTGACCTTTCTGCCGCCTCGGCAGCTTCCCTCTCAATTCGCCACCGGTCTGTTGAAGCGATGCGGACATCTCACCAGCCTAATGTGATTTACTCCCTCAACTGATGCAGTGCGTGTACTTCCTCAGAGCACCAGCACTTTGTCAACCTGCATCACGGCGAACGACTGAAGATTAACCTGATGCTCAACAGCTCCATGGTACACCTCTACTACAGCGCCGACACAGACCACCAGATGCGCCTACTCATGGATCGAGGAGAGTTCACTGATGTAAGCACGATTTTTTTGGTTTTGTTTTAATAAAGTCCACACTTATGAGATGATCCGACTCAAATATTTTATTTTATTTTATTTATTTATTTTTTTGTCCCAAGTTGCAAGCTCTAGATCAGTGGTTCTTAACATGGGTTTGATAGATAATTCTGCCATAGGAAAGGCTTCTTAGCTTAATGCTCGCCCACAAGGTAAAACGCCATTGACAGGCTAATAAAACTAGCATTCATCATTCAAGCGTGACATCACGAGGCACAAACAGTTTAATTCCTTATTGTTCTCTTTAATTGTGTGATAGTGTGTGTGTTTTTCCAAATACAACACTGTAGAAGGCTCTTTTTAATACTTAAAAACATGAAAGAAGAAGTTCGTATGATGCAGAATACTTTGTTCTTGGGAATCTTTTGGCTCCCGAGTGTTTTTTTTGTTTGTTTTGTTTTTTTATATGCACATGTCGTCTGGCTGCAGGCCCAAACAAAGCTCGGCTTCGAGGGTCGCCTCTCTGTGGAAGGATCTCTGGTCTTCCTGGATCAAGTCAAGCGCTCCGATGAAGGGCTCTTCAAAGTCACCGACACACAGGGATTCCCCATGTCCAACATCCACATGGAACTCAAGCGTAAGCGTGATAACACATCCACCAAATCAAATCAAGGTCAGTCCTGTTAACCGATGAGTGTTTTGGCAGCCTACAAGCTGGAGTCCATCTACGTGGCCATCATCGCCCTGCTGAGCCTGCTGGTTTTCCTCCTTCTGGCCTGCCTGCTGTCCTGCCTGATCAAAGTCCAGAAAAGGTCCAAGAGGGCCGCCGCCTTGGAGAAGATCGCCCAGAACGCTGGCAAGGAGGACGAGGGAGAAGCCTTCAGACAGGTTGGACGCGCCAACAAAGACGTCAGCTTGACCTTGTGAAAGGGAGAGGAAAATTTGGCATATAACAAGAATAAGGGGCTGTTGCATGAAAAATGCAATTTGGTATATGGTTAGGCGTAAAAAATAAGTAGTGTGTTTCCGGTAACTTTCAGCATAGGGTCGGTAGGTCGGACGTTTTTTTTTTAAATCTTTTTTTTTTGCCCCGTGTGGCGGACACTAGGACCATGCTTCTCACCCAGCAGGCATACGGTAGGGGGCGTGTTCGGGTGAATGTCTTTGGCGCAAACTGGTAATTGTTAGATCCACTTGTTGGCAGTCGTGGAATAAAGACGTGTTTTCCAGTCAATCGTGTGTGCTCCTTTCGACTGCCACATTGCCACACCCCCATCAAAAATGTAAACAAAATACCCATAAAACAAGGAGACATTTTTACTATTATTGAAACCCCCGCTCGCCGCCTAAGGCGACGAGAGAGTTGGGTACCCCCCGTCTGGGTGTCTCGTTACCTCTGCGTCCCGCGTCCTAGACGGCCCGTGGTGTTCGTCAAATAGTTCGCTGAATCCTTTCGATTGGATGCTATTTTCTTAAGATTATGGTGCGAGCATGCAACTGCAACACACAAAACGCGGTTTAAACTGTTGTCGGAGATCGTGGCCGCCGCCACAATTCAATGTTGTTGACAGACGACAGGGCAAACGGCGGCGCACGCTCAACGTGAATATCGCGAGAGTTTGCACCGATGTGAACGCCCTAAATTCATCTTTCCTTTTATTATTTATAATTTTGTCTGTGGTTTTATTGTTCTTGTTTTGATTGTAAAGCGTCCTTGAGTGTTTTGAAAGGCGCTTATGAAATGAAATGTATTATTATTATTACACAAAAATGTAAAAGGTTTGAAAAAAAATGACGACCGTAAAGTTTTTGTTCGAGGTAGAAATTCTCGGTCGGTCGGGTTACCGGAAACACACTACTTTTTTTCCTACGCCTTAGATATTCCAGAACCACCCTCAACAGATAAAACTCGTAATGGCCCTCTCAAAACACTCGAAGCAAAATCCACTTGCATTGGGAGACTATCAATCACATCATTTTCAGTAAAGAAAAACAAGAAGACTCAGACAGTTCTCCAAATAAGAGGCAAAATGTGCTCTCTTTAAGCTCTTTATCTGTCACTCTCAGTTCATCTGTATACATACACACACTATTTTTCTTGATGCAACGGAAAAAATAAAACAAAAGGTTTGTTTTGCGTGCTTACAGGTGGTCAAGAACATCACCAAGCTCAGCGATGAGTCCAAGCATTCGCAGGCCGACAACACCGAGAAATCTCAGAGCACTGAGGTGGACATTAAAGTAAGACACGGCTCCGTTTATGTATCATTTGAATGTCTCCACGGTGTGGTGACCCCGTTGCGTGTGCGAACGCAGGGACTGGAGGTTTCTTCAAAGGAGGTCGGCATTGGCAACCTGGACACCAGCGACTCGGGCGTTGGCTTTAACACAGCCCTGCCGCTGGACACTGACACCGACGCCCCTGAGCAAATCCCGACTCGGATGCCGTGAGCATCTCCATCGCTCCCGAGATTAAATCAAGTGCTCCACCACCACCGACCATGAAAGAAGTCGAATCCAGTGCGGTAGCTGAAACCAAGACCGAGACCCCCACTGCTCAGTCGGTGAACCTGGATGTGCCAAAACCGGCCGACGTCAAGTCCAGCCCAGTCTCCAGCCCGGTATTCAAGAGTCCGGCGAGTCCAGAAACTGACCCAAAAGCCGTCGGCGATACCCTGGAGCCCAAGCCGACCACCCCGAAAGCCCCAAGCCCGGCTCCAGAACCTCACAAGATGTTTTCATCCGCCACCCAGGGGGCCTATGAGCCTCCCTCGTCCGATGACCACATTCCGTTCTTGACAGAGCCCATCTCCAATGGTATGAGGGGGCAGAATTAAAGTCCTCGTCAAGTGAAATGTCTTCTAAAATTGACACGTCAAAGCCTCATGAACAAACGCGCCAAATTTGAATGACCGGAAAAAAAACCCTCAACAAACATTAGAATTGAGGCTTTAAAATTATGAAAAGTGACGACACCTCTGCTCAGCAATGATCTATCTTCAAACATGTATCATGTATTTGTAAGCTAATCTTAATTCACTTTACAGGGTCTTTAAAGCTACATAAAAAAAAAAAAACATCTTTCACAATTTTGCATCAATAACCTGAAACTTTTTCAACGCAGGCACCCCTGAACCTGACAAGCGGTCTGAACTGTGAGCGGATGGAGTGTGGATCCCACAAACGCAGACTCGGATAAATGACGATCACAAAAGAGGTTTGTTTAAAGAAACACGAGAGACCGACAAAGCAGCCAACAAAAAGCGCTAGCAACAAAAGGCCCTGAAAACCAAATTAGAACAGAAGGCGCTTGCCAATTACAAGGAAACAATGATCACCGAGAAATACACAAAACGAAATGAGCTTAGTTCAATCACACGAAACCAAGAGCAACTGCAACAAATTAACAACTACTCACAAACCCCAAAAATCCCATGATGAGGAGAGCGACTAGGAACAAGAACGAGAGATCTAGAAAATAGCACTTGTGCAAAAGTAGTGAACAAGAGCAATACTGTAGTCTCACAACGGAGACAAGAAGTCAGTGTCCTGAAATATGCAGCCACTTGATTGCCTTGATCAGATACCGGTGCGCCGCTGAAAGGTGACGCCCCACACTCCAGCTGGAAAAAAAAAAAACGCAACATAGCGGAACATGACAGAACCGGGCCCAGATCAAGCTGATGTTAATTGGAGGTTCCTCTCTGTAAGCCGCGCCCCCTAAAGCCCCCGAAGTGGATCCCCAATCAAGCGGTGCTGGCGAACATGGAGATTCTCCCACCATCATCATCACCACCACCACCACCACCTGAGGACTGACTGCTCACATTGGAAACCCCCACGCGACACACCAGCACTGTCGACAATCAAACCACCTCCCCTCGAATTCGGGACTTTGCTTGCTCTAATTGCCTGTACAGAGCCTAACAATCCATCATTCATTTCGTAACATCTTTGTATTTCTTGCAGGCTTTTCTTTGGAAATCCCCACCACAAAACTGCCAGACTGCAAACACAAGAGTTTACAAGTAGAAATTCCACCGTAAGGTATTTTCTAACACCGGGCTGTACACTTCTTGAGTTCCACAGTTTTAACAATTTGGCCTCACTGTCAGTTTTCTGCCTCACGCTAAATGGCTGTGTACTTACTAGCATCCAAAAGTGATGTCCATCCCACATTAACATGATCCAGTCACATTCAGGAAAAAAAAAAACACAGTGGGTTTTGTATAACTTTAAAATATACACACACACACACACACACACACACACACACACAAAGAATCAGACTTCATTGAAGCAGTGTTTCCCTACGTTTTACTACCTCATTCCTCAAAAGTATATTTAACGTCATTGTCCGCCACTGGAAGATTCTGTCATGTTTGAACATTAACACAGCACATAAATATAGCAAAATATTGTACAAAAATAATGTGTTTCAAATGTATTGCTTATAAACGTCATAAAAGGCGGATGTGCTAACCAGTCGACCACCGGTGCCGCCTTGGCTGCTAAGTCACCGCTTCTAAATGTGCAGCAAGGTAAACCAGCGCAGTGCGAAAAGACCTTTAGAGGATGAGGAATGTCAAGAAATCGAATAAACTCGATTGATGATTACATAGATTCATTGGAGAAGCACAGAAGGAAAAAAAACTGAATGAAATGTCAATTACCGGTAAGAAAAATGTTGCTGATAGTTTTCCTGGCTAATTTCAGACAATATTCCAGAATTTGCCAATGCTATGTACAGTATTAGGATTTAGTTGAGGATCAGATCAGTAAAACACTACATAATCCCCAAAATATTACACTTCTCTCTGTTAATACAAGTGGCAGGTTGGTCCTTGGCATGCCTGACGGGTTCCACTTCAACACACGTACACACACTCCAGCTTTGTAAATAGTGCATGTGTACACCGCTTGATTAACCCTCTAATTGACTTTTTTTGTGTACGGAATGGTTATTGTATCATGCTAAATAATAAAGAAGACAACAAATTTCAATTCCCCCGCAAGCTTGAAAGGCATATGTAAATATAAATATATATATATACACACACACACACACACACACACACACACACACTATAGATGACAGCAACTAATATTCATGAAAGCGTTAAAAGCCAAACACTGATGAAACATCTGTTTTGGATTTCGTACGTTGCTCTCTCGCGGCGCAGTATTTCCATGTTGTGTTCAAATGTAACCGATGTCATTTGACGCAGCACGGTCAAGGAAAACAACGCAGGCTTTTGTCACCCTACACTTTCTATGTGCGTGCCATTTCCGAGCTGTGATACACGCGCGTGTGTTTTGTGTGAAGTGCATTGACGTGCGTCCGTGTGATGTTGTGCTCAACAAGGTCATGAGCGTGAATGTGTCACAAAACCTGAAACAGTGAATAGTAAAAGTTGTGGTAACTTGTACATATTTGTGCGTCTTTTATTGTTGGTGGAGGATGCATGAGATGGATGAAATGCTTTTCGAGGGCTCCTCAAAGAAAAAAATTCATGCAAACACGATTGAATTTGAATTTGTTTTACGTTTTTTTTTTTCTTCTCAAGCTGCTGCTTAAAGTGCACCAAAAATAAACTGGCCATATTTGTGTAGTGGTGTTGGGGTTTTTTTTTTTTTGTGTGTGTGTGTTTATTTTGACCTTTTCTCATGAAGGTCAGCTGACTGTCAACACCATGTCACTCAGCGTCAGCCCATCTGTCGTATGACCGACCCGCTAATCCCAGTCGCGTGCTCTGGGCTTCCATAACCTTGACAACGTGCCATGTGTTTGCAGGGACGCCAAACACTTGACACTGAAGCTGTCAAAGCTTCCAAAACTACCAGGCCGGGCTACAAGTTCTTCCTCAGTCTTTGGTTCCTTTGACAAAGACTTGACATGATTGGAGGCGCTGTACCTAGAGCTATGCTGTCTTGAAAAAACACACACACAATGGTGTCAGAGTGGCGGGAGGAGCTTTCTGATGCAATGGCCAAAAGTGTAAAGTATAATGTACTATTGGTTGTATTTGTTCATTATTTTATGTAGGGCCAGCAAAAAGTCTAAAATCTTGTTCACAACTTAACAGTAGCTAACACACAAGTTTGTGAATTGATGCTAGCACGACTAACTTTAGCTATAAGCTAGCTCGCATCCCAATCGCACCAGCTGTTATGGAAATCTGAAAGTATGAAATGTATCTCAAACAGATTGGCGAAACATATTCACAGTTGTGTTATACATCCTAAAGTGAGTAGGCTCTCCTTTTTGAACAATTGTAATGCCATGGACGTGCATTTTGAATGTTTGACAGAACACCTGCTGACGTCTCGCACTTCGACTCACGCACTTTGACTCACGCACTTTGATTTCGTCTTCCAAGAGTTAGTCATGAAAAATAAAGGTGTGAATGATATGATTTCATTACTGTTGACGAAAACAACACTGCTATGGTGAACAAAGCCCTCGGTCAGAGTGATGGGCTAAAGATGTTAATGGGAGCCGTGTTCCTGCCATCGTCAGTGTCACACGGATTGTAGAAGGGGTACAAAGGAAGCAGGAGAGTTCCCGTGGTGAATGTGTAGACAGGCGCCATGTTCTCAGCGTTATAGAAAGAAACCTCCTCCTTTTCACAGTCCAGAAACACACCGACGCGAGCCAGGCGAAGCGGCACGTTGACCCTGACAGGTGTGGGATCGGTGCAAGCCAAAATGTCTCCGTTCTTCAGGGCCAAAGTCCAAAGACCACTGGACGTGCCCGTGGCCTCTATCTCCCCTCGGGGTACGTCGGCCCGTGCCACGCCCAGCCTCCACGCCGTTTTCTGGCCCACCTCCACCTCCCAGTAGTGTCGCCCCACACTGAAGCCCTCGCGGCCCAGCACGCAGTAGTAGTGGTGGAAGCGTTTGGGGTTGTCCCGGCAGCATTTTGGCATGTCTTTAACATCGTCAAAGCGCACTGAGGTGCCGGATGGGGACACGGAGAGGAGAGGATGTGCCGTCTCTGGGTCGAACGTCACCCGTGTAATATCTGGAAGCAAACACAGTAAACTTTATAGGTGTGCCCTTGAAGATGTGACAATTTGGTTGCAGACATTTTCACATTTTCTTATAATATGTACATACTTGGGTAAAGGCAGCTTTTCATGCGCTTCCATATTCTGTACTGTATGGGTCCCACAAAGTGGCCTGAGAGCAGCTTACTGTCCACTTCTGGAGGGAGGACAAATCTGACCTGGGATCTGCTTGGATCAGATGAGGCGGGGGAGGATGTCAATGATTGATGGGCGTGATGTGAAGCTTGCGTAACACAAGTTTGATGAATAGACTTGCCCTTTAATAAGATCTTGGATGTCCTGCAGTCAAAGGAGTGCAAAAAAAAACTTCATCAAATGCCTGGCTACTCAGCATTCTGTCCTGAATACAAATGTAATTTGATACGATATTTTCCTCACTTTGAGCATGTTGATGCTCTCTTCCTCAGCCAGTTTGCTGTTAAGCACGGCCATGGCTCTCTCCAGGTCCTTCCGTTGCTGGTAGATGTCATCCTCCCTCTTCTTCAGTCCCATCAGGAATTTTCCTCGCTCCTGCTTCAAGCGCTCGAGATCCTTGTGCTCCTCTTCATCCAGGAAGCGATGGAGGTTCCCGAACTCGGCTCGGATCTCTCGTTCCAGTTCGTCGAACCGAGTCTGAAAAACCACACGGCTACACTCTGGCCACGATACTAGGTACACTAATGAGATCCAATCAAAGAATGGTTTAGTTTTGCAGGTTCCACTATGTATTTTATCTCCAGAAAAGATTGGTATAAATAATTGAATAAGAAGAAGGCTGTACCTCTAATTTTACTGAGTCGATGTACGTCTCACTCTCTGCCTCCCTGCACTCATCCACTTCATGCTGGATTCTTTTAATAGCTCGGATAAGTTTGTCCTGGAACACAAAGAATCGTGGTCCGTTGATATACATCTGTACTGCCTATGTTAAGGTGATGCACTAGGTTCTGGTTAAGGGATAGAAGAGATAGAAGACAGGACCGACCCATTATGTGCTAATGGTGGTCCACTGTGGTCCTAGTAGAGAACCCTGTGGGACGCCATTACTGCTAATGTTACAGTAGGAAGCGGGAAAGGCAGGTAAGAAAGTTACAAAAGTTTAGGTCGGTTGTTCTATAGCTCGGTAGTAGATTGGTTAGAAGGTTGGTACAAAGGTAGGTTGGCAGGTAGGAAGGCAGGAATCGATCAGGGGGTGCCCAAGTCCGGTTCTCTAGAGCTCATATCAAGCCTGTTTTAAATGGCTCCCTCCTCCATCACACCTGATTCAACTAATCAGGATCATTACGAGGCTTCTGCAAAGGTTGCTGATGAGCTGATCGCTTGAATCAGGTGTGTTAGAGGAGGGATAGACCTAGAGTTGGCTCAATAGGGGATCTCGAGGGCCAGACTTAGGACGAAACAAAGGCAGGGAGGCAGGTCGGAAAGTACAAGTGTAGGTTGGTACAGTATGTAGGTCAGTGCAGTTATACGTCAGGCGTGAAAGGTGTTAGGTAAGTAGATAGCTTACCTTATGTTCAGAGAGTATGCCTCTGTTGAAGTCGTTCTTGGTGTGCTTTCCGTACATTCCAGTGAACATGGCAGACAAAGCACAAGTTAGAGAACTTATACATGTAAACAGGGAAGGTGACAAAGTAGACCCAAGTATGTGGGGTGGTGGGGGCGGGTCAAAAGAGATGACAAGCTAAAAATAACAGAAGACAATACTTAGAATGTTCCATTAAAAAGACAGAGTGGTGGTGGATGGAGGGCTGACGGCTCTCTGTGAGGCCGGCACCATGTGATTCATGTCAGCGGACATAGAAAGAAGAGCTATTTTGGGCTTTGCACAACAAATGGGAGCTACAAATTACAGTGTCACAAATTTTCTGGGCAGGTTTCAATTTGTCAGGGTACCACATCGATCTTCCGTCAAAGGGAGATGCGGGGGGGGGAGGTCGGTGAGGTATTGCGGTGCAGCCATTACAGCGCTTTTTACTGCCCCGAAATGACACTGCGGCATTTTAGCAGGATTCGCATCTGTATGAATCTCACTAAAAATGGCAGGGAAGGCAGACAATATGACAAGAGAAAAGGTCTTGTTTGTAGTTTTAAGAGGCGTGATGTTGTCAGTATGGGCGTGTGTGCGTGCGTGCGTGTGCCTGTGCAAGATGGGTGAGTTGCCATGCCAACGATCTTTGCACTGCATCTAAGCAATTGCCACTGTCCTGCCTCATTCCTCTGCTCCATTCATCTCCTCCATTTTTAAATACATTAAGTGTTCACCTTACAGGCTTACATTGATGCTGTGTCTCCACCACTGCACGCGCGCACGCACACACAAAACCATGCAGTGAGTCAGCATGACGCACCCCCTGCAAAATTCTCCCCTATCTATAATTCATCCTGCTGGGTGCTGCCAAGTGAATCTATGGTGTACGGTGTGGTCTGTGCAGCAAATTCACCATCAGGCAGCTAGCTGTACAGAGGACATTGAGATACCACTCAAAGCATCAAGGCCAGATACAGTGCCGGGCAAAACTGTTTGACCCCTTCCTGATTTTGTTTAGGATCGTCAAGCTAATTTTAAGGTTGAACAAAAAAACTCAATTAAATACTGTACACAAGTCAGTCACGTGAGAAAATACGTTGATCATCGTTTTCAAAGTAAAAGCCAATGTTTAAAAATGTCTTATTTTAAATACAACCAAAAATAAAATTATGTTGTTAAAGTAATACTCAGCTAAAGAAATTGATGCGATTATACCTAACATTGTGTCCATATTAAACGGGAGGAAGCCGGAAGAGAGAGACTCCTCCGTAGCGACTACGTAGACATGACGTGGATGACATCACGACGTTAGGAGCGTAAACAAAACCATGTCGCTAAAGAGAGACTAAAGGAAGAGGTACGGATTTCAAGATTCTTCCGAATATCTGTCCGCACTGGTCTAACCTACGCTAGAATCGTAAAACATTTTTAAAAAAACTGAGCGAATTTCTATGTTCTTTTTCAACTCACCGCTGTGAATTTTTAGCGAGTTTAGCTCGTCTGCTAACGTGTTTAGCTAGCTTAGCCAGCTTGCCCTGTACGGCAAGTTTGAGAATGCTAATGTAATTCATGCTTATTCTTTTTTTTTACATTTTTAATTGTATACTTTGTGATTGTGTGCATTAAGAGTTCGTTGTTAATGTGAGTGGTGCATTTCAGAAATGAACGGCCAAGCAGACGTCGAAGTCGACTACAAGCGGAAATACAAGAACCTCAAACGAAAATTGAAATTTTTGGTTTATGTGAGTATTGAAGTGGTGGCAGAAACACTCGTACAATGTACGTAAGTAATTTTTCTGAAAAAAAGCCATCAGAAGAAGTAATGTGTACATCTCGTAACTGAAATCAATCTGCAATATAATAAAAATTGTTTGCCCACTTTAGTGATCAATGTACTTAAGAACAACACTAAAACTGTTTTTTTACTGCCGCTTTTACAGTACCCGTTTTGACAACTTGGTACAACGGGGGGCGTTTGCGCACAAAAGAATTTACGTCTCACACTAAAAAATCAGCTAAGCATTTGCTCAGACTTTTATGCCTTCAAAATAATGTGTTCTCAGTAAAGAGTAGAAAGTTAGAAAGTACAAATATACTTTCAAGTGTCGAGAACAAAGTAAAATGTCTTTTTTTCCTCTCTAGGAGCACGAATGCTTCCAAGAGGAGTTGAGGAGGGCACAGAGAAAACTGCTCAAAGTGTCCCGGGACAAAAGGTTTGTGCCATATTATTTGATATCCTCAGTCGCTTTACAATTTACAATAAATACGATATTGCTTTATTTTTATAGTGCTTTCACAACAGCTGTCACAAAAGCATTTTACGGAACTTAAAGAATATATATTGATGTTACAAAATCAATGTACAAGTTATGTTCATCCATTAAATATACAGAACAGGGTGTTTAAAAAAAATATTTTTCGTGCATTTGTCAATTTATTGTACCCTGTAATTTTTTTAATTAACTCCCCCCAACAATGGCTCCTCCACAATGTGCATTGTGGTTTATTGAAACAATATTGGACATCCAGGCTCGGTGCATCCACAGATCCACTGTCAAATCCATCAAGTTGTGCATGGCAAAATGGACAGCCAATTTAAAAAAAAGCAAGCAATATCCACCCATTGTTTTTGTTTTTTTTGGTTACTTCAAAAGATGTGTCTATTCATTTGCTTTGTTAATCAGTTTGTTAAACAGTAAAGATAATTAATGTAGGACCACCTATACATTTGATTATGTTTCATGACATATTCATCGGTGAAATTTCAGCTTCCTTCTGGACCGACTGCTTCCCTACGAGAGGGTGGATGAAGACTCCTCAGGTAGTTAGACTCTAAACAATTTGTTCATGGAGAATTCTCAGCGTTAAAATGTTGTTCGTGCTCAGCTTTTCACTTCGTGGCTTTTAGATTCCGACGCGACCGTGTCCTCGGACTACAGCGAGGGAGAAGTACTCCGGGAGAGGGAACGAGAACGGGATGGAGCCAAGAAGTAAGTCACATAAATCGGCAAAGCCCTGACTTAGGAATTCATCCATCCATCCATCATCCGAGTCCCTTATCCTCACATGGCTACATTTGAAGAATTTGCAACACTGTTGCTAACCAAAAAGAGCAGCATCTACCGAAGTGCACAAACTCACAGATGACTAAAAGTGCAGGGGTCATCCCACATTTTGAATACAAATTCCCTTCACAGTATTTCAGATGTTGTAACCTTTGCCTTCTTGACATGTTCTCGCTCCGTCACATGCAATTTCATGAGGCAAGTGCAATTGAGTGTGTTTTGTGTTCTTTCCAGGCGAAGAAGTAGTCCGGGCACGTGTCTACCGTCATCACCCTCGCCTCACCTCTCCCTGCTATCTCGTCCGGGTGTACACACGTTGCAGTCCTCCGGCTCCGGAGCGTACCTCAACACTGTGAGTGACTTTCTCCCTCCCGCCACCTGGCCTTTTCTCGTATCCCGCCACTGCCTCCTCCTCCATCATCATCGTCATCATCATCATCATCGAGCCTTACCAACAAATTGATTTGTCATTTTATTTATCTCCTTTGTCGCAGTATTCATTTTTTGTGTTGGTTTGCATGTTGTCATTCTGTCACGTGGGCCACTTCCATTTGTGTATGTGTGCGCTCATACTGGGCAGATGCCCTTCCCACCAGAGTATTTGGCTCCCCCTGCTGATCGAGTGAAGAAAGAACGGAAAACAAAGGCGCCCAAAAACAAGAGAGATCCAGCCGGGAAGGTGAGAAATGGAAAAAGGGGAGCAAACAAACAAAAGACAGTCTTAGGCCACCGTTAGCTTTTTGTTTTAACATTGAGCAAAAATGACCTGGGTTGTGTTGGGAATCATTCACCTTTGCCTGACTCCCGAATCATTGTATGGAGATTTGTATTGATTTATTTTTACACCTTAACAATTATTTTGCAAGTGAATCCGATGCTTTGGCAGCTACCTTTAATTCTATTTCCAAATGACATCAAAATGAGATTTATTTTGGACAACATTTTCAATGCGTTGTAATGAGAAAAAGTCTTCTGCGGAAGTTGTGCGGGATCTTTGTGTTTAAGAGGCTAACGATGCCTGAACTTAATTTTATTGATCATTTTACAACTCAACCCCTCCCTCTTGGTTTTTTAGTTTGACTTGGTTCTGATTCATTCCGTATTGCATTCATTCATCCCCCACCCCCTCCAAGCATCACGTGTCAGTCTTTCTTTTCCATTCCTTAAGTTGTTTTTTTTTCTTTTCTTCCCCCTGTCCACACACCTGCAAGGTGGTGGCGCCCATGACCGCCAATTACCCATCGGGCCCGGCTGCGGCTTCGACGGCCAGTGGCCCCTTCAGCTGGGTCCCCCGACAGATGCTCAGCGGGGATGCCGCCGAGGATGATGGCGAGAGCGACATCGACAGCGAGCGAGGAGACGAAGACCGAGGCGAGGGTGACGAGGCCGAGCTCGTCATTGACATCCCTAACGAGTGAGCTTGTCTGCGCGCGTGGACGTTCATGTGTGCATGTGTGAGCGAATATACTGTGTAGGTGTAAATACAGTCATCCCCAGCCATTTGCGGGATGGTGATTGAGCACTGCCGCCATTAATGAGGAATTGAACATTTTCCGTTACAACTAGGCTAAACTTAGCTCCTGCAGGTACATTAGTGGCTATATCGATCAATCAATCATTGTTTGAACACAAATATTGGAGTGACAAATAATGTTAAAAAAATACTCAGGCATACATTATTTATCCTCTGCAAAGAATGACAAATTTTACTGAACTTAACTGTGGAGTGACCATTATGTCATTGCTTTTTCTGTAAAGTTAATTCTGATAGTGTTGCTTTTCTTGTTAAGAATGTTTTTTTTTTGTGAATAGTTCACCACAAATGTGCAAAGGATTATTTTATGTTACATGAGATGTACTCCACTAATTTCGTGAACTAGTCCGTACTTGTACCAAACAGCTCTTTCCACAGTTTAGTTTCCAGGACTCCCCCGTGTGGACTGTTTTCAAATTGCACCATCACTTTTCAAACAACCTCCCGTGTAAGGAAATAAGGCAGTCAAGCTTTATTTGGATGTTGTAGGTGTGCCAAAAGCTTTTAAAGGGAGCGAGGAAAAAGTGACTTTGATCGCATTGGTTACAGCATTTCAAACATGGTTTAATAAATTGCCTTTGGGCCTCGTTTAAATTTATATTGTGGCAGCTTTATTGTTCCTGACAGAGCAAACGATGAGTAATCTATTTTTGCAGCTCTCAAAGCAGGCGTGTCACTTGTGATTCAAAGTTTGTCGTTGATTTTTCACGCCCTGCACCATCGAACCCTGCGACTCATTCTCCACTCTCACACTGCAAACATGAATTTTGACTGTGGTGTATGAAGGAGGGAAAAAAAAATGGAATCGTGATGGTGAAGCCCCAAGGGCTGTGTTTGCCCCAACGCTTGAAGGCAGTCTGGCCAGATTCCAAAAGGATGATCACAGTGAGCAGATTGTTTATTTGACAAATGCAACACTGCTTTGATTTGAACATCAGCTGCAGTCTGCATGAGACAGCGACAGGATGAAATGTTTTAGGGAGGAACTTTGGTTAGTCGACACGGAAGCACCTGTTTGACTTGACTTTCAAGAATGTGACGTAACCGTTATGAAAATGAGCAAGATAACTCCAACTGAAATAATAATTAAAAAAAAAAGTTTAAATAATACCCAACGTCAGAGAAGTCTAAAAACTGCACCAAGTCAGAGCAGTCTATTTTCTGCTTAGTCGCATATATAATGTACGTGTATAATTCATGTCATCGTTGCTCTGGCCAGTCACCATCATGCACGAGAAATGTGCACGACGACAAAAAAAAAAAAAAAAAAAATGCAGCCAGGCAAACAAGGCTTGTACGCGTTGGATGTCGCTTGATTACTGCCGGCGTGTATTTGGGAATGCTGATTTACAGGTAAAGTGGCAGGTTGCAGAGGGTGTGAGCAGGGCTTGTCTCGTAGAGTCAAAGCCGTCGCCATGGAGACAAGGGGAGGGGCCGTGGGTGGAGCTGATAGTAGAGTGTGTGGTGGGGGGGGGAATGCAAGCAAGATAGAGCCTGCATTAGTTAGTTGCTCATTTGCTGACTTGTAACATAATTTTAGGAGCAAGCAGCCAGCAAGACACTCGTATTTATTTGTAACTCTCTCTCTCACATTGTATGGCTTTGTGAGAGAGATTTGCTGAGCTCACCACCCTCCTACACAGCAACATGCTGACTGTCGCTGTGTGGGTGCTGGCCCTGCTGGGCCCGGTGCAAGGCTGGGGCCTGTCACCGCCAGCTGACGACAACGCAGAGCCGGACATCCCATGCGGCCTTTGCTTTTACGGGCAGACACTTGCTTGGCGCGAGGGCTCGGCGCCAAGCCCTCGGTGTCACAAGACGCCCGGCGGCCACGACTTCGCCACCCTGCACAGACCCGACTGTGACACGGCCGTCGCCTTGGCCTTCCGTCTCGGCCCTGGATGGACCCAGGGACAAGAGGGAGAGGAGATTGCGGTAAGGGCACATCTGTCACATTGGTGCGACTTGCAACGTTTCAAATATGCTCATATGTGCTTTGGAAATGCTGTCGTACAATACACAATACAATGCATCCTGATTTATATAGCGCTTTCACAACAGCAGCAGCTGTAACAAAGCACTCGACAAAACAGTTAACATAAAGTAAAATAATAAGCACAACACATAACATAAAACACGGACAGTCGTGCAATCCTGTTTTCCCCTCATGCGCTTTGTTGTTTAAAGCAGTTTGAGATGAAAGAGGAGAGAATCAAAGTGTCCTTTCAAAAGTGGATCAGAGACATCGTACTCCAAAATGTGCACACGTCGGCTACAAGCTAAGTTTCAAAGTCAACAAGAAGCTGTAGCAGCCATTGCCGAAAAAAAAAGAGATTGGTTCACTTCTTCCGTCCCATGCAAATCCGCTTCAATTCCAAGCGGCGACTCTCAGTGCCAAATACGCATCTGCGTTCCGCGCCAACGTTTCTCTCTCATCCTCAACTCCAGCAGTCATCCATCGAGCCGCACTAACGCAGACTGTCCAACAGCGCCGACATCTCCACTGAACAAAACGGGGCTGTGAAAAATGCTGCCCATTACAGGCGCAAAAAACACAAGCAGACCAGCACCGACAGACCAATGGTGCCGACATTCCTCCCAATCAAAATCTGCGCTGGTACAGGCGTCCTGCCGAGAAGGCGCAACCACCAAGCACAGATTCTTCTTCTTTGACGAACTGCCATAAAAATACAGTATCTTGCCCTGCTACTCGTAAATTTTTTTTTTGGTTTGTTTTCTTTTTAAGATAAATTAGATCAGGGATTGGCAAATGGCGGCCCACGTCAACCACACTCTGGGTAGTACCCCCTGCCCTCCCACCCCCCCACCCAAAAGAGAAATATTTTGAAATCTTAAAACAGCAATAAACTTTCAATTTACATGACGACTGGGGAATAGGTTAAAAAAAAATCTAAAATATGACGAAATGTGTGTGTGTGTGTGTGTGTGTGTGTGTGTGTGTGTGTGTGTGTGTGTGTGTGTGTGTGTGTGTGTGTGTGTGTGTGTGTGTGTGTGTGTGTGTGTGTCCGTCCATCCATTTTTCCATCCGCTTTACCCTCGCAAGGGTTGCGGGGCGTGCCGGAGCCTATCCCAGCCGTCTTTGGGCAGTAGGCGGGGACACCCTGAACCGGTTGCCAGCCAATCGCAGGGCACACGTAGACCAACAGCCCTTTGCGCTCACAATTACACCCAGAGACAATTTTGAGTGGTCCATTCACCTGACGGAGTACCCGGAGAAAGTCTCTCTCTCTCTCTCTCTCTCTCTTGAAAAACTCTGACATGTATATATCACTGAAAGCAGTGCAGCCGAATAAAAACAAATGCACTCATTTAATGGTGGTGAAAATTGGAATTGACTTTCTGCTTGTGTCGCACAGGCCATAGACGAGGACAGAGTCCACATTTTTATTCCAGCGCTTCTCCGAGGAAGCGCCCACACACCACCCTCGATAGACGACCCCCTCCAACGCTGGGATTGGATTGTCTCCATGGTGCTCGGCTCTGACGTTGCCTCGCAGTGCAGAGCTCTTGGCGGGGAGCTCTACGTCCTAACCGGGGTTGAGGGCTGTGCGGCGGAGCCGCTGTGGTCAGCGGCATGCTGCTCCGTCCCGGGCGGCCACGGCGGCTTCGCCATGGCCTTAATTAGCGAGTCGCTCCATGACGATGTCCACGTGAAGCAATTGAGTGTCGAGGAGCTGCAGGAGAAGCTGGGAGTGCAGGAGCTGTTCTCCGGAGGCTGCGGGGATGCGGACGGTGGGTCGGCCGGGGTCACGTTGGATCTTCAAACCCAAGACCGTGCAATGGACAAGGCTGAAGAGTTGGACTCCACTCAAGCTGCGAGTCACTCGGATGCAAGAGACTCGGATGTGACGGAGAAATCCGCAGGGAAGAAGGAGAGTGGAAGGGACTCGGATGTGACGGAGAAATCCGCAGTGGAGACGGAGAGCGGCGGTGGCATTCAGGAGGCTGATGAGACGCGTGATGTTGAACGCGTCGCTGAACAGAAGGACAAGGCAGACGGCAATTCCAGCAACATTGTGGTCCGCATCTTCTCCACCACGTTGTCCATCCTCAAAGCTCCACTCAGGCCCATCTTCTCCAGAATCGCACAATTCCCTGGACAGGTAAAAGATCTGTTTCAGGTTTTGCTATTTCTTATTCATTATTCAAAGTATTGTGTATTATTATTATTATTTAATATTTGCAATTTGTACAAATCACATCAGGGATAACCGGAATTATTTTTGATTTGATGAGACCGCATCTAAATTCACATTTTGAACTTTTTTAAACAATTTTTACAATTGTCCCAAATGCTCTCTTATACTGTAGGTGGCAAATTTTTTTAAAAAAAAATCTCCACTGACTTTTTCTAGTTTTATTCATTCTTATTCTTTCATTAGTCTAATTGAATTAAATTGTCCTTTTTCTGAACACCACCTGAGAGAACTGGTTTATTGTATTTTATTTCACAAATTTCCCCTCGGTGTAACATTTGCCATGTTTCGACATGACCTAAAACTGATTTTCAAATTGTAATATTGGACATCTCAATTCAATTTACCATCCACACATTTTGTGAATCCCATTTGAGACAACTTGATCTTGTTTTGCACAGTTAAGAGTGATTGAATTCAGCATACATCATGTTCCCGAACTCGATCTGAGATAACCTTCAATTCATTTGATTTCAATTTGGTAGTACTTTTTCAGCTCCGTTTAAACATTCCCAAAACTGGCCAAAATGTAATCTACATATTTTAAGTCTAAAGATTGATTGATTAAAAAAAAAAAAAAAACAAAACATGTTTTATTTGAGGTCATGACTTTCCCATTGCGTCTTTTCATACAGGTGACATACGTCCTCCGGAAGGACCTCGGCGTCCTCACTGCGCTCCCAGGAGACTTCTTCTCCCTCTTCTACCTCTTGACGTCGGACCTGCTGTCGTGGCTACGTTGGGTGGCTGAGACGCTGCTGGACTTCCTGATGGACTGCGTCGACAATCTCTACTACTGCGCCTCCTCCATGCTTGCCGCACTGCTGAACAGCTGCTACACGGGGGTCACCGGCGTGGGCACCCTGGCCGGCGACACAGTTGGGATCTGCGGAAACGCCCTGGGCAAGACCTGGCGGGTAAGCAAGTTCTTCGGAGGGCGTCTTCTGAGACAGAGCGGGGACTACGCCGGGACGGTGGCCATGGAGATGGGGGATCAGGCGCTAGCTGTTGGCGGGGGGACGGGCCGGCTGGCGTGGAGAAGCGTCGCCGGCGTGTTCAATACCGTCGTCGTGGGGGGGAGCATCGTTATCGGGGTGGTGGATGTGGTGTTTGGGGCCTTCACCGAAGGTTTTGGACGCGGGAGGGAAACGACGCCGGTCCACGCTGATTTGTCAGTGACTGAGTAGGAACATTTTGGAGTGGGTTTGTTTTTCTTGCACTGAAAACGATTCTTGTAATCTATTTAAAGGGGATATCTTGACAAAAATTTTACTTTTTAACAGTTTTATGAAAAAGAAATTGGCTCTCTCGATTTCCTGCCCCGCCAATCAAGTCTAGAAATGGAATCTCTTTTATCTGGCAACTTGTAAAATGTGTCTGCAAGCAAGATATTCTGCACGTCCACAAACTTTGTCATAATAATGTCAAGAATTTACATAATAAGTACCTACACTGCTTCTCTGCCCAAGACTTTGAAGCAAGGCTGGGTGAAGATCCAGTGCCACTTTCAGGCAACAGCTGGACAACTCTGAAAACTATTTTAAGAAATGCAAACTCACGGTCATTGCGGACCACGTTGAAGTTCCCCAACTAGTGTGACACCCTTACAGTATTACGTAAAAGCCAAAGGGTAAGCAAAACTGCATCGAGTTTCATTGGATGCTCAAATTAGATTAGATTAGATGAGAAAAGCTTTATTAGTCTCGCAGAAGAACAAAATATAGCATTAGCTTCTACGAAGTGACACACATTTAATCTCTGTGAAATTGGTACCAGTGGGTGGGGGAATTTGTGTTTGGTGGGTTGCCGCTCGGCAAGGCTCGGTGCCCGCCCCCTGAGTGGTCAAGGTAACAAACCCATCTTTGCTCACTCACATCAGACAAGGCCAACCCCTCAAAAGCAGCTGATTTCAGCAACACAACAAATATGGCGTTAAGTGACACGCCACAGACACGTTAAGACATTCAGGAACTGTTTTAAATTGTAGATTGGGGAGGGGGAGTCAAATATATCTCCTTTAAATCACCGTTGACTATTTAAAATGTTTTTTTGTTTGCAAATGACCTCTGATGTGTGGTAAAGGCAAGACCTGTTTGATGACCCTGAATGTGCCTTTTGTTTTAAAATCATTGTAATAAAGATGATTCAATGTGTTTGCGTTGTACATTTGAATAAAAGAGAAATCACCACCCTTCTCCAAACTGAGTGCTATTTCTTAGGTAACGATTAATTGAAGGCCCACCAGTTTGGTCAAGACATATTTGCTCAAATAATCTTATGTCATCATATGTGGTTAAGGATATGCATCTACAACACCAGTTAGTGTTCTATTAACCTGCCATGCAAGTTTTTGGAATGTAGGAGGAAAACACAGAAAACCCACATAGGTGAGAACATGCAAACTCCACACTGGAAGGCTGGAGCCGGAATCGAACCCTGCACCTCTGTCCTGTGAGGTGGACGTGCTAACCAGTCAACACCGACCGACCCACCATTTATTCAATCGCACTAACGGTATACTGTATTCAAATCGGTAGTGTAGATGTCGCTCATGCAAATCAATTATCAACAAGTAAGAGATCAAATTAACATAGAGAATAATGGCACATTTTCTAAAAACAAAACATTCAAGAATAAATGACACGTTTTAACGACTATTTTAACCCTTTGATGCGCAACATGTGCACACCCCTTCTACTGCACAACATGGGTCCAAAATGACCTGCATTCATTTTCCATGTTATTTCATGTTGGCTGAGTGTGTTTTTTTTGTTCTATCTTTTGAAATCGATTTATTTGATCATTGGATATTCCAAGTGCTGTTCAGATACCTTGTTTTTGATTACCACTGATCATTATCACATTCTTCCTTTCATACTTTATGAACAAAAGTAGTTTTTATATGATTACATTAAGTTTACACACATGGGTCAAAATTGACCCATTGCTCCAAGGGTGACTAAATGACTTAAAACTGTAATAATAATTTGCTTCAAGTCATTACTTGAGCAGTGAAGGAGTCCAAACATGTGTCTTTAATATTTGCAATGTTTTTATTTGTCATTTTATCAAGCAGCTTTGAGAACAGAGCACACAGCTAGTGAGTTGAGCTAAATCAGTAGTTTTACAACTGTAAACTGGTTGCATTTTATTCGATTCTGCCCTCAAAGAAATCAAATTTTGGGAAAGTACACTTTACATAGGCATTGTGCTAAAACTTACTTTCTCTATTGTCCTGTATATTCACCTATCTGTCTGATTCCACTGCACAATTGTTGTGTGACATTCTCTTCTAAATTTCTTTGAACCTCCTGTCTTGGCTGTCTCCCTGTCAAGACACTAATAATAATAATAATAATAATAATGATAATAAATTTTATTTGTAAGCGCCTTTCACAGCACTCAAGGACACTTTACAACCAAGAGCAAACAATAAAACCACAGATAAAATTATAAATAAAAGAATAGATTTAAGTTCAATATGCAAGTCTGAATAGGTGGGTTTTGAGCTCGGTTTTGAATGTGAAAGACAGTTCCTTCTATTCCATAAGGTAACCTTGCATCACACATCCAGAAGATTTTCATCCCATATTTTGCAGGCTTGCTGGGCATGCATCAGGCCCTGCAATGAGGGTCAAAGCGACAAGGCCATGAATTCTTCTTTGTCAGTGTTTCGGTTCTTTGTCCCTCTAAGTTGGTGCATTTTGGAACCTCCTCAATGATGTTGTCACTCACGAACATCCAGAATCGAACCCTACAACTCCTCAGGATGTTTGTGGCTTCTTGTTCTGCCATGAGTGGACGGATTCTCATTCCAGTAAGATTCATTTTTACTCAGTCTATTGGACTGAGTCTGAGTTTCCTCTCCAGAAGATTGATTAGAGGAATCTTCTGTGTCATGAGAGGTGTCTTCTTCATGCAGGAATGCTGGATTTCTAGACACACCCACAATTCCGGCTTGACTCTGTAGCAAATATTCTGGGTTCATCATCATCAGAAATGTCAGACTCTGAATCAGAAAAAAAAATGGTCTCCTCATCTTCCTCATCTGGTTCTTGCCGCAGCATTGCTACAACCTCAACTGTAAATCTGCGAACAGCAATACTCTAGATAAAGAAACACAAAAGCATTACAATGTTTTCTGATCCACATCAATATGCATACACATACATACAGATTTATTTTGGTGACTTAGCTAACCCCCAATGAAAAAAAAAATATGCCAGCATCCCCCACCACTACTAGCAAACACCACTACTGTACAGCGACTGAGCTAGCCAATCATAATTACCTGTAACTTTCTAACAAGGAATCTACTCACGTTCAAAGTAAACTAAACCGAATCAAATATTATGTGCAATTCACAATTGTCATCAAATATCTTTTGAGGCAACGTTAGAGCAATTGAAAAACAATACTTATATCAATTAGAGATGGGCAAAGAGACTTGTGCAGAGCTGTGAAATGTCTTTTCTCTCCAAAGGCAATAGCTAGTAAATCAATGTGGGTCTTTCTGGCCCATGTGTGCCAACTTGAGGTAGAAATACAAAAGCTGTGCTTGTTCATACCATAAGAAAGGAAAAGTGGAAATAATGATCAGTGGTAATCAAAAACAAAATATTTGCTGCATATTTGGAAGAGTACATTATAGTTATATCATAAAAAAAACTCAGCAATGCATGAAATAACATATGGGTCATTTTAGACCCATGTTGCGCATTAGAAGGGTAGTCATATAAAAATGTTCTTTATTCAAAAACTAAGAAAGGAAAAAATAAAACAATTGTGTCTGATGGTCAAAAACAAGTTAATTGAGGAATACCTTGAATGCTGAATGATGAAATTAATTTACTGCGAAGATATTGAAAATAAAAACTCAGCCGGGTCACTTTTGACCCATGTTGCGCATCAAAAGGGTTAAAAACGAAACGACGTGTGTCGCCTGAAAAAAAAGAAAAAGTTGGAAAAGTTTACTTGGAGACTTCCGTGCCGGGGCGGAAGTGACGCACCACGGAAGTGGCGTCTCATTGCATCAGATCGCTCAGCGTGGCGTGAGAGATCTCATGCGGCGAGCAGCTTTTTGACCGGCTGTCGTCTTTCATTGTTTCCTTCAAAGGTAGGAGCATCGGACGCGTGGACATACTTAGCCTCACCACGCTACCACTTTCAGACAACGTCTTTTCTCTCGTACTAAGCGCGTGATTGTGGCTAATACTCGTGTTTGACTGTGTTGAAAAGCGAGAGCTAACTTAGCATTGACTTGAGTCTGATTTTGACAGGTGGCGATAAACAAACTTAAGCGGCTCACTTTCTCGCCGCAAGTCTGGTTGGAATTCAACTCCAATATACGATGCATACTCAACTTCATACACTGCTACAATGGCTCTGTAAAATATGAAATGGCGATGAGTGGTTGGCATGTCTGCCCCACAGTCTACAAAGTCTGATTTCGAATCTCCTTCGACATGCAGACTATGTACCAAATACTGCGGCTGCTTCACATATTTGCCAACCATATCTGATAGGTTCATTGAACACTGTGTTTTTCCATTATGTACATTTGAGTGTGAAATCTCGTTTCTGTGTATGTGCCCTGGAATTGGCGAGCATGCTTACTTCTTAGTCATGTCATACATAAAGCATATTTGACAATAAAGATGATCTTGACCTTAGGGTCATGTCTAACTTCAGCAATAAAGGGCTACAGCTTGTCAACCTCAAAGCCGTACTGAGAGACATAGGATCTTAAAGTACTTGTAAGATGGGGGTATTGGAAACACAGCCAAATTGTGCATCAATCTGATATTAATTAAATGTACGGCCATTATTGCCGATGATGATTATTTATTTTTGCCTCTTAGAAAAGCAATCGTGTTGTTATATTTCATTCAACAAATGTCAATTGGCCCACGTGAATTCTTCCCCAAATCACGTAATAATAAAAACAGTCAAAAGGATAAATGGCAAAATCTGTTACATATCCCCCACGGTAAATGAAATCTTGTTTTGACTGGCCTTTGTTGCCCTAAAAACATTGCATGCATCACATTTTGTCTACTTCTTAGAGTTCGTTAGATGTTAATAATGCCTGTTCTCCAGGGTTGATTTTTGCAGTCTGAATCCTTGGTTGTGTGTCTCCATCAGGGATGGCCACTCTTTACGTGTCCCCCCACCCGATGACTTCCGGAGCCTGCTGGCTCTCCTCGCCGCCGAGGCGTGGCCATCCTCTGGCGTCCAGACCGTCACTGACGACCCCCCCGCCAATCTCTGCGCCCGCTCCACTCCCGCGTTGGTGCTGGGCGCGGGGGACGGCGGCGCCGTGCTGAGCGGGGCCAACGCCGTGGCCTGGTACCTGGCCGCGCAAGGGAAGAGGGCCGGCGCGGGTGTGAAGCAGCAGAGTGAGGTGTGGCAGTGGCTCAGCTTCGCCGACAATGAGCTCATTCCGCCATCGTGCGCTGTGGTCTTTCCCCTCATGGGGGTGACGCTGGACAAAAAGGTGAGGGAGTCTTTATTCAATTATTTATTTATTCTTTAAGTCACAGTGTGAAACCACATAAATGCCGGAAAGTGCATCAGTAACAGCAGGAACTTTGAGAATTGTCATGAAATGACTAATAATGGTAAAAATGTTATTTGGTAGTGTCTAATAATTGACTTGGTTTCCCTGCTTAATCGTGATCTGCTAATCATGAATTCTGCTGCAATTTATGGTTTTTGTTGTCGAGACAAATTCCATCCATCCATTTTCCGATCCGCATATCCTCACAAGGGTCGGGGGGGGGGGGTGCTGGATCCTATCCCAGCCGTCTACGGGCAGTAGGCGGGGGACACCCTAAACCGCTTGCCGGCCAATTGCGGGGCACACGGAGACGAACAACCGGTCGCGCTCACACTCACCCTTAGGGACAATTTAGAGTGTTCCATTAACCTGCTGTGCAAGTTTTTGGAATGTGGGAGGAAAGCGGAGTACCCGGAGAAAACCCACGCAGGCACAGGGAGAACATGCAAACTCCACACAGGGAGGCTGGAGCCCGAATCCAACCCTGCACCTCTGTCCTGTGAGGCCGACACGCTAAGCGGTCGACCAACGGGGTCTTGGACGGTCTCATAAAGTATTGCTTTGGCGGCTTCTTGTGCCACGTTTGTTGCAAGGAACTATGTTGAAGTGAGGGGGAAGAGCTTCCTGTCATCCTGTCTAATAGAAAAGTGGTGCCTTGCCGGCTTTTTTTTTTTTTTTTTTTTAGGAGGGCGTTATCAATTAAGCACGTCAATTACTCGCAAGTGATTTATTGACATTTCGATTTATTGATTTGACATTTCGTGTTCCGCTTCAGCTCCAGCAGACTTCTCGTGTTGAGCTGTTGCGCGTCCTGAAGGTTCTGGATAAGATGCTGGAGCCAAGAACCTACCTCGTGGGCGAGAGCGTCACCCTCGCCGACATGGCCGTGGCCTCGGCTCTTCTCCTGCCCTTCAAATACGTGCGTGTTCTCGCGTCTCTCTGCGTTGGGCCAAATCCTCACCCTGCTATTACTCACGTAGGCTCTGGAGCAGTCCGACAGGGACGCGTTGACCAACGTGACCAGATGGTTCACCACCTGCATCAACCAGCCACACTTCATCAAAGTGCTGGGAAAAGTCACGCTGTGCGAGAAGATGGCACCGGTGAAGACAAGCGCAGAGGCCAAAGCTTGTTCTGATCCTTCCGCTGTTGCCGCCGCCGCCGGTGACATGGCACAAGCGACGCTGAACGGTCGGCAAATGACTTTTGCACATTGCTCGCTGTTGTTTTGAGACGAAATCTGGACGTGGGGAACGATTTCAGGGCCGCCCAAGACGGAAGCGCAGCTGAAGAAAGAGGCGAAGAAGAGAGAAAAGCTGGAGAAGTTCCAACAGAAGAAGGAGATGGAGGCCAAGAAGAAGACGCAGCCAGGCACGGAGGTAAAACGTCTCTCAAGTTCGAGACTGGAGCTCGGGGTGGGGGAGCCAGACGTTGATGCTCAAAAGCCACATTTGGGCCGCTTTTAAAAAAAAATATGTATTTTATTTTTTTTAATGTGCACTGTACAATGGGTTGAATTCTCATTTCTTCATTACTTATTTGGTGCCAAGGATTTTTTTTTTTAAAGAATCCAGGCATTCAATCCCAGGTATTTAAATATTTGTTTTTTACGTGGTGGGGGGTAAAGAAGAGTCTGAAAATTGGCGCTGAATGTGGTAAGACTATAAAAAAAAATGATTACGTATAAAACAGTTTTTTCCTACAATTTGTATTTTTACTGTATCCAATGAATTTATTTTCCATTTATTTAATGACCACATGTCGCATGTGTAAACTCTTAACGTAAGAAGAATCAAAGGTGTGATTTACTCTATTCATTTCATCAATTTTTAAAATTTGTATGCATTTTATTTATTTTTTTTTAGAAGAAGGCCAAACCTGAGAAGAAGGAGTTGGGGGTCATCTCGTACAATATTCCTACTCCCACCGGGGAGAAAAAAGGTGATTTCTTTCTTTCTTTAACTCGTTCACTCCCAAAGACGTTTTTAAACGTCTTTTCAGACTTGGTCCGGAACTGGCTGGTACTGAATGAGTTAACAGGCTATTATTGGTTTCATTTCATTTCAGAATATAAAGATAGAATATTTTCTTTATTACAAAACACGTTAGAAAAATCTTACGTATTTAATTTTTTTTTTTTTGTGGGACTGCCACAGAGCATTTAATGGCATGGCTATTCATTTTGAACGCGGCCACAGATCGAATGAAATTCTTCAGTCAAGGTGCCGCTGTAGCGCACATTGTCCCACTTTAGCCCGTCGGCAAGGAAGGAGAGCCGTTTGACCTGAGGAACGTGAACTGCATTTTTAGCCCCAAGTGAATATTTCGACGTGTTCCCTGTGCCTCGCAGATGTCGTCAGTCCGCTCCCTGACTCGTACAGTCCTCAATATGTGGAGGCCGCTTGGTATCCCTGGTGGGAGAAGCGGGGATTTTTCAAGCCCGAATACGGGGTAAGCGGCGTCGCATGAGCTCAAGCAGTAACCCCTTGTAAATGCGCCGTCCAGGTGCTTCTTTCTCTGAATCGATGCCTTGTCCCCTTCTGCTGGCGAAAACGTTTTCCCTCGACTGCAAAACGATGAAATGCCATCTACAAACACACAACTGACCGTCGTCCCGCGTCCTCCTTTTTAACCAGAGGCAAAGTATTAGCGATCCCAACCCGCGAGGCATCTTCATGATGTGCATCCCTCCGCCCAACGTGACCGGGTCGCTCCACCTGGGACACGCCCTCACCAACGCCATTCAGGATTGCCTGACCAGATGGTTAGCGCGAACACTCCAAAGGCCGCGGCCGCGCCGGGGAAACGTCGAGCCTCGATCGACTTCCCGTCTGCCCCCAGGCACAGGATGCGCGGCGAGACCACCCTGTGGAACCCGGGCTGCGACCACGCCGGCATCGCCACCCAGGTGGTGGTGGAGAAGAAGCTGATGAGGGACAAGGGCATGAGCCGCCACGACCTGGGCAGGGAAAAGTTCATCCAGGAAGTGTGGAAGTGGAAGAACGAGTGAGTGGCGCCTGGACGAGGATGCTTGACGTGGAGAAAGCGCCGTCCGTGTCTTGAGTTGGGACTCTTTGCGCCCGCAGAAAAGGAGACCGCATCTACCACCAGCTGAAGAAGCTGGGCTCCTCTCTGGACTGGGACCGAGCATGTTTTACCATGGACCCCGTAAGCCCCCCCCTTGACCTGTTACCCCAAAACCTGCCAAAACGTCCTCCTTCAACCTCCTGTTTTGCTTTGTCCCCTCGCCCCCTCCCTAGAAACTTTCCTACGCGGTGCAGGAGGCGTTCATCCGCATGCACGACGAGGGGGTGATCTACAGGAGCAAGAGGCTGGTCAACTGGTCCTGCTCGCTCAACTCCGCCATCTCGGACATCGAGGTCAGTTGCCAAGCCGGGCTGGGGTCGCATCGAGGGGTCCGACTCATTCCAAAGGAAGATATGAACAGACCGAAGAAGCTCAGAGGAAGGAGATGAAATGCTTGGAATGCACAACGCTAATCATATGTTTGAAAATGGCGTCACGTGTTGGCATCGCACTCCCCGACACGCCTTATCTACAAGATTTTTAACCAGAATCATAATTTGCCAATCGTCCGTACATTACGCAGTCACTGCCCATATCAAGCACGTTACCTCCACTTACGAGCGCCTCCGTACGAAATTTTCAAGTTACGAAGCGTCTTCATCAGGAAAACACTGCCTCTGGTTACAAAAAGAAATTTCAAGGTACCAAAGGTTAAAAATACAGTCTGGGCTGCTCGTCGCAGCTCCGAGTTTCCTGAACGCAACATACTGAGAGCTGCGCTGCCATTGGCTGTTACCGAGCCTCATCCTGGCATCCCATTGGCTAAGAGGGACTTTGACCACAACTCTCGTTTATTATGCAATAATCTCATTGTAACACGTATTTGTTACATATGCATTTGTATGCTTTAGAAAACATGTCTGAATTTCTTTTGGGGCCGGGGGGGGCTTGAAATGAATTAGGGCATTTACATGAGAAACGCCGACTTCCAAATTTTCTTAAGAAATTTCTTCCAGAATCAATTAATTTCGTAAGTAGAGGTACCACGGTACAAAGTTTTTGATTGGATTTATTTATAATTAACAAATGGAAACTATTTTATTGCATGCGTTGCATTTTTCTGTGTAGGGGGTTTTGGGGGAGTAGTGCAATTCAAATAAATAATTGACTATTAAAAAAGTGCTTTCGTCGGGCTTACTCCAATAAAGATCTTGCCTGCAACAGATCTTTGCTCCCCTCTGCAGTTGAACATCGAAACATTGACTCCAAAGCCGTGCTTGGCCCGGCGCTTCGCGTGCGCCAAATGCCGGTCGCGTTCGTTTGCGTGAAGGTGCTGCTCGCTTCGCAGGTGGACAAGAAGGAGCTGACGGGCCGAACGCTGCTGCCTGTGCCGGGCTACAAAGACAAAGTGGAGTTCGGCGTCTTGGTGTCCTTTGCCTACAAAGTGGACGGCTCAGGTAACGGCAGCGGAACGGTCGCCGTCGACGACGTTGTTTCCGCGCGGTGACGCCGTCCGTCTTCGTCGCTTTGTGGAATCTCGCCTTCAGACGAGGAAGTGATCGTGGCCACCACTCGTATCGAGACCATGCTGGGCGACGCGGCCGTGGCCGTGCACCCGGACGACTCCAGGTACCGACACCTGAAGGGCAAGATGGTGGCGCACCCCTTTTGCGAGCGCAAGATGCCCGTTGTTTTTGACGACTTTGTGGACGTGAGCTTTGGAACGGGTAAGAGAAAGCTTTCTGAGCTTCCGCGGTGACCAAAGCAGAAGCAGCGCGCACCTCTTAACGGCTGCACAGACAATTATTTGAACAATAGATTCATCTGTCGTCCTCCCCCCCCCCCCCGCCCCTTTTTCCTTGACCGCATCCTCGTCCCCTGTGCAACATTTGCCCTTCAGGCGCCGTGAAAATCACGCCGGCTCACGACCACAACGACTACGAGGTGGGCGTGCGTCACGGCCTGCCCTTCGTCAACATCCTGGACGAGAACGGCCTGCTCATCAACGTGCCTCCTCCCTTCCTGGTACGCCGTCGTCGGAACGCGCCGGCCCCCCCCTGCGGCCAGACGCCGGGCTCGCTCGGGCAACTTTTTCCTGGCTCACTTTGCTGCTCGCTTCTTCCCGACGCAGGGCATGAAGCGCTTTGAGGCCAGGAAAGCGGTGTTGGAGGCGCTTCAGGACAGGGGTCACTTCAGGGAGGTCAAAGACAACCCCATGGTGGTGCCCGTGTGCAGGTGACGGACGCAGCCTGCCTGGCTTAGCTTGCCTTTTGCAAATGTATTCTTTTTCTTTTTGGGGGCACCTCTTATGTTGGTTTGTGTATGTGTGTGTTGATTTTTATCATAGATTTGAAAAAATCTTATTTGTTGGTTTTTTTTCTTTATATTGTTTTGGTGACTGTTTGATTTTTGTGTGTTTTCATATTTCTGGTGTTTTTTAATTTGTTTCGTGTCCGTCTTTTTTTTTTTGGTTGTGTTTGTAATTTGTGTTTGTGTTGGTTTTTGGTGTGTGTGTGTCTTTGTTTGTAGTTGTTTCTTTTTTGTGTGGTTGTTTGGTGTGCATTTTTCTTTGATGCATTTTTTTTTTACATTTATTTTGTTTTGTTTTTTTATGTTTTATTTCTCTAAGTTTTTTTTTGCATGTTTGTTTTTTTTCCTAAGTGTTTGTTTTTTGCCTGTGCATATTTTTCTCACCTTTTTTTTTGTTGTATGTGTGTGTTGATTTTTATCATGGATTTGAAAAAATCTTATTGGTTTTTTTTCTTTATATTGTTTTGGTGACTGTTTGATTTTTGTGTGTTTTCATATTTCTGGTGTTTTTTCATTTGTTTCCGTGTCCGTCTTTTTTTTTTTTGGTTGTGTTTGTAATTTGTGTTTGTGTTGGTTTTTGGTGTGTGTGTGTCTTTGTTTGTCGTTGTTTCTTTTTTGTGTGGTTGTTTGGTGTGCATTTTTCTTTAGTGCATTTTTTTTGTACATTTATTTTGTTTTGTTTTTTTATGTTTTATTTCTCTAAGTTTTTTTTTGCCTGTTTGTTTTTTTTCCTAAGTGTTTGTTTTTTGCCTGTGCATATTTTTCTCACCTTTTTTTTTGTTGTATGTGTGTGTTGATTTTTATCATAGATTTGAAAAAATCTTATTTGTTGGTTTTTGTATGGTTTTTTTTCTTTATATTGTTTTGGTGACTGTTTGATTTTTGTGTGTTTTCATATTTCTGGTGTTTTTTAATTTGTTTCCGTGTCTGTCTTTTTTTTTTGGTTGTGTTTGTAATTTGTGTTTGTGTTGGTTTTGTGTGTGTGTGTCTTTGTTTGTAGTTGTTTCTTTTTTGTGTGGTTGTTTGGTGTGCATTTTTCTTTGGTGCATTTTTTTTTACATTTATTTTGTTTTGTTTTTATGTTTGAGTTTTTTATTGCCTGTTTGTTTGTTTTTTCCTAAGTGTTTGTTTTTTGCCTGTGCATATTTTTCTCACCTTTTTTTGTTGTATGTGTGTTTTGTGTATGTGCTTGTTTTTTGGTTTTGTTTGTTTCTGTTTGGGGTTTTTTGTGTGTTTTGTGTGTTTTGTTTCTTAATGTTACTTTGTGTATTTTTTGTGTCACTGTTTTCAATTTCTGTTTTGCGTATTTTTGTTGTATGTGTCTGTGTATTTTTGTCATGCGTGTGTTTGTGAGCTTACTGTATTTGTGTTTTTTGCTTATTTGTAGTCGTTCCAAGGACATTGTGGAGCCCCTGTTGAAGCCGCAGTGGTACGTCAGCTGCGCGGACATGGGCAAGCAGGCCGCGGACGCCGTCCGAGAGGGTCGCCTCAAAATCATCCCGGACCACCACCTCAAGACCTGGTTCAACTGGATGGACAACATAAGGCAAGAACCGATCAATACCCGTCCGTCCATTTGATGACGAGGGCAAGTCCGGCGTTCATAACCGTGACAATCTGGGCTTTTCCCGACGCCAAAGTCCATTTTGTCTCATATGTGCTCTTTGGCTCCTCCCAGGGACTGGTGCATCTCCCGGCAGCTGTGGTGGGGTCACCGCATCCCCGCTTACTTCATTACTGTCAACGATCCCTCCGTGAAACCGGGAGAGGTAAGATGCCCCCGTTGTCATTTCCTTTTGCGGCGTTCTTCATGAGGATGTCGCATTTGTTCCGTGTGCCCTTCAAGGACGTAGACGGCCATTACTGGGTGAGCGGGAGGACGGCGGAGGAGGCCAGAGAGAAGGCGGCAAAGCGCTTCAACGTGACCTCTGACAAAGTTACACTCAGACAAGGTCACCCAAAGTGGAGCATTCATTCATTCATTCATTCATTTATTGACTTTTCGTGCTTCCCATTTGCAAATTATCCAGCGAGACGTTCTGCGTTTGCAAATCTGTATGCGCCCTGCGATTGTGCCAAAGTCAGCCGGGATAGCTCACCCGCAACGCTATTATAAGCACTGTAGAAAATGAACGAATGGGTTGTTGAAGTCGTCTTGAATAATTCCAAAGTGATTGTTGTCGCGTTTCAGACGAGGATGTTCTGGACACTTGGTTCTCCTCTGGCATTTTCCCCTTTTCCATCTTCGGCTGGCCTAATGAGGTACAAACAACTAACTCGCCACAGCAGGAACAAGCGGAGAGTCGTTTGAGCCGCCAAACTTAAGTGCCAACGCCGGTTTAATTTCCCATGTAAATTGCCTCCACATTGAGATATTTCCTTTTTTTTTTATTTAAAGACGCAGGAGTTGGCACCAGGCTGGACAGACGGTGCAACGTACGGTATCTCGCTCGTGACGGATACGGAAACATGCCTTTCCCTAGCACGACGTGGCAACGTAGCTTACGTTTGACCAGACTTAGACATGCCTCGGCGACGTATCTTGCCCGATCACCACCCCAAGATTTCTGACTTGCTCTTTGGTGTCATCTGCATACCTGTGATAGCCAACATTGGCATTCTGAAGCATTTAAACCAAAAGCAACATGTACAGACTGAACGGAATGGGTCCGAGGACTGACTCCTGAGGAACCCCACGTGTCTTGGCCATTCGATGAGATTCCAAACGTCACCGTCTGTCCTACCATCCTGAAAATGCTCTCTCGACAGCACAAAACCCTGTGAAATTTGTCATAGGTTTGAGAAAGGCCGTCATCATTTAGTCCCATTGAAGCTTCCTCTCACGTCGCCTCTTTTTCCAGACTCGGGACCTGAGTGTTTTCTACCCTGGCACCTTGCTCGAGACGGGTCACGATATCCTATTCTTCTGGGTGGCTCGCATGGTCATGATGGGCCTCAAACTGACCGGCAAGCTGCCCTTTAAAGAGGTGAGATGAGTCGCCAAGTGAAGGGGGGAAGGGGGGGGGGTTGGGGATGACACCTGTTGGCCTAATTGACACCCAAACAACAGCAACAACTAGAAGTGATGTAATTGTGCACAGGTTTATCTGCACGCCGTCGTGAGGGACGCCCACGGAAGGAAGATGAGCAAATCTCTGGGCAACGTCATCGACCCTCTTGATGTCATTACTGGGATCTCCCTGGAGGTGAATCCTGATCTCTCCTTGATGCGTATCTCACACACGCAGACGCGCGCGCACACACATTCTTTTGTTCCTCACATTGCTCCCTCGAGACCCATCCTCTGCCGTAAGCTTAAGAAGCAAGCAAAGAGCTTTTATTGAAGGCATCCATCATGAATTGACTAGCCTTGAGGCCTGGTGTTGACAGAGCAGGCCACCAGGGGGCACTGCAGCACTTCTTGCACTTGTTGCGCAACTGGATTGTTGTGTTGCTAAGCGCCTCTTTCCTCTGCCCCCCACACACACACACACACCTTCCAGGGTCTGCACGCGCAGCTCACATTCAGTAACTTGGACCCAGTGGAGGTGGAGCGAGCCAAGCAGGGCCAGAAGTCTGACTACCCCAACGGCATCCCGGAATGCGGCACAGACGCCCTCCGATTCGCCCTGTGCGCATACACCAGCCAAGGTGAACAAGCGAAGCAAACATTTGGACAGACACTACATCGACTCTGGCCTTTAATTCGACGCAACTGCGCTACGGTGCTAATTCAAAACTGGGATTCGAGCCAGCGTCGAAAACCGATCAGCGAAGCATTTTCAGACTTTTTGGCGTTCTGAGAAAAGCTGCGACTGCTGCCGCACCGCATTTACTGAGAGAAATACAAAACATCTCACAATGTTCAGGTTTCAGCCGTGGCGTCCGTGACAAGAGCTAGCCTGACAGCATTTTTGCCACGGTTCTTGCTTTGACGTTGCTATGCTCAGCGATCCTGGTCAAAGTAAGCAATTTTAAACTAAAAAGGGAAAGCTTTTTGAAAGCAGTTGCCAAAATGCGCCAGTGTACTCTGCATATGAAGAGTTTTCAGTGAATGTGAGACTTTGTGAAGTGCTTTGAGCACCATACCATGCATATAAGTGTGCTCCATTTCTTACTTGCCATTTGATCGAAATTAGGATTTGTTATTTATTGGACCACAAAGTGCAAGGAGTAAGTAACCATTTAATACCCTTCAGAAGTCATTCGTGACTGTCAATACGAAAGGCGAATCCAAATTCAAAGGGCGATTATGACGTGTGGTTCTTTTGTCATTTTGAACAGTTTAGTACAAAAACCCCTAAATGTTCCAAATTGCTATTGCGTGCGTGCGTTTCAGGCAGGGACATCAACCTGGACGTCAATCGCATCCTGGGCTACCGTCACTTCTGCAACAAGCTGTGGAACGCCGTCAAGTTTGCCATGAAGACACTGGGGGACAATTTTGTGCCCTCAGAGAAAGCCCAGGCGAGTGCAGCTGACATTTAGCATCTCCCAATTCGTTTGTTTGTTTGACGTCACATGATGTACTTCTGGGTGACAATAGCGCAGACGGACCCCCCCCCAAAAAAAAAAATTATTTGGCCATGTTATTTCAGAAATAAAATCCCCCTGTTGCTGAACCTACGCTTGAGTCCCAAATATGACCAAATATGTTACCATATTACATTTTGTTATTATTTTGTTATTATTAGTACTACCGTAATTTCCGGACTATAGAGCGCACCTGATTATAAGCCGCACCCACTACATTTTTAAAGGGAAAAACATTTTGTGCAAGGCATAAGCCGCACCTGTCTATAAGCCGCAGGTGCCCATATTGTGTAACATATTTACATAGAAAGACGGTACACAGGCGGCCGTGAGAAAAATCTTGATATCGCCTGTGAGAAAAACTTATATAAGCCGCTTCATTAAATAAGCCGCAGAGTTGAAAGCGTGTGACAAAAGCCGCGGCTTAAAGTCCGGAAATTACGGTAATAATGAAAACCTGATTTACTAGTGGGAAGAAAAAAAAACGAGGGCAGATTCGGAATCGGCGTCAAAAAAAAAATCTCAACGTTTACGTGATTAAAAAAAGTCACAATTTGTCAACCAGCGTCATTTCAATTGTCATTAAATTGTAATGCAAATGGATCGTCCTGAACATTGAAATACAACTAGTGTACTTAGGCAATGATTCTTTCACATACCACCAGGGGGAGCCCAAGTACCAACACTTTGGAAAGCACCGCATCCAGAGCATCATAGAACCAAACGAAAAGGCGGATGTGCTCTTCTTGTTTCTTTGCGGCAGATGTGCGGCGAGGAGAGCGTTGCCGACCGCTGGATTCTGTCCAGGCTGAGCGCCGCCGTCGGTCTGTGCGACGCCGGCTTCAAGGCTTACGACTTCCCCGCCATCACCACCGCCATCTACAACTTTTGGCTCTACGAGCTCTGCGACGTCTACCTGGTACGGACGTTGAGCGTTTGTCACCGTAATGAACCGCGTTGACCTCGCCTTTTTTTTTTTTGCTAGCGCAGGAGAGCGTGAAGCCCGTCTTCAGCAAGGAGGGAGACGAGAAGCAGGCCGGCGTGTGCAGGCAGACCTTGTACACGTGCTTGGATGTGGGCTTGCGCCTGCTCTCGCCCATTATGCCTTTTGTCACGGAGGAGCTCTACCAGAGGTTGCCGCGGCGACGGCCTCAGCTCGACGCACCTAGCATCTGTGTCACGCCGTACCCCGACGCTCAAGAGGTGAGCGAGGCCACCATGCGCCCCCCAACGGCCTTCAGGAGATGGAGTGTGACAAAAACTTTCGATCCTTTTTTTTTTCTAAAAGTACAGCAAATGCCGTTTCCAGATTAAATGAATTTAAGTGTGTGTGTGTGTGTGTGTGTGTGTGTGATAATTTTTCAGCTGGGGATCAGTTACACACAAGCAGATTTGGTGAAGAGGCGCAAGTCGACTTGACTTGCTTCTTCTTGTGTTTGCAGTTCTGCTGGAACAGCGACGAGGTGGACCGCAACATGGACTTTGTCATGAACGTGGTCAAGACCATCCGCTCGCTCAGGGCTGACTACAACTTGACCAAGACTCGAGCGGACTGTAAGCGGACGCCGACGCGCACTCGCACGCCGTCCGCATATTAAAAATGAGGCGGGGTTGAACAAATGGCAAATCGGGTGAGGTCGCACATGACGGATGCCCGAAGGGCAGTGGGGAGAGTGTGGAACACAACAAGCACATGTGAGTGTTGATTTCTGTAAAAGGAATGTTCGAGTTCTTTTGGAAAAAGCACCTAAAAGCTTTTAGTGACTCACTCTGTCAAGCGTACCAAATCAAATTATATGTAAATGACAGCAGAGGACAGGAAGTGCATCTTGGCGTGGGAAATAGACATGGACATCTCCAATGACTTGAGCTCCATTTGCGACCACAGTTCTTTTCTTATTGTAAAATAGAGAGGCAAAAAAAACCCCCCATCACGATCAGCACTGACTGCTGCTCATATTGTGACATTTTTCCACCATATCATCGCCCACTATTAGTCCAAATCATGAGAGGGCATTCTTTTGGTTTTGAATCAAAAATTGATTTAGAATCGAAATGTGAGCCTAAAAATTGGGATTGAATCGCCAGGCAAAAGGAAGACTCGTGCCACCGGTGTTACGAAGTCGGAATGAAGGCTAAAACTGTCCTGGGGGGAGGTTCTCTAAAATAGCCAATATTTAGCTATTGCGTGCGAGTCTGTAGCATATCCGTGACATCACAGGCCGTTCACGGCATTTCGTTGTGCTCCCTTGAACAAGCGCCTCTTCCATCCACTCTGTGCGCGCCTGTGCCAGGTTACCTTCAGTGCGCGGACGCCGCCGCCGTCTCCCTGGTGCAGACGTCCAACGTCCAGATCCAAACTCTGTCGTACAGTCAGGCTGTGATCCCCCTGAGCGCCGAGCAGGTGGTGCCGGCGGGCTGCGCTGTGGCCATCGCGTCCGACCGATGCACCGTCAACCTCATGATCAAGGTGACGCGTCCCCCATCGCAAACATCGCCGCACAACGTGGCCAGTCTGTGCCAGTGAAGTTGTGTGCGCGTGAGACCGAGAGGTGCTCATGTTGTTGTTGTTGTTGTCAGGGTCTGATCGACGTGGACAAAGAATTGTCCAAGCTGCAGGCGAAGAAAGGCGAGCTGGCCAAGCTGATGGAGAAGCTGCACGACAAGATGGCCACCGGCGACTACAGGGACAAGGTGCCGCTCAAGGTGCAGCAGCAGGACGGCGAAAAGGTGACAACAGCAAACACCTTTGGGGTCCTCGTACAAGGGTGTCGGCCACTAACGAGCGCTTTTTACGTCTCGTGTTTCAGCTGCGACAAAGTCAGACGGAGCTGGACAAAGTCCAAGAAGCCATGGACAACTTTAGCAAGATGAAATAATGCGTCATTGTCATAATTATCATCATCATCATCATGTTGAGTTATGAGTTTTTATTCCAAGTGTTGTCCAAAAAATTGGATTAAAAAAATCTAGTCAACGTCAAATCTTTTTGTGATTATTAACCTCCCCACAAACTACTCGCTTTTCAACAGAAGCTTTCCGACTTGGGTTAGGGTTTCAATCTTGGGTTTCACAGTAAGGTAGGCGAGAGACTAGGCTAAGGGTTTCAAAGTAGGAGTTCAAATTAGGGTTACCGTTTCTAAATTGGGTTGTAAACTAGGGTGAGGGTTTCAAAATAGGGTTTTAAGGTAGGGTATGGGTTTCAAATTAGCGTTGTTTCAAATCAGGATTAGGGTTTCAAAGTAGGGCTTCGAACTGAGGTTGGGGCTTCTAAAATAGTGTTATAAAGGCTCAGGTTTCAAACAAGGGTTGGAGTTAGAGTAGGGTTTCAAACTAGTCTTAAGGTGTCAAAGTAGGGTTTTCAAGCAAGGGTTAGGGTGTCTAAGTAGAGTTAAAACTGGGGTTCACGTTTCAACGTAGGGTTTCAAATTTGGATCAGGGTTTTGAAGTAGTGTTATGGTTTCAAACTCAGACTGATTCGAAACCCCATTTTGGGTTTTTGAAACCCTAAACAGTTTGAAACAGTAACCCTATTTTAAAGGAAGTCCCATTTTTCCAGCCTGAGGGTTAGAGATGATGAACTCTCCCAAAGAGATGAAACTGCAAGCCACTAAAAACATTCAGTGACCAAAATGTCGCCAGGTTAAAATATTATGTTTAATATTTGACTTTTTCCTATTCTGTGACTCGGAGGTGCTATAATGGAATCTGTTCCTCTCATGAGATACCAACAACTGTTGCGCACTTCTACAGAAACGGATCAATATTTAAACACCCCCAAAACTACAGAAGAGATAAGTCCTCGATTGAAAGACTTTTATTCAGCTCATTTGACAGGACAACAGAATAATTCCATTTGTAATCCCAAACTGTATCTGAGGATGGAAAATGTGCATTTATTAAAAATGTCATGATTTAGTTGACTTGCGGGCAAACAGAACAGCAGCACTACACTTAAATAAAACAAAACAAGTCACGAAATCGTGCCGAGGGGGACGCCCTCTCCCCTAATACAGCTCCCATGGGAGGTGGAACTCCGAGGCGGGAAGCGGCGTGCAGTGCGTCGTTTCAAAGTTTCTCATGTGTTTGCGAGCCTTCCGGAGGGTGTGGGGCGATAGGGAGTGGGAGGGGGAGAAACAACTAATTATTTTCCACTTCTCACTTTTTCTTCCCTCAACTGTAAGTGAACGGATGGAGGGGAAGCGCAGTGCGAGCCATAATTGATGGCATGCCGCTCCTTTCATGTTAAATGACTTCAATAAGCCAGGCCGGCTGCCATGGAAATATATTACAGCAGTCAGGAGAGCCTGGAGCACAGGTGAGATGGTTGCCATGGTGACAGAGGGGATAAAAATGATATTTAAAAAAAAAAAAGGCTTCTCTGTGTGGAAGTGCCTCTTGAAGACACAGTAGACAATTTGGTGGTTGTCCAATACGCCTGCTCCCGTGCTACAACTGTGGCAGAGACTAAATTTGACTTAGCGAAGGAGGGCGTCACACACGCAGCCACTCGAGTGAAGTGCAAAAAAAAAAAAACAAAGTGGGAAAGTCATTCAAATATTTCAGACAAAAAAAAAAGTTTCTAAATCTTCGAAATACAAATGCATTTGTACAATTCCATGCGCACACATCACTTGGAGGCACGCGTGATTTTTCTTACCAGGAAGAGAGCCAGCTGTTGCTTCTCTCGGATAGTCATGCGCTCACCTGGCGATGACACAGGCAGAGACGGTGTCACCTGTCTGGTCGAATGAGGAGCAGGAGAGGACGATGAAAACGCTCTCACCATAATTCCAGGGAAACTTGACGTCCGCGTCGCCGCCGTACGACAGCAAAACGGACGTGCACCAGTCGTCGTCCACCTGGTAGCCGCTGTACACGGACGCTACGCGCAGACAAATCACATACGAATGAGCTTGTGTCATTCTGTTAGCAAGTTAGCATTCGTTGCGACAGTCCATTAGTTTTGTTTGCCGCTCGTTTATTTTTTGGATGTAATTCCACTGTCGACCACCAGATGGGATGGGGGGGTGGAGGAGGAGACACCGTGAATGAAAAGAGCCGTTCATTACCTTCCTCTCCATGGGTGGAGGCACGCAGCCATTGTCGGACCACGTCCAACCCTTCCAAGGTCATTATTTTGGGATACCTGACAAGGTCACACGCACGTTAGCGGCGAAATGGTCCGAGCGACGGCCGCTAACAGGAAACGCTGCCAAGCGTGCATAAGGCCGCACGGAGGCGGCGGCGAGCGCAGACCTGAACTGCAGCAGATTGAGCAGGAGGTTGTTTCCTCGGTTGGACGCGACGTCAACGGGACTCCTGCACAGCAAAAAAAAACAAACAAAAATCTTATCACTCCAAAGAAAGGAGGGAATATTCAGAGTGAGCCTTACGTGGTGGTGATGATCTCATCTCTGGTTCTGCGCACGAGCAGCACGGGTCCCTGGTATCTGAGCGGAGGCAAGCGCACAAGGTGGCACCCAGCTCGAGAGACGCCTTCGTTAAAACGACTCTTGTCGGACTCACTTGAGAAGCTGCTCGGAAACGTTGAGGTTGATGTACTGCCGCACCGTGTAATGAACCAGCGGCCCTGGCGGCAAAAGCGCAGACGCGTGAGCACGCGCCCAGGCCAACGGGCGGCACAAAAAAAAAAAAAAAAAAAAATCGACCTGTGGAAGCACTCACTCCAGCTTTCGGGCATGACCTTGAGGGCCAGAGGTAGAAGGTCGTCGAAAGAAGCGTCCAGCACCACCGCCTTGATTTCGGGGTATGACATCACCGCCCAGCTGGCTACAGAGAAAGGAAGGAGGGCGGGTTGAACATATTTTTTTGGGGGTACAGTTGGACTCTCTTTCAGGTATTTTGCCTTTCAACAGGCACATGAGGCACATTCCGAAAATTGACATTTTCGGAATGTGAAAATTTGTCGTCCGGACTTCCCCAATCATAACACTGGTCAACAGACCGTATTTTGCGAAACTCAAAAACAAAAACAAAAAAAAGAAAATTCCTCAAAAACCTGACGTACAACAAAATGTGGACATTTTTCAAATCTGCGTGCAAACTACTTTTCGGGACGCATGAAGCCATCCCTGATTAAAATGTGCTTTTGCCCAGTGTCATCGGAACAGTTGACAAATCCGATCAAAACTCCCACAATGACCAAAGTGCTAACGATACAAATGCGACGCTGCGCTACCCGTGAATCCGCCGATGGACCAGGCGTAAATGACGATGTCGGGGAGCTGAAAGCCCAGCTTGTGCACGGCAAACTGGATGACCACGTCCATGGCGTTGGCTTCATTCTGCGGCAGGGGAACCCCCTGCAACACGCCAAGACAAACGCGCCTTTTGTGACGCGTACTTTCTTCCCGTGCCCTCTGCCGATCCCCGCTTGCCAAAATGCCAACGCGCCGCCGCGGGTTGCTCAAATAAAAGGACCGCCGCTTTTACCGTGCTGCCTCCGAAGCCCGGATGGTTCCAGCCCAGGACGGAGTAGCCGCCTGCGGAGCGCATCAAACGCAACACGGTTCGGTCTGCTGCAAAACGGGAAACGGGCGATCGTGGACGCGCGCGAGGACGAGTTCTCACCCTCCAGCGGGGTGTTCATACACCCCACCTCGTAGAAGCCGGCGTTGCCCTCGCAGCAGATGACCTGGGGGAGAGGCGGGAAACGCACACGTAACTCACCACACGCACACACACACACACACACACACACACACACACTGATTTACCAGCGTGCGAGCCTTGGACCCGCCGTGTCTCCTGCGGTCCACAAACATGGTGTCGATCTCGTTGCCGTCGCAGGCCACCAGCTTGTTCCTCTGGCCATCAAACTGCAGGTCAGATTTTCCCCACTCGGTTTAGTTTTATGACAACACTAACGAGTCGGGTTGTGCGGATTCAATCAGGGGATTTGGGGCTGATCGGTACCGATCTCATTTCTAAACATTTCGTTTTGTTTGTTTTTCTGTGTTAAGCAAACAGGGAGGCTGCAAAGCATTTCCAAAAAGTGAATACAGTGCAGTGGCTCTGAACCTGGGTTGGATCGAACCCCGGGCGTTCGACGGAGCCTCTGCCACGGAGGTTAAGACACACCCCCGACTCAAGATGTCAATTAGTTATGACACGCCCACTTGGCCATCGCTGGCTGCAGGTGATCACATGACATTGCTTGTCCAATCAGTGCTGTGGGAAATGGAGTTTGCTCAGTAGTCAACGTGTGTCGTGATAGTTCGGCTCAGTAGTCAACGTGTGTCGTGATAGTTCGTCTGTTATTTATTGTGTTCTATATGTTCTATATACTCTTCTGTAGGGTATATTTGACATCTCGCTGTGGATTTAAAACTAAAACTGGTAACTTGAATAACCAATATGAGTTAAAGTTGTGGTTACTTTAAGTAACCCGTATGCAACATAGGGTTAAAAAAAAACAAAAAAAAACGTGTACTTCTGTCTTGACATTTTATTTACTTTTTTTCTGTTTTTAATAAATTTATTTTTTTTAATGTCTTGAATTTGTAAAATTTTTTTTTTTCACTAAAGAAGGATTCGGTGAAAATGCATTTGAACTGCTTGTGTTCGGTATAGCGTATTTTTTAAAAATGGTTGAGGCGAGGCTCAAGCCGTCATTTCCAGTCTACCTCAAGTAAAGGATTCTAAAAAGATGAAGATGAGACGGCGCGCGCTCGTTACCTCCTCGATGAGCTTGGCCTGGCCTTGCTCCAGCATGGGCCTCATGGCTTTTTGCAGCAGTCCCACCGAGCCCGGGTAGAGCATCCTCCTCCCAAAGGAGTGTACGATGAGGTAACTGGGGCAAAGCCGAACGGCGAGTGAGTCTGCGCAAAGCGCCGCGAGCGAGCTGAGGAAGCCAAACGTACCCGACGACGTGGCAGAGCAGAGCGCGTACGGAGCGCAGCGCGCCGTCCGCCGCCCCCCTCGGGCGGGGCTGGTGCTTCAGCAGCGACACGCCGGCTTTGCTGGACTTCCTGTTTGTGGAAATCAAACCGGGGAGAGCTCAACAAACGTCGGGCCGGAATGGCGGCGGCCCACCCGCGGGCCAGACTACCGGTCCCCTTTCCCACGCACTTACGGGTTGCTGACTTCGGTCCAGCTGAAATCAGCAGGCCAGTGAGAGAAGTCAAAGTTGTAGCATCTCAGCTTCTTCTACAAGAAAGGGAAACAGGAAACGGAGACATTTTTCCTCTCAATCCCCCGGCCGAAAACGGCACCGGCTCACCTTGCTGTCCGGCGACTGATTCTTCTTGGCCTCCTCCAAAACGGAAACAAACTCCAGATACTGAGCGTTCTTCCATCTTCCCCAGCCTCGAGGGACGGGAAACAAGAACGCGACACGGTTGCTTTTTCAAGGCGACGTATCGGAGTATTTTTCTCGTCTATCTGGCACGCCGACCCGTCCGTGCGACTACTGGTCCGTTGGCATAGGCCGCGTACATTTGTGCCACCTCACCTCGGAGACACGCCACGCCGAGGAGACACAGCAACGTCGTCGCCACGTACTGACTCAATGGCGCCAACTTACTGCTGCAGATGTAGCCTAAAGCACACGCGCACACAAATAGATTATTATCGATGTGCCGGGGTGGGGGTCGTGTTGACTATTTAAAATACTGAAAATTTGTCTATGTAACATGTTACAAATTACCATGCGCATGCTAGATCAAGGTGTCGATGCTTGCGTTTTTTCTTAAGTGCTTTGCCGCAATTTTGTGGCCATTTCTAGAAAATTCTAAACTCCTTTCAGAATTGTGTTGATGACGGATGGAACGATATCCAGTAAGGTCTCTTCAGGGGTGCTGGAGAGGAGGGTCCGTCAGGAAGTCGAGCCTCGGATTGAGGAGGAGCAGTGTGGTTTCGTCCGGCCGTGGAACATTGGACCAGCTCTGCACCCTTAGCAGGGTCCTCGCGTGCGGGAATTCGCCCAACCAGTCTACATGTGTTTTGTGGACTTGGAGAAGGCGTTTGACCGTGTCCCTCGGGAGTTCTGTGGGGTGCCGGGAGTATGGGGTACCGAGCCCCTGATACGGGCTGTCCGGTCCCTATACTGCCGATGTCAGAGTTTTGCTTCGCATTGTTCATCACCGGCAATAAGTCAGATGATGTAGTACTGTTGGCTCCTTCAAGCAGGGAATCGTTTCCAAGTGAGCGGTTGGACTCTGCCAAGGCTGCCCTTGTTCACGAGTGAGGGCAGAAGGGAGCGAGAGTCGACAGGCTGTGATGCGTGACGCTGTATCGGTCTGTCGTGGTAAAGAAGGAGCTGAGCCAAAGGGCAAAGCTCTCAATTTACCGGTCGATCTAGGTCCCAACCCTCATCTATGGTCACGAGCTATGGGTCGTGACCGAAAGAACGAGATCCCGGATACAAGCGGCCGAAACGAGTTTTCTCCGCAGGGTGTCCAGGCTCTCCCTTAGAGATAAGGTGAGAAGCTCGGTCATCCGGGAGGGGCTCAGAGTAGAGCCGCTTCTCCTCCACATCGAGAGGAGCCAGATGAGGTGGCTGGGGCATTTGATTCGGACACAACTCCCTAGTGAGGTGTTCCGGGCATGTCCCACCGGGCAGAGACCCCGAGGACAACCCAGGACACGCTGGAGAGACTATGTCACCCAGCTGGCCTGGGAACGCCTCGGGATCCTACAGGGAGAGCTAGAAGAAGTAGCTAGGGAGAGGGAAGTCTGGGCTTCCCTGCTTAAGCTGCTGCCCCCGCGACCCGGCCCCGGATAAGCGGTAGAAGATGGATGGATGGATGGATGGATGGAACGATATCCAAACGTCACAATATGATATTAACACGGTATGAACATCGCAATTGGATTATTGTCACAATATTGCAGGGATGTCGGCGCACAGTTTGACCCTTAAACTGATTCCCCTCCCACTTACATGATTTACTATTGGAAATGCAAACATATTTAAAATAAATAGATAAAAATTGCATAAAGTCATTTCTCAAAACAAGTTACTTACCTTTTCCATACAGATAGCAAACCAGTAAAGGAGAACTGCAGTAGGACAGATACCACATAGCTGAAGCCTGGTGGAAAGACACAAAAACACATGATGCAGCATCAGCATCATCATGGGCTTTATTGAAAAACAAGAACATATACACAATGAAATTCAATTGAAAGAAAAGTGAAAAAAAAACTTCAGGAAAACACATATAATCTGACAATACACTTGATACTGACCCAACCGAGAATGCTGTCGGTGTGTTTCTCCAAACTCCCAGACTGGTAGTTCCATCCCTGTACAAAGTGAAAAAACCCCAAAAACTAAACCATCACCATAAAAACACCATTGTTGTTCATCTTATCTAAATCGTCAGAGCCTTGCACCCAAATCGTGGAATTATTTAACATTTGGGTAAAAGCAGTATAAAAACACATTTGCCCAGACGAGAAGCCCAGGAAGAGCCGGTTGCTCTTTTGGGTTGATTTGTAGTCATTTCATCCCATTTGATTTTTTAAAAAAAATGTTAAATGTTGCGTATTTTATACATTTATGACTGCATGTAACTATTTGTCGCACTTCGTGTGTCATTTCCCTAAAAAGTGCGACTTAACTAAAAAGTGCAGCTACTCACCACCCGTCATGAAGAACCGGAAGTATTTTGCACATCCTGCTAACGTTAACATGAGCAGACGGATGTCATCGAGATTGAATGAAATGGTGAAAAGCACTAACACGTCACACGCAAATAAGGACAATGCAGCACGCCCTTCGTTTCATTCATTATATGACCTCGTAATCGTCTTATTGAAATGTCAGCTAGTGCTTATTGAGAAACATTGACAATTACCGCAGGTAGCGGCCCAGAGCGACATGTTCCGCTAACAGCCACTAAACGCTTCCAATTGCTCAGTCAACCGCGTCAAAATGAAGGAGGAACGGCGTGCATGCTCCTACCGTCCTGACCAGTCGTCCATCGGGCCAAATCTGGTCGGGGCGGCGATGAATTCTTTGCAAGTGAGGTCCGAAAACACAACGAAGCCACAACCGGGCGGCCATACTTCCTGGATAAAGACGGCAGCCCGCGATGGCCAAACTCGCCCGACCGCGAACAGGAACGTTTCATCCGTTTGAGTGGTTTGTAGCAAACCCAGCAGGACAAGGTTAACGCGTACGAATGTTCCACAAAAGTTTTTATTCCTTACACATGCATTGTTTCCATTGTGGACACGCCGTAAGAGCTGTGGCATGAAAGAGACAACAACAAACACAAACGAGAGCCCTTAAAAGCAGGCAAATCGTCCTTCAACACAACTTTCGCTGGAAAAAGCGAGCTCGAACAGAAAACATATCGAACGACACAAATACATTGCCCCCATGTCGAGGCTTCATTGACCCCCCCCCCCTCCAAAAATAAAAATATTTGTAAAAATGCGTTTCTGTTTAGGATTTTGATGAATTGTGACATTCACATTTGTTTTGTTAGGTTTTATGGACAAAATGTACATACGTTAATCAAAATGATAAAACAGAAGGTCCTTGCACCAGATTTATCAGAAAGCTAATTTCCGTCTGTAGCCCAGTACATAAAAGTATAAATTAATTGTAATTAACAATAATCATAACAAAAGTATCATACATTGCGGCAGCACTAAATATATGACTATAGTACATATTACATTATATTATCATTATTATTATTATAGAGAGAGAAGTTGAGGACAGATTCTGAATCAGTGTAAAAAAAAAAAGTCGTTGAGAAAAGTTTACCTGCATCTCTGATTTAAAACGCAGTAAAAAGTTGTACAGTACTTTCCAAAATCTGTAACAACCCGTTTCTTCCTCGACCTTCACACTATAGTTGTATGGCTGGTTTTAGCAAGGCAAGATAATTTCATGTCATGGAAATGTTAAAAGACGAGATTGGCTTTACATTTTGGTGAGAAAATGCACAAGATGTCTCCTTTAACATTGAGTACCTCTTTGCAAAAATAAAAGCCTCTTTCATCACTGCTAATCCCATAATGGCATTCGAACAAATCAGCATAGCTCTCGAGAACATTTACACACTTGAATGCCATTTCTATTCAAGTCGATTATAAAATCCAGCAACTGCTCCTCATAAAAGGCCCCCCGCTGCTGCACGCAGGCGAGCAGATTGGACAGCAGCATGAGGGTGACACGTGCATGGATCTGATCAATTCTGGCACAGAAAAGGGGGCACAAAGACCAACTCACTGAAAAAAAATAAAAATAAAAAGCGTTATTTGCCTTTCGACACGCACAAACGCACACACACGTAGAGACAGCCCACGCAACACAAACAACAACACGGGCGGTAGAGCGTTGCCTGTCAGCACGTGGTGCCATATTGTGCCACAGTGTCAGCGTGATGTGCAGTCTGTGTGAGGAGAATGCCAGGGAGACTCCGCAAACACACGTATGACATGCTAGCAAACACGCACGCACGCACGCACGCACACACGCACACGCACACGCACACGCACACACAGGTGATGCAATGCTTCTTTTTACTTAGCGCTCCAGTTCCTTGTAGACATCATCTTGTCTTGGTTTCAAATCCTGGAGGGCAAAAATACAGGGGTGAAAAATGCTGACATAAAAAAATAAAAATAAAATTGTAAAAACATGTAAAAATGATTTTTTTACAGTGTTTGCGATTTGAGAATTCGTTAACCCTTTCATGCACCCTGCAACCGCTGTCCCTGAAAGGGTTAAACTTCGGCGAGATAACACTTTTGATGAGCCTCATGTTTGTGTTGAATAATTCAACGACTCAATACTGTACATTTGTTTATCCATCCATCAATTTTCCGTTTCGCTTTATCCTCACCAGGGTCGCGTGGGGTGGGGGGGGGTGCTGGAGCCTATCCTAGCTGCCTTCGGGCAGTAGTTGGGTGACACCCTCAACCGGTTGCCAGCCACTCACAGGGCACACACACAGAAATGAACAACCATTCACACTCACAATCACACCCAGGGACAATTTAGAGCGGTCTGTTAACCCGCAACGCATGTTTTTGTAATGTGGGAGGCACCTCTGCACTGTGACGCGGACGTGCTCACATGTCGCCCATCATGTGCATGTGTCTTCTAAATATACTGTATATATTTTTAAAAAACACATAGAGAGAGAGAGCGAGGGAGATTCTATCAACATGATGTTGTATAATAGAGAGTGTGTGAGTTCTTGAAAGCAAAAGAGTCAAAACAGACACTAAGTTGAAGTGAACGTTGAGATTTTTTTGTTGTCTTCACCGATCGCTTATCAACGGGAATTGACTTTATTACAAGTCGTCACACACAAAAGCTTTCCCTGTGTGTGTGTGTGTGTGCGTGTTGCGCCATAACTCACCATATAGACCGACCCCTGCGGAAGAGCCTGTTGGAAAGGAGAGCAAAACAAGCTTTAATGAGCAACAAGAGAGGAAGGCTAGGAAGTAGGAAAAGAGGAGAAAAACAACCCCCCCCGAAAAAAAATCCCCCGGATGCTACATCAGGAGGGGAAATGGCCAAGTTTAATCACCTGTCTGACATCTTCCGGGTTCTCGTAGATGTTCTCCGTCTCGCCCGAGTGGACAGACAACGACTGCTCAATACCTGGGCTCACACGCACACACCCATATAGGAGAAGATAGGGTCAGATTCATTACAGCAACCCCAGAGGATGCTCCGGGCCGCATCCGTCAGAGCCATAGCCTCACCTCGACGGGAGATGCGCTTCTGTTGCCGTAGCAACACCGCCACGGTGGCGGCAACCAGGGGCACCAGAAGTAATAAAGTCAGGAGGAGGAGGTGGGGTGAAGAAGAGTGCGACGAGGGCGCCACGGCGCTCTCTGCCAGAGAGAGTGAAAAATGAGAGAAAAACTTCAATTTCTTGGAGTTGACAAGTTGTTGCTCTGCGAATCGCAAAGGCGGCGGGTCGGGGCCACAGTTGAACTCGATATAAAAGACGCCACGTCCCCACCCGCCTTGCAGGCATGTTACATGTATTTTCATCATGCAGCTGTCACTCACACGTACAGTGGGCGCATTGGAGGATGAAGGCGCTGTTTGGCATCAATCTGTCTCACACTCACACTCACACACGTTCTCTCTCTCTCTCTCTCTCTCTCTTGGTGATGTCACAAAAAATATCAACACTATTAAAGAGGAGGCATCATGGCAAACTTTAGCAACGCCGCCTTTAACACCCTCGTGCCGCAGTCGACGTAAATAATTTTATATAACGCAACATACAATTTTACAAAAAATTGTAACAGTATTATTCCTGAATATTTATTTTACTGTCAACCACTCGACATGTTCAGTGGCATCACAGGGTGCCGACATGAATCTGGGCCGTTTTTCTGCAGCGGAAACCGTGACCTTAGTCAGGGTGGAGCGAATTATAAACAGGTGAACGGAAAAGCCCGCTAAAACATCTGAACTTTGATTGGGGTTCATCAGGGGCGCTTTAAATGGTGGCAGATGTGTGTTGACTGCCTCCCGTTTCGAGTGAATTCTGCTGTTATTTGTTACTTTGGAACTTATAAGAGGAAGGTTGCGTATTCGACTTCTTGAAAATATGCACAAAATGTGTTTCACTTGAGTTGTGCAAGTTATAAGTGATGTTTACGGTGCGAAAAGTTTTGAAATGTTGAGCGCAATGAACACGGGCGTGTGGAATTATTTCTTATCTCCAGGCAGCTTTGGTTTCACTCTGCCAACAAAGAAACAAACAAAAACCTCCTTGGTGGGTGTAATTTAAAAAAATAAAAATAAAAAAACTTGTTGCCTTTCCATCAAGGCCATAAAAATCTGCCCATTATGCCGCCCGCCATCTCTGGATGCCTCCCCTCCGATAAGAATGGCTCCCTCGTCTTCATCCCCACTCTGCGAGTGTCCATTCCTCCCATAGCTGCTGTGGTGGCGGGATGCATGATGATGAGCCCTGGGTGCCGCGGTGCAAGTGATGCATTGGAGTTATCTCAACCGCGGTGGGGTGGGGGTGCGGGGAGGGTGATCCATTTCGCTGTCACATCCTCCTGTTCTCAACCACCGACACAATAAACCTGAATTATTTAGTTATTGTTGGAGGATATGTCCCGGGGTTCTGTCTCCTTATATCGGCATATCAGCTCGGTCAGTGCGATGGGGGAAAACGTTGACCTTTCTGTCTCATAGAAACGGACGTGAAGCCTTGGGAATATTGAAGCTTTTCACACCAAAAAAATGGGTCACATTAGCAGAGGCGAGAGGCTCTGCTTTGATTGGCGTGCGAGAGATTTCCTTCAAACTTTGAAAAGGAGTTGTTGTTGTTGTTGCGTGGCGGCGGCACAGGCTCCCACAGGGGTCGCCCCGCTGGCCCCGCCGAGAGCTACCGTGCAGGATGAAGGAAAGGTGTTGGGAGAGGTTAACGGGGGACAGCAGAGCGGGGGGGGGGGACGTTAGGGACGGAGCGGGGGTTGGGCAGGGAGGGGCTCTGAGGTAAGGTGCGGATGACGGGGAAGGCAGGGGGGGTGGGAGACGGTAGCCGTCGACGGTAGTAGCCGAGGGTTCCCCCCGAGGAGGTGGCCGTCGGTGAAGTGATGTCCATTTGGTCCGTCTGGTCCTTGGTCCGGCGGAGTCCAACCACCGCGTAGAGGCGGACATCGTTGGTTGAAAAGGAGTGGCACACAGTGGCCGAGGAAGAATGGACTTTATTTTGAAGGAATTTCGAGCCAAACCCTTTTTGGGTGAAGCATGCTGTCAACATGTTTCTGGCTGATTAATTGGCTATTAGCTCTTTTAAAATCGGAAAAATTCAAATGGGTCATTTTTGAAAAAACATGAACACAGTACGATTGGGCAATTTTTGCATTTTCCTTTCTCTCTGATGTCAAGTTCAACAAGTACTAAAGGACAAAGTATTATTAAACAGTCAAATGTTCTGCCGGTAATTTATATCGTTAATGTTGTGAGCGTTAACGGAATAAAAAAAAAGACGTTATTTAATCCATTATATAAGTTTTAAAAATGATATGAGCCGATTAATTGTGATTTTGGAAGTGGAAAGTTATTCTGCTAAATATCGGAATCCCCCTCAAAATCAAGTCAGAATTATTCCCATGGTGGTTATTTCTATTGATTTGTCTTATCTATATAGGGTGGAACAGTCCCAACTCGATTAAAGTTTCCAAATCACGAAAAAGTGTTCAATGTTTCACGATTCCTTGTTGATCTGGCTTCCGTGGAACTTAAACCTGCTGATTTGCTTTGTGAATGTGCTCTCTGAATCGATTAAGCGGGTTGCTAGAGGGTTAACTTGAAGGGTAACCTTTTAGACAAATCTAAACCAAATGAAAAACAATGTTTGTACTACCTTGCCGCTTGACGGTGTGCATGGCGCTGAAGGTTTGGCCATTTTTGAGCCGTAAGGTGCACGTGTAGTTGCCGGCCGTGTCCAAGGTGACGGGTAACGGCAGAGCGGCGACGACGCTGCCGGGAGAACTTGTCATCATCGCCGGCGGACAACGCTCGTTATGATATTCCCACCATGCCTCTCGGACTTGGGAAATTTCGCTGTACAAGCACTCCAGCTGCAGCTCGGATCCCAAACGCCGGCCCATCACTGCGGAAACAGGAGAGGCGGAAAAAGCGAGGGCAAAAAGATGACGAGGAATTAAACAGAGGGCAGCATGGTGCTTTCGGCACAACAGGAAGATACATTCTTCTTTGCAGAGGATAAAGAATAGATACCTGTGACTATTATTTTGTCTGTCTTCATGTGTTACGCCAACATTTGTGTTCGATATTCATTGCTTGGAGGGTAACCACACTGCCACATAGATGCTAATTGTTAGCTTGCGTGCCAGTATGTTAGCACTAAGTTTGCTGTGGCTACCTCGTTGTTTTTAAACACACAATATGTCATTCGTTTTTCTTCATGTTTAGTTTGACTATTCTGACTAGACATTGACTATTCAACAGAGAGTTGAATTAAATAGCTTGAAGCCTTTTTGGGAAGCACATTTAGCAATGATTTTCCCAAACTGCTCCTTGCTGTGAAGTGAGTACGGTCACCTGCTACCACAAAGCGCTCGCAAGTTAAACCTTGCGAGTCGGGTCGCTCGTATCTCAAGGCCGCACCGTTATTTGTTTTACATGGCAGCGCAAAAACGGCGACCGAATGGACAGATCGAAATCAGAAGATGAGATGAGTCGGCGAGAATGTCAGAAGAGGAGGGAAGACAAAGGAGCCAGGCGGGCTGAGAAGGTGACTTAATGGCTGGCCTGATTGCAGAAAAGGCCAAGGACGGATCAGGAGTGATGGGCTAAAGTGGACGGCCACGTGAGAGAAGGAAAAAAAAAAACCACCACCACAGAGTACCATCTACGGAGAGGTCACAATAATATATATTCATTAAAGTGATTTGCTGCTAATGCCCCACTTGACGGTGACTGATGCTTAGTGTCTCATCAAAGCGAAATGAGAATCCATCTGGGTGTAATCAGGCTCCGCCGACCCCCCCCCCATTGTGTCACATAAAAACACACACATTTCAGCGTTGATTAGTGTGATCAGCGTGGGCCACCTACAGCCTCCGTGGGAGGCCGGCAGGTATAATCACACATAATGATACTCATAATGAGGTGGGGTAAAAATATATGCGTCACATGATTGCCGTGTGGGCGCTCGTAAATGTGTGTGTGTGTGTGTGTGTGTGTGTGTGTGTGTGTGTGTGTGTGTGTGTGTGTGTAGGGCTGCACATGTGTGACAGTGACTGATCGGCTCGTCATGTCTGGGCAGCTGTGATGGATGTCACAGGGGAGTGTGATTACTAAACTCTTCCAAGGCCACCATCACAGGGATGCATATCTTGGCTTTTTCTGTTTACGCCTGTGAAGGGATGCTATAGTGTCTGTGTGGGTGTTGTAAAGCGTGAAATAAGGCCCATTCATGGAAAATCAACAGATTGGGGCCACAACAACAAAAATTCTACAACGAGAATTATTATTGTTATTTTGTTTAAGAAAAAGAGGAGTATTTTTTTTCATGGAAAAAAAATACATGTACACACACACACACACACACACACACACACACACACACACACTCACACTCACTCACACACATACTTTCTTTTCAGGGCTGGGAGCAAAAATATTAAGTTAAAAAAAAAACATCTCTCGCCCCACCACCCTCTCTCTCTGTCTCTCTGTAAAGAGTAATAAATTAACAACAAAGTCCTATCCGGTTGACAAAAAGTAGTTACCTTACAAGAATGCACTAAATTTCATTTTAAAAAAGGACTAAAATTTGCCTTTTTTTTCTCACAAAGTAGGTATACTTTTCTACCAGAAAAAAAAGAAGCACATTTTTTTTCAACAAAAGGTGGTCATGTTACAAAGATAAATTAAACAAAGGGGGCAAATGGTAGAAATTGAATTGTGCTTTCAAGTCATATTGCTAAAAAGTAGTTCTCTAACAAGTGAGTCCAGTTTACATAGTAATTTTTACAAGTTGTATTTTTTCTGGAAAAAGTAAGTTTTCTAAGATTTTTTTGAATGGATATTTTTTGGACAATGTCATGAAATTGATCTCGTATTTTTCAGGGGGGAAAAAAAGTCGCTATTTACAATTGGTAAAATTAACTGGTGGTGTTTGCCGTTGTAAAACCAAGTGCGGGAAACTCACACTGAAAAATGATGACAATGGACTCAGCTGTACCTTGGCTCGCTTGAGCAATCATCGCAACCTCTGGAGTGATGCATCGCAACTCTTGTGTGCCTCGTGTTGAACCATCACCTTTTTTCTTACTCCTTTCAGTTCATGCTACTGACCGGCGGTGCAAATCCTATCGACCAAATCTCGCCGCAACACACTTCCGTCGCCTTTACAAACACCTCCTGCAGTGCTTATTTTTTTGATGCGAGCCCCCTTTATGGAAGATTTCAACACTTTATTCATTATATTATATTCCTATTCAATTTCCTTTCAAAGGAGAGTATGAGCGCTGGGATTTTTGGGGGGTTCAATTTTATTTTCTGTGTGCTAATTAGCAAGCGGCTTGTGTCTGGCCTAGCGAAAAATTGAAGCAAGGGGAAAACAGCTCATTTGGGGTCTCTGCCAAAAACAAGCTTCTCATATAGAACTTGTGCTTTTCACGAGAGAGTGTTCCGATCGAATGAGAAAGCACAACTTCTGCTTTTTATTCAGTTTTATTCCGAGTGCTCACTCACTCCGAGCAGGCGCAGCGGCTGTGCCAAAATGACAATGACGTTGCCGGGCAACCGCTTCTCAACTGCAGCCCAGCAGAGGAGTGCGGACGACGCTTCAAGCGGCAATAATAATTTGGCCTGAAAAAAATACAAAAGGCTTCAAACTCATTTTGATACCACGCAGTGCGCTGGTCTTGTCTGAGCTGTTGAAATGCATTGTTGTCAATGATGGGATCGAACCAAGTACAAATACTTTGTTCGTCCACCGAGACAGATGTCTGCACTCTGACTTTTTTACTTTTGCTCGCTGCGTTGGACCGCAGATACAGTGGTGCCTTGAGATACGACGGTGCCGACTTACGAGACAAAGGGAACTTCACATTGTGCGTCTAAAACAAACATGTTTCCCTTTAAGTCTGCTAGCTTAATGCTAACATGTAACAGGAAACGCCACTGATGTTTGGAAACACCTTCCGACTCAAAAGGAGAGGTCAAGAAATTCCAGCTGTTACCGTTGATAACGCACAGCTACGACCTGACCGTCATAAAGCATGAGCCACATCGAAAACCTGACTGAAAAAACACTAAGAATGTCAGAAAATGTTCATAAAATATCAATACTTTAAAGTACAATCAAGTCTTTTTTTTTTCTAACTCAAGTCTCTGGACTGTGTACTTAAGTGCACAGCGCGAGTACTTTTATCAGCGCTGGATGTTGCTAGTTAGCCTACTTTTTGGTCAGCTTGGACAGGCTTCAATTCACCCGTGACCTCAATGTGGACAAGCGCAATACAAAATGGACGCTTTGCAGAATCTTTACATGGTTTTTTTTTGTTTTGTTTTTTTTACAGGGGGGTGGGGGCGGAGAAAATGAAAATATCAACGTTTTGGGAGGATAACAAGCACTTGACATATCGCATATGAAGTTAGACGACCGCCTCCAAAGCTGCCTAAATCCTCTCATCCAGCTCTCAGCGGAGATGTAATGAGGCGCTTTTTCTTCCAAAATGTCAGACCATTCCACTGAACAAGACTGAGACAAGTAGCAAACAACAGAGGAAAAAAAATGGGGCTGCTTGAAACATAATGAACACACACGAGCTATCATTTTGGCCATCCTTCCCAGTGGAGTGCGGAAATGAGTCCTGAGATGCGGCCTTCGCGCTCATTGGACCTCAACCCAGGGGGGTGGTTGGGACCTTCGCCCCATCACTGCATCCATAAATCATCTTAGCTTTTGATTGAATGATGCCGATCAGACCAGTGGAGCTGACTGTGATGGCCTGGTGAAAGTCACGGGACCCCGATCACGCAAAAATAATACCAGCGATACTATTTTTGCTTTCTTTGGATTTGTGTGTATTGGTCATGCATGGTTAGTTAAACCTTTCAGGGACAGCAGGTACTGCAGTGGACACCGTATCATGTTATCAGGTTACAGGGTGCATGAAAGTGTTCAAATGTGTTCAACAAACATAGATTGTATAATTTGAATGTTTTTAATGAACTCGGAAAAAAAAAAAAATGGATGAAAAAAAATTTCCATACCATTAAATGATTTGCTTTACGCATTAAGCAATGGGATTGGTAGATCATAACGTACTTGGGTTCGGTCAACATAATTTATGATGTTTGATTGGACTAAATGACGAGGAATCGGGTCAAACGTAATTTACTTGGGTTCAATAAAGTTCATTAATAAAGGGTAGTGGGGCTGATTTATATCGGTTTGGTGGGTAAAATGTACACCTCCAGGGAGACAAGGAGAACATCGTCCACATAGCAAGGCAGGAGCTTGGGTTTAAATCCGTGGCCTCAGAACTGTGAGGTAGATGTGCTCGCCAGTGAGCCACAGGCAATGTTAAATCGCTCAACACAATACGTTTTTGGGGTTTCATCATCTGATGTGGATCTCTGGAAAGTCAGTCAGCAGCGCTCGGGAAATTGAGAAAAATCAGCCGCTGAGACCAGTTTTACCATTCGACATGAAATTCGGTAGATGCGCACAAAAAAAGTCTGAGGGACCCACACGAAATTGACAAGGAAATCGGGCCTTTTGGGGAGCTGCAATTTACGTGTTTTTTGAGACGTTTTGTGGGTCAACTGATGACGGCCATAAATACCAAATTCAATGTTGGCGTGGGTCTGATTTGGTAGCAACCATACAAAACCTCAAGGACACGCCCTGAAAATGACCCCACGGTGGATGGTTTCAATCAAAATGGCAGATTTGCTGTGTATTTTCAGGCACGGGCTCTTGAGACCTTTTTTTGTGGGCTCACTCATAATTGACATGAAGACTGACGTGGCGTTTAAATTTGGGAGGAATTGGACAGCATTTTCTTTCAAGGACCCAAAAATAAACAGTTGAAACCAAAATTGCAGATCTGCCGTACATTGTCGGGCATGGCAACTTTTTGTGGCTTGACTCATGATAGACATGCCCCTAAGATGTGTAATTGTTGAGGTTTTTATTTTTTTCCGCTCCCGACCTAACTCTTGACACTGACCTTTTAACACGCTCAGCAGCGTCTTCTGGCTGTAGATATGGTCGTTGACGAGCACATTGCAGACGTAAAGGCCGCCGTCTTTGAGGCCCGGCGTGTACAAGAAGGAGAAGTTTCCGGCGTCTCCGTTGTAGGGTGAGCCGGCCAGCTGGAGCTTGGCGCTTTCCACGCTGGGCGCGTTGCCCCTCCAGCGATCGTACTGGTACACCAGCTTGTTATTGCTCGAACTGGAGGATTGCCAGTAGAGGAAGACGCAGTCCCCTCTCACAGCGGGACAGGTCAGGGGGAAGGATGTCCTCGCTTGAGTGGCGGTGAAGATAGTTGGGCCTGCAGGGGTTAGAATAGCATTGTTGGTACACGTGATGAGATAAGAATGTTTTTGCATTGTCCTTTTATGAATCTTTTGCCTTTTTTTTTAATTTAACTGGCAGGAGTTAAAAGCTTTAAAAGACAGGTGATAAAAATGCTGGCTTTCATTCTAATCCCGGGGACCCAAGTTGAACCCCAAGAAGTCTGACACTTAGGAGGTTGACAAGCAAAGAGAAACGTCAAAGAACGTCTAAACAGGTTAACAGTATAAAAAAAAACGTGAATGTTTTTCACAGTCTCAACAAATAGTTACGTGTGTACGTCCCCGCGCGTTCTCTTCTTCCTTCGACTCGAGAGGCGTTCATGACCATCTCGAAAAACATATATTAACGATTCCTTCATTGAAATTTGTCCTTTTATGAATCTTTTGCCTTTTTTATTTATTTAACTGGCAGGAGTTAAAAGCTTTAAAAGACAGGTGATAAAAATGCTGGCTTTCATTCTAATCCCGGGGACCCAAGTTGAACCCCAAGAAGTCTGACACTTAGGAGGTTGACAAGCAAAGAGAAACGTCAAAGAACGTCTAAACAGGTTAACAGTATAAAAAAAAAACGTGAATGTTTTTCACAGTCTCAACAAATAGTTACGTGTGTACGTCCCCGCGCGTTCTCTTCTTCCTTCGACTCGAGAGGCGTTCATGACCGTCTCGAAAAACATATATTGACGATTCCTTCATTGAAACTACGAAAATGGAAAACAATGCATCAAAACAAAAAAATCACGCGAGGAAATCACAAAATAAATTCTATAGCCCCCCTACTGAATTTATTTTATGATTTTCTGTTTTGATGCATTATTGCATTTTCAATTTTCGTAGTTTCATTGAAGTAATCGTTAATTTACGTTTTTTTGGGAGGCGGTCATGAACGTTTTTTCTAGTCAAAAAGGGCTGTAGCTCCATCTAGTGGATTTATTGTAGATTGCGCCTGATAGTCCAGTACGTGCAATAATATGAAAACATTTTACAAATAGCCCATTCATTGAACCTGCGCCTAATAATCCAGTGCGCCTTTTGGTGCGGAAAATACGGTACTTCAATTTAACGGGCATTTGGGTGTAGCGAATGAGCCCCTCCCGGCAATTTCCGTTAGGCCATTAAATCGAGATTCCACTGTATTCAAAATCCAAACAATCAGCAGTGGGGCAAGGTTCTGTACCAGACTGTGTTCAGCATTGGAGGTTCTACTGTTCACGGTGGAAGATGAAGCACAGATGGGAGTGCAGATGGGGCAAAACATCGCCGCAACAATAGGGATTATGTCTTGTTGCGTTCTGCTCTGTCTGATTAGACAAATGCTGACTCAAGACTTCCTGCGGGTGTCACTCACCATACTGCACCCTGGTGAAGGAGGCCGTGCGGACAGCTGCCGAGGAAAAAAAGCGGCAGGGTGTTAACAAAATAATAAATAATACATACAAAAGCGAGTGTTATACCCACTGGCGTGGTAGACTTTTGTGTGTAGATCTACAGCGGTGTTTGGAATTTGAAAATTGCTCCAGAAAATAAATACACCGAAGAGCAGTATAGTCAGAGCAGGCTTTAATAAATAATGCCGCTGATGGGATTTCGGGCTCGCTCATCATCACCGCTGTCATGTTTGGCTTCTTTCCTCACCGTCAACAGCGATGTTCACGGCAAACGTGAACACGGTGTAGCTCCCATAGGTGTGAACCACACACTTGTAGGAGCCGGCGTCGTCGGATGTTAGCTGGGGAACTTTGGCCACGAATCCGGCGATGGGCTTCAGCACGGTCTGTAAGGAGGTGCCATCCGGTGATTCCCAGGAGATCCGTTCACAAGAAGTCTCCGGAGTGACCTTGGCTACCAGACGTAAGGTGCTTTTCTGAGGGACGGGCGATGGGGGCACGTGGAAGACTGGACAGAAGAAATCAGAAAGGTTCTTTTTCCGGGTTGCTTGAGACTTGAGTTGCAACTTTCTCACGTCGTAGCAATTTGAGCTGCAGACTCTGGAAAGTAATGTGCGGGTTGAAAGATCGATACCGCTGACTCTGCGAAACTGATTCCCAAATCAAAACACCGATAGATACAGCAGTCACTTGAGTGGTAACGTACAGTTTAACAGGAACACAGTGAAAGCTCACTAAATGACGGCAATCTTGTCTAAGTGATACGTGGTTGGTGGCCAATGCTCTTTATTCCGCTTGGGTGCGTGATGTGCATGTTAAGCCAGGAGCAGTCATCAACGTGGAGTGATTTGCGTCCCAAACAGCCACGATGCAGTTTGTGGAAAAACAGTTCGGAGCTGTGGCAACCCAAGAGGCCTTGTGAAACACCTCAAGTTAAACCACAGCACAGAACGCAACGTGTCTATGGTGAGGCAGACTCGCAGACGGGCGGGCAGGCACTATCCAGGGACAAAGGGAGAAACCGTGGCGCTAGAAGTGGCGGCAAGCAAGATCGCTGTTGGAGTTGTTCCAATTGAAAAACGCCTTCATGAAAAATATATCAGTTATTATTTACCATCCATCAAAACTTCTTTCATTGGTAAATCAATAGGCGGCATGGCGGTCTACTGGTTCTGGCTCTGACCTTCCTGTGTGGACTTTACACAGGGAAAAAAATTGGAAAAATATCTGTGAATCTGCAGGAGCCGGACCGCAAGTTTATGGGCGTCCGCTGTACATGTGTGTATCTTTAAGTTGTGGTGATGTGTTGTCGGTGAGTCTGCAAATGTACTTTTCTATTATTTTACGGGAAAAATAAAGAAATAAAATTGGAAAGCTAAATTTTGCTTCCGCTCCAAAAATATGAGATTCTACTATAGGACAGCCCTTCTCATATAGGGGGGCTGCGGTCCAATATCAGGGGGGGGTGCTGGCCAGCCCCAGCAAAAGACCCCCTTACTACAATTAAGTATCCTTGCACATCCACTACAGTAGGTGGCAGCGGAGCTCTCATTGTCAGAGTGTGCGTGTGGAGTATGAACAAAATAAAATTATTCAGCAGATTGCTCTTTCTTTTTTTTTTTTCTTTTCTTTAATGTTCATAGGGACACCATGTTCTTTTAGACAAATATTACTATTTTTAAGATCTATTTATAATTGTTAATTAACTTTTTTATTATACCGTCAAACCTCGGTTTTCGAACGTCTCGGTTCTCGACCAATTCGGTTTTCGACCCAAAAATTCGATTTTTTTATGCCTCGGATGACGAACAAATTTTGGTTCTCGAACAAACTGAGCGCACTTGAATGCACCATTTGACTCCTCTCGCCTTCCTTAAACGCGGAAGTGACGCTTCCTCGTGTTGCTTTCCATTGTGCGCAGACGTGTTCAGGAAACATTTTTATTTTAAAAAGAGCGTTGTTTTGGTTTTCGAACAATTTCGGTTTTCGAACAGCCTTCTGGAACGGATTATGGACGCAAACCGAGGTTGGACTGTATATATATATATTTTTTTTTTCTAACTGAAGTTGATCAAATCATCCATCCATCCAATATCCTAACAGTATTTATAGTTGCAGTTTTCTTCTTCTGAAAAGGGGTGTCGCAGAAAATAATTGCGAAACAGTGACAGAAGGCCATATCGTCGATATCGAGGATAGGCAAGAGATTACAATTCCTTGCCACTATTTGGACCTCATTAAAGACATTACTTTGTGTAAGAAGTTCAGGCTGAGTGAAGATTGCATTTTGTTGTCCTACCAGTGAGGATGGCTAATAGGATGACCTTCTCCTTGATCGTCTTCTTTTCCTGCTCTATCAAGCACATGTAGAGGCCAGCGTCCTGCTTGGCAGCTTGAAGGAGCAGCGAGAAATTGCCCGTGCGCAGAAAGTTGGGGTCAGCCAGCCGCATGGAAGGCTTCGAAGCGCCGCCAAAGAACCCGTCGCGCTCACTGGCCGAGAGCACCAGTTTCCAGTCGCCCCAACTGAGGCCCTTGAACATCCAGTTGATGTTCACGTCGGCCCTCGCTTCCGTAAGGATGCACTCCAACGTGGTGGCTTGCTGCTCTCTTTCCACCACCATTTCATCCCAGTTGCCGACAGCGCCTGCAAATAGCCAGCGTCAGGTCCGGCACACAATTTCTCCGAACAGAAGCCGCCCAGCTGACAGTTAACGTCACAACATTTGGGGGGAATCTCTTGGAAAAGCTTGACTACCTGTGGCGTTGACGAGGTAGGGATGCTCCAACACTGACAGAAGGCAAAGAACGGTGACGAAAACAAACGCCATCGCACGTTTGAAGCAAAGAAAACCATCGGTGGACCAAATTCGTTTTTTTTTTTTTTTTCTTTTGGTCTTCCCACCAAACAGGATACAGGCAGCACAGGAAACAGAGTGTGTGAAAGCCCGATAGTCTCAACTATACACACACCATGCTGGTTTTAAGGAACCATTCAACTTTTGGGCTTGGAGGAAAGTGGCACATGTCTCTGTCCTGGCTGCTCAATGCAATTGTCTTCAAACGACAACACACGTTAGTTTTCTCATTGATCATGTATATTCCACCATTGTTTTTTTGGCTGTTTGGTCAACTGTGTTCTGGTTGAATACAAGTAGTGCTTTTTTTTTTTTTTTTTTAAATTTGTTCGAGTAATCTCTCGTGCTTGGCGATATAGCACGATTGTACCGTATCGTCGACGAGATATGAAGACACAAGATATTACTATCCAAATTAAGAGGATATCACTTATGTGAGCTCGGCACGCTTGTTAATCATGACACATACGTTGCGCAGCCAGACCTCGCCGTGAACTATTTTGGACACTATGGATTATTTCAAGTCACTCTTGATTTCTATTGCGCAAGGTGACAGTTACCATGACTAACTGGCAAACAAGCAGCAAATGATTGTGTTAATCGTGCCGTATTTATCCATTGCACGGGGCGGCCATTTTACCACTTGCTGTCGACTGAAAATGACATCAGAGTTGACCAGGGCTCAGGGAACGACCGATCACGACTAACCTGTTTTCTGAACCTGAGCTGTTATTCGTATTCTACAAATGCAATATGAATCAGAATAGCGGGTTTAGATAAGTGGAGCTGCGTAGAACATATTACTGTAGGGCTGAGAGGTGTACATGAGTAATTCAGAGGAAAATAGTGTGCTGCGATGCACAGTTTAAATGTACTGTACCTAATTTCAACGTACGCCGTTTTCAAGGTTTTCAGCCCCATCATATTTCAAAGTCCGATTTTTTTCCCACAAAATAGTGAAAATACCTTTGTTTTCAAAGAACCGCGGGAGCTAACTGACGCCACGATCTTGCTTAGGAACGACATTTACAGCGCAGGATTCCCCTCCATGGCTGAGCAACACTACTCGTACATTGTTGTACTTCGCAGGCAGGCACATAATGCTCTGAAAAGTTGTGCTGAACAGAAGCACATCTCGCTGTCTGCGAAGGCTGAAGTTGTCTCTGGCTTTCGTCTCCCAGACAAAGCTCAGCCGAGACTGCAAATTGGCAAAATCGACAATTTTAACAATCATCCGTAATAGCAACAAAATCATGGCAGAGGTCGAGGCCAACAGATTGAAAGGTGATCGTAAACGGCTTCGAGGCACGGCACGTCTTGAACTGCAAAATGCACTTTTCATTTGTGGACTGAATGTTTTCAGAGATAAATTAGGAACGTTATAGTTGTTTGTTTCATTCAATTCAACTGAAACCTATACGTTTCCAAGCGGTGCTTCGGTATGCCCAAAGTTTTAACAGTGGGGTTGACATCCTTTTTCCACTTGTGTTTGGGAAATGATTGCAAAAACTCCTGACCTCAAGAAAGGGAATCTGCGTGAAACTTGGAACATGAAAGGCAGAGAATGAGAGAGATGAAATGAAAGAGTTTTGGGTGAGTGTGGGTGCACACCAACCCCCCTCGGGCGACATGTCTTTTACATCCTATAAATGTCTTTAATTAAGTTAAAGGTATTATCAGCTCCCCGAGCACAATTTTTTTCATAATTACCGTCGGGCGTAAGGGGGTGAGGGGGAGCGAGTAGGCGAGATGGAAGGAAAGAGAGAGAATCTTATCGTGTGAGTGTAATGACAGGAAAAGCGAAAGGCGAAGCGCTCTCGTGTCATGACGAGAAAAGTGTGAGCAGAGGACGTGCGTCCCCTCGTTTGTGGGTAAATAATCGCCATAAGACTCACTTTCATAAATCCACCGCCAGTGTGTGAGTAGTATCTGTTCGCTACGCGTCTCATTATCAGCGCCACGGGGCCCCCAGCGCTTCCGGGGACGGCTTGAATGGCGGAGAGGCGCGAAGGACGAGTGGACAAAGAAAGAAAATGAACGCCACGAGAATAATGAGTAGCGACGGGGGCGGGATTTGCGACGGATAGGGCAAAGGATCGGAGGGAGTGAAGGGTGTGAGACGGCTAGAAAAGAAATTGATGAGCTTTCAGTGAAGTGGGAAGGAAAAGAAAAGAAAAGAAAAAGAGTAGAAGGTTGTTTTGCCGTGGGGGATGTACAATGGATGAAAGAAGAAAGAAACAGTGATCTATTACACAAACCTTTCCGAATTCGAACCACCGTCATGCATTACGTCAGCCGACACAACTGCAAATCTCGTGAGACTTGAACACTTAATGAACTCCCATCCGTAAAATGTGTCAAAAAATTTAAAGCAATTCATCAAGGTATGTCCTAAAAATAAAATCTTATAATAATAATAATAATAATAATAGTTTACATTTTTATCAATTTGTGACAAAATGACAATGATATGATTCAAACAATGGGATTGTCTTTGAAACTGTATTTGTCTGCATTTACTGTACTTGTATAAACTCTCACAGAAATAACAGGAATATATTGTTTATTCTTTATTTATAGGTTATGTGAAAAGTAGTACTTTCTCAAATGTCCTTAATTGACAATTTAAATGTTCAACAATTTAACATAAATTGAGTTGCCAAACGGCTTGGCTCGGGTGGTATGTCTGCTGCCAGCTCGCCGACACTCTTTTCTTATGCAAAGTTGGACAGGTGAGGCAAGATGTGACCTTGGTCAATTTTTTAACGGCTTGAAAACAGTTTCCACCCTGCATGGCAATGCATCACTGTTTTTGCAACCTGTAAATGGGCATCGCATCGTTGGCCCTTTTTTAGCACGACAAATTCTGTAATTGCCTTTCACTTGGCTCCTTTCATGTCATATGGAAAACTGTGAAAATTTCTGCTGATCTGTTGTCCATTTCTGAGCAAGAAAGCAACTTTGTATCCATCCATCCATCCATCCATTTTCTACCGCTTATCCGGGGTCGGGTCGCGGGGGCAGCAGCTTTAGGAGGGAAGCCCAGACTTCCCTCTCCCCAGCCACTTCTTCGAGCTCTTCCTGGCAGATCCCGAGGCGTTCCCAGGCCAGCTGGGTAACATAGTCTCTCCAGCGTGTCCTGGTTGTCCTCGGGGTCTCCTACCAGTGGGACAAGCCCGGTACACCTCACCAGGGAGGCGTCCAGGAGGCATCTAATTAGATGCCCGAGCCACCTCATCTGGCTCCTCTCGATGTGGAGGAGAAGTGGCTCTACTCTGAGCCCCTCCCGGATGACCGAGCTTCTCACCTTATCTCTAAGGGAGAGCCCGGACACCCTGCGGAGAAAACTCATTTCGGCCGCTTGTATCCGGGATCTCGTTCTTTCGGTCACGACCCATAGCTCGTGACCATAGATGAGGGTTGGGACCTAGATCGACCGGTAAATTGAGAGCTTTGCCCTTTGGCTCAGCTCCTTCTTTACCACGACAGACCGATACAGCGTCCGCATCACAGCAGACGCTGCACCGATCCGCCTGTCGATCTCTCGCTCCCTTCTGCCCTCACTCGTGAACAAGACCCCAAGATACTTAAACTCCTCCACTTGGGGCAAGATCTCCTCCCCGACCCGGAGAGGGCACTCCACCCTTTTCCGACTGAGGACCATGGTTTCAGATTTGGAGGTGCTGATCCTCATCCCAACCGCTTCACACTTGGCTGCGAAACGCTCCAGTGAGAATTGGAGAGCCCTGCTTGAAGGAGCCAACAGTACTACATCATCTGCAAAAAGCAGAGATGTAATACTGAGGCCACCAAAACGGACCCCTCAACGCTTCGGTTGTGCCTAGAAATTCTGTCCATAAAGTTGATGAACAGAATCGGCGACAAAGGGCAGCCTTGGCGGAGTCCAACCCTCACTGGAAACGATTCCGACTTATTGCCGGCAATGCGAACCAAACTCTGACATCGGCAGTATAGGGACCGGACAGCCCGTATCAGGGGGCTCGGTACCCCATACTCCCGAAGCACCCCCCACAGAACTCCCCGAGGGACACGGTCAAACGCCTTCTCCAAGTCCACAAAACACATGTAGACTGGTTGGGCGAATTCCCACGTACCCTCGAGGACCCTCGTTGGCGAGCCCCCACCTCCAGGCCTGCCTCCAGAGGGGGGCCCCCGTGACCCGCGTCCGGGCAAGGGAAACCTAGATCCATTAATTTCAATCATCATAAGGGGTCTTTGACAACTTTGTGGTTGTTTTTATTATCGGAAAGTCAACTCTTGGAGTACTAGAGTGACTGGAGATATTAGAGCGACTTTTATTGAAGTCAATATGCATGCACATCAATAGCATAAGTTATAAGGAGGGGGGTCGTTGCCCTGTGGTGACACCGTCACAGAGCAGAATGGTGCTCCACACAAAAAGTGGCTTTCAAACGATAATAATAAAGCCCAAGAAAACTCTGTTGGCATTTTAAATTCACAGTGCTTCTCTTTGCTTGGCCAAGCATCTCAGGGAAAATGAAATCTCTGTAAAGGAAAGGGCATAATATGCTATAATTTGTTTTACTGGCGCGCGTGCTATATTACCTGACCTCTGATGGTTATCGCCACCTTCACGATTCGCACCTTGCCGAATACCCTAAATAAGATGTTGACACTTGTGGAAATGGAGGCGAGATCAAGAATGCTGGTTTTGAACCGCACGACATCCGGAGATATAATTATGCTAGCTGCAGAACACCTGGGTTTAAGGATTAGACCGAAACCTGATCATGCTCTAGTCTAGTGTGCTCTTGCGTTCAGAGCAAAATAGAACAAAATTTGAGGTTGTTCTTAAAGAAAAGAAGGCGGGTGGTGGAATATCATTTAATGCGCCTGCAAATAGATGAAGATTTTCTCAGATGTCATCTTGTTTTATTTGATATAGCATCAGATTAACTGACATACACTTATGTTAGAATATGCATTCATTCATTCATCTTCCGAACCGCTTGATCCTCACTAGGGTCGCGCGGGGTGCTGGAGCCTATCCCAGCTGCCTCCGCTCAGTAAGCGGGGGACACCCTGAATTGGTTGCCAGCCAATCGCAGGGCACACAGAGACGAACAACCATCCACGCCCACACTCACACCTAGGGACAATTTAGAGTGCTCAATCAGCCTGCTATGCATGTCTTTGGAATGTGGGAGGAAACTGGAGCACCCGGAGAAAACCCACGCAAGAACATGCAAACTCCACACAGGGAGGCCGGAGCTGGAATCGAACCCGGTACCTCTGCACTGTGAAGCCGACGTGCTAACCACTGGACTACCGGGCCGCTATGTTATAATAATGTAATTTTAAAATTATAATAATTTAATTTAATTTTGTGTGAGCAGATTGTTCTGTTTTAAATCAAGGAATTGCTTTTTCCCCATCAGCGTTGCGAGTGGAGAGAGTGGGTGTACGCAAACCAGGCAAGACGTCCACAGAAGAAAGTTTGGAGTGGACAGACATATAATGCACAGGTGCATGTTCTACATGCAAACTCCACGCAGCAAGATGAATTCGAAACTACAACCTCTGCAGTGTGAGGCGGACGTGCTAACTCGTCGATCACTGCGCCACCTGAAAATACATTCATTAAGTTAAGAGGTGTCAGGATACATTCAATATACAACGATAACAACATCTTCTTGCGTTTGGTGTGGCGCCACAAATAAATCACAAAAAGTTTGGGGATTTTTCGATAACTTGACAGAAAAGATCCCAAGAATGCCGAAGGGCGGAGTAGCCACTTCAAAATGGACAGACTGGAACAAAACCTCCATCATCTGATTTATCAAAGGTATGCATAACACTTTTTTGGTATGGGCGACTATCAATACCAGGTAGTGATCGGACTGCTATCGATCTTATTCAAAGGTATCGAGCGTTCACAAAGAGCGCCGATACCATTCACTAATACCTATAGCGCCCTCTTGCGGCCGTTCTACTATATAAGGCAGTAAATGGCATGCACGACTGAAAGAAGGTTTTTCTGAACTGCAGCCACGCCCGTCCTCGCATTTTCCTATTAAGATGCAACTTATATATGTACATGTATAAGGTCCATATTAATGCTGAGATTGATACTTTTGGTAACTCATTCCTGCATGGCTGCCAGCGTATTTGACTCTTTTGAATTCCACCCATGTCCATCACCTCATAAGCCCATTAAGATGCAATTTCTATATGAATGTTCACAAGCTTTATATTCATGCTTAGAGTGCATATTAAAGATTTTTAAATTTTAATTTTATTCAATTTGAGTGGTATGCTGAATTTCTCCATTGTGGTATTTCATGCATAGACTTACTTTTCACACACAGTCATTAATTGGTCAAAAAAGAGAACACGGATATTATTTTGTGTTAACGAGATATATTTTTTCTGCTGAATGCAAAGGCAACATAGTGCTTTTACTTATTTGTAGGATTATACAGAGTGCTGTACTGAGTCGTTGCCTGCTTTTTTGTGCTTGGTTGTATTATATTGTATTAATCCATTGAACGTCCCTAAAATTTTTGTTTGGGTTGTCTTTTGAGTGATTTGGCCAAAAATATTGGCAAGGCTGTTAGCTAACAACAGCTACAACATACCTTTCATTTCAGCATCAAAGTTTCACAAATATGCCACTTATCCAAGCAACAAAAAAGTCAAGCAATCTTCTTAGAGGTAGACCAAATATCATAGCCTAACGAATTGTCAGTCAAACAGCATCAGTCACCCAAAAAAATAAAATGATCATTTACAACTTATGCTATCATGCTAGCAGCCTTAAGGCAAAATCTACCATGAAGGCATTTTATCATTCACTTTTGATTTATTAATTAACTGCTAAATGAACTATTCAGTCCATTAACGATCACGTTAACTACAGTATGACTAAAACTATGAATTTTGATCACATCTATTTTTTAAATCAACTTAGCAGTTGGAATGTAAATTACGACCTGTGTGCCGAAGCAATTTATTTTTGTTTAGTACATTGTTTAGGACAAAAAGTACCGGTTTTCGATTTCACTGCTTGCCTTCATATGGATGAATCTTTTTCTTAATTGTGGATATATGGTTTAGGATGAGGCGAGTCGACAAAGGCAAGTCATGTCTCTTTACTCGCCACACAAAACTAACTGTTTTTGTCATCAGACCGTGTCTTTTATCCATTTGAATCCAACAACGTGTAAACTCCCTCCTCTCACTATGATAATTAAAGTTAGGTTTAGCTCTACTGTATCATCAAATTGGTCACCCATTGCATTAATCAATACCCAAGTAGCTCTTCGTTTCTAAAAGGATGGTTCCTTTAGAGATGAGATCACAATTTAGTGTACTGTATATACATTATGGTACATGTTTGTTTGTGCAGCAATATTTTTCAAATTTAAATGCTATACCTTGACTCTACAATGGTTTGCAAAGCCTGCACTGCTCTCTGAGCTGTATTTGATGTAAAACACCAGAGGGCGCTAGAAGCCTCTAGAGTAGACTGACTCCCGTCCATTGCGCAATCATTGAAACGGTGGCACTGACTGGATTGTCTATTGTCTCCGTAAAAGTATTTCTTTTAAATATACTTCTTCTGGATATACTGAGTGACTCACTTTTTCGAGGGTACCAAATATACTCTTTAAGGTACGGGTTTTTTCCCATCTCCAAAGGTATAAACTGCTTTGGGCTATTGCAACAAGTTGTACACAAAACACTCCCACCTAAGTGAACAAAAACTCAACCGGGTTCAGCCGAGCCCGCTCTTTCTGGGACTTGAGGTTGGGCAGGTTAGTGGGGCGGGACTGTGACGCCTCCTCTGCCCGATGACGTCACTTCGCTCGCTCGGACGGAGTGAAAAAAGAGGCACTATTTGCTGGAGCGCAAGCAGCGCGGCAACACGCAGACACGCTCACAAGAGTGAGTCAGCCCGCCGGGAGTAAAAGAGCGGAATCGTTTACCTGTGTGTTCTATTACGGAATTCAACTGAACACGCTCCAGACCGGAGGCCACTTTTTTAAAGCGAGATTATACCTCACGTAGGACTTCCCCCCCCACCCTTTTTCCCGTCTCCCTTCCCAGCGAAGTGAACCTGCTGTGCCTCCCCCCCCTTCCCCCTCCCCAGGAACATTTCGGAGCGACCATGGCCGGACAAGACTGCGTTCAAGTGCTGCTTTTGCTCCTCGCCTCGACACTTTTACCACACGGTAAGCGAATGCCTAAACAAGTTTTGTCCATGAGTAGTTTCGATGCCACCTTGACCACCTGTCACGGACGCGGAAGTCCGTCCAGGTGCCCCTCATCCACAGCCGTTTTTAAAATATTAATAGCCATTTAAATATTAATAAAAACATTTAGAAAGCGGCAGAAAAGCGGTGTGCATGTGAAATTTCGTATTCTTATCACGTTTTCGGCCTCGTTTCGCTTCTTTGATCGGAGTTTCGGTGAGTGACGTAGTGCCTGTTTTAAGGTGTGGCTCCGCGGGGCTGCAAGGTGTCTGTTCGCAGGTGATTGACAGCTGCGTCTACCACACACACACACACACACACACACACACACACACACACACACACACTTTTGTGTCCTTGGTCCCTTGCACAAAACCACCCATCTCCCCTTGCCATGCTTGCTCTATTCCACACATCAACCTCAGTTAGTTCCGCTTGACTTGCAAGGCCCTGCTAACTTGCTCTTAATGTACTCGAGAGAATAGCAAAGTGGGAACCCGAACAATGTATTGTTTGCCTAGGTGCAACACCCCTTGTCCACCCCACAACATTCAACTGTGAGTAATTCACTGAGCAAACCATTTCACATACGTTCCCATGACATCTGTAGTAAACCCTCGCCTACTCGCGAGCTTGTTGATAAAAGACACCCGTTCGTGCCGATCTGTGCAAATTTCGTTCAGTCACGGATTAAGATGTTGCTCAAGTGTAGTAGGTGTAAAGAGAAGGTAATGTTGGCCATCAGCTGACAGTTGGTCGGCTTGATGGCAAACTGCATCCAACTAGTGAACTTTAACCCCGGAGAAAGCAAGTCAGCTGATGCTGACAAAGGTCTGGATCGCTATTTGTAACGGTGTGACGGCTAGTTGTTCAACAAGATACAATGAAATTAGGTGAAAATCTGTTATATACTGTCGAAAGACCGTAGAAAAAAACGATCTATATAATTTTGCTCTTCCCACATTTCAACACATTTAAACGCATCAAAACACTTAACGCATTGTTAAATAACATTTGAACGCAAAAGCTAATTTCAAGCATAAATTGTTCAGAAAGTACTTTACATATTGTAGGGTTAGGATGTGGGCGAGACCACCTGTGAGAATCTGTGTGAACTGTGGCCGACAGCAGCTTTTATGTGATCGTTTTCCCGCCGTTCAATAAATGTCCAAATACTACAGAAAGCTGAGAATATTTACCGTTGACAAGCTGCAATTCAGATGATTTGGACAATTAACAAAAAACAAACGGTATTTTGATGATCAATTATTTGCTGGTCGATAGTTGTTGAGTAATCGATTAATCATTGCACGGGCAAAAGAGTTTCACTCTGGCGAGGGAGTGAATGATGATGCAGTGGATCCGTGTGGGGGGGGGGGATACGAGACGATGCCCTGGCGCGAATAGCCAAAAATGCCTCATGATTCCTCACGTTGATGGCAAAGCACTTCAAACGCCGAGGTTCATACAGTAAATCGTCAACGCCATGCATCTAGCATGTACACATTATGAACCCCTGTTACATAATCGCCTGTATACAACAAACCACCTTCACATGAGGCTCATCAGTTGTATTAACTAGCATGCCAGCCTAAACGACACACTAGCATAAACTGAGGATGGCGCGCGTATGTTTCGCTGCCAATTTTTTTTTTTTTAAAGAAATAACATTCCAGCCTATCTGTGTGGCCCTGTCCTGTGTATTGGCACTGCTGTGTATGAATACTTCCTCCAAGCAATACGATTTGCTTATTCCTCTGCACGATTATGCAAAAACACCCTTTCCACATTTTCATTCCATCCACCGAAAGGGCGGAGCACAAGAAGACTCTTTCTCCGGTGTGCCCGTCGACGGATTTAACGTGACGTCCAAGTCAGAGGGGGCAAAAAGCGTCTTTTCCCTCTGGAATCTGTCGAGCGAACAGGTGATAGGCCGCTGGGAGTGATTCAGTCAGTAGAGCAAGCATCCGTGGCATGCAGCTAGCTTATTAACATAAGAATGCGTGTGTCATGAAAACCAGTTGAACATTTTCTCAGCTTCCTCTGTGCCCCGGCAGTTTGTTTTGTGGAGTAATTAGGGCAAGTATGTAGGGCTGCTGCAGCCACCGTGCTCGCACCCGGCGCTCTATTCGAAATGTTCGCCATTGACCGTTAATGCATGCTGGTGACTTATTCATGCAGAGGACCTTTTTATGTTCACTTTGATTGCACGGAGCATGGAGGAGTACTTGTGGGAGGCACAAAACAAAAGCTCTTCCATATTTATGAGTGGAGAGCAATGCACAGCTTAAGCGGTACCGGCATAAGCATTCCTCTTGAGTTTTCATGCATTTAAATCATTTTATTTGTGCAACTTAAGTCGACACAACGGCTGCGTGTTGGTGCGCTTCATACCTGTTGTGCTTTGACGGTAACCACTTAGTCCGCCTCGCTTTCCACCTGTCTGAGCCAAGCGGCTGGTTGAATTTTTACCCACTTTGAAAGTTTCATACTGAATTCAAAATGAGCCGATGCATTTTTAATTGAGAGAGACTTTCGTGGTTAAATGGACTGCATGTAAGGAAATGGAATACGGTGCTATCTTGACTTGCGAGTGCCCCCCGCCGCTTATTGTTATTTTTTAACAAAACGTTTCCTGTAATGCCCACACCTGTGGGCAAGGACAGACACTGTCGACAATGTGCTTTCAGCTGTTTAATCAGTCAAAAACCCAAGTATGAGAACGCTCGCAAGAAGCAACTCCAAGTGCGGCTCATGAAGTTCCTGACCAGGCCACGCCCCTTAAGGGCCCACAGTAATTGCATTTTATTAAACCAGTTTACTTATTTATGCTCATTTGATGGCAGTGTTTTATGATGTTTCATACAACCCCCCCCCCCGGCTGTAGAGCTGCTGTACATGCCGTCATTCATTGTAAAACATGGCGTGTTTGTTTTTGGTGTTGCAGTGGTCTTTTACCCTTGCTCAAAATTTGAGAATGTAAAAAAGATGGCTAAATTCAAGTAGTTGTGTCGACTGCCAATGCTAGCTGTTAGCTCCACTGATTTAGCGAGCTGCGAGACATGTCTTGACTGTCGTCCCTTGCTGCCAAAAGTAGCATGCTCTATCAATTTTTGTTTTCACAGTTGTCTTTTTACACTTGCGTGATATTTAAAAAAATAAATAAAAGATGAAGTCCCAGCAATGGTGGCCATTTCTGACTTTGGCTCCAGATGCTAGCTGCTGGCGTAGTTATTGTTCTCAAAGGTCAAGTTCACTGTCAATTTTACATTTTGCGCTGGTCTTTTATACACTCTTTTACAGTCTGACTGTAAAAGAGATCAAGTCCAAGCAGTGGGACGGATGGCTAATATTAGCTGCTCATTCTCGCCGCTAGCTAGGACAGCTATGTGTTGTCACTCCTCATCAAAGGTAGTGTTTTTTATGAATGATGAATTCTACACTGGTCTTTTGACACTTGTGCTACATTTCATGTCAAAATGATGGTGTGTGCGGTCACCTGCTAACTTTAGCTACTAGCAAGATTATACACAATGTCACTCATCAAAGGAAGAGTGGTTTATTCATTTCTCGAGTGTTTTTGCATGTATCTTGACTAGTGCTGCAACCAATGATTATTTATCGTTTGATTCTTTTGTCCAGGAATTGGATGAAAAAAAGACATTTAAAAAAAAAATTGCATCCTTATATTAAAAAAGTAACATCATTTCAAATTAACAGTGCGGAAAATTCACAAACGCAAACGAATTATGAGTCAGTTACTTGTTAGGTCGGTTACATGGCAGAAAACGAGCAAAAATGTTGGTCATTGTTTCCCCAAACGAAAAGCAGATGTTGCAATTTAGATTCAGCACACAGAAAAGTCTGCTTTCAAAAAGGAAATGTGAGAATGTTCTTTTTGGAGTGTTTGGACATTTGTAAATTAAACAAGCCATCTCAAAAATGAATCGATTATTAAAAATAATTACGGATTCATTTGCTAAATTCTCAGTTGTTGATTAGCCATTTCACCTCTGATTTAGACTGCGAGGAGACTCGGGATGGACATTTGACAAATTCTCCTTTATCATCTATGAGGAAAATCGACAGACCTGTGAAAGGACCATTTCAGCCATTATGCCCTTCCTGTTTTTACAGACGTCATTTTACAGTGGTTAAAGTGGTATCTTCAAAAAAAAAAATCCATTGGAATGCCACCTCCATGTCAAAGTAGCAAGAGATGTGGGTCAGAAAAGCTCGGCCCATTACCATGGTGATGTTTTTATTGAAGAGGACTCGGCTTATGTGGAGGGGAGTTTTGTGGGGCGCGGGGGGGGGGGGGTGGGGGGTGGTATTGTCTTTATGGCTGAGTAAGCTGCGTGCGTGCAGGGGGGCGGCGGGCCGGCTGAGAAACTGGTAGGCACGCAGGGTCATGCGCGAGGGAGGAAGGCCGACTCATTGCCTGCTCTTAAATGAATCATAGCTCATTTGCTTCACCTTAGAGCAGTGTGTGGGGGGGGGAAATAAAACCTTGGGATGTAAAGTTATGCTGAATGGCATTCAGGAAGCTTCGTTTCAGTCATTGGAAAGCAAGCCGGCAGCAAGCGATTAAGACGGACGAGGACGACGCCCCCATCCTCCTCCCCCCTTTCCCACCCGGCCACTCCTAACTTCCCGCCAATCTACATCCCACCCCACGGCCCCTCCAATACTGTGCTGTCTAGTACACACACACACACAAGGGCCTTGTTCTCGTCTTTTTATTCCCCCCAGCCCCCATCCAGTGCTTTTGTTTGAGTGACAGTAGTCATTGGTGTTTTCAAATCCTCACCCTGCCCCCGCTGGACGCAAGGCCATGCTGTTTATGGCAGGAGCAACATGGTGGCTTGAGGGGGGGAAGAAAATAGCCTGACGTGGTCTGTCATCATAGTTGCAGCTGAGCTCGCGCCTGGATTTGATCCGGCTGCTGTACGCCAAACAAGACCCAAAAGACCCAATTTAGGAACAGCGTATCTCCCTGAGACGCGTGCTTAGGGTTGCCACACTGGTACAAATCACTTGATGGGTTTGGAAACGTGGTCCTTTTCCCCCCCCCTCATGGTTTGGTGTCTTTGAAAATCTGAGCCAACCACAATGGAAAAAAAAAATCTTTTGAGACCACTCTTTGTTTTATTGGTGGGAACGTCAAGAGTAATCATGTTCGGTATTGGGAGTAGTGAGTGAAACGGCACGGGGGAGGAGAAAATAGAGCAATGTTGAACCCCCGTTTTTGTTGTTGTTTTTTTTTTTTGGACAACTTGAATAGTTGTACGACTAGGGTGCAGTATATCAGATCAGATTTCTTCAGCGTTCCGTCATACTGCGCAGAGAGAAGAGTAAATAAATAAATGCTACAAGCCGAAACATCAAGTGAAACGAGCCTGATTTGGATCAACTTTTTGGGGCCTCCGGTAGTGCTGCAGGGAGTGGGAGCTCCTGACCAGTCGTACCGCCGTCAAGTGAGTTTCTGCGCAGGGTCCCAACGTTCAGCCTGTTTTTAGTGGGCCAAGTTGTGCTGGCGCGATCAGAACCGGTACTGGCCCCGTATATTCGTGAGGCAGTACGATAACTTTCGATGGATATTTCACATTCGGCGTCTTCTAAAACACACGCAGGACGTTGCTTGATTGGCTTTAAGGGGACAAAACTAAAAGCAAGAAAGATTCGAATTGAAGTAAATCAATACATTTGCATTTTTGTTAGTCGAAATCGAATGAGAGTTCATGTATAATAAATCTGATACTTAATTGTCATACAGATTCAAATATAGGCCCCTTGAAGAAATAATCGCATATTCTCAAGCCGGATTCTCGAGGGGCCCCCCCGTGCAGCATTTTTTTCCCGACTGCAGTGCACCTGGTTTCAAGGATCAGGATACTTGTCAGTCTTCTGCAGCACGGCGTGCTGATCATTTGAATCGGGTCTTTCGGGTGGCGGGGGGGGGAGCCCCCTAAAACAGGCTGGCTCGAGGCCCTCGAGGACCACAGTTGGACCCCACTGTTCTAAATCGTTCAGTCCTAACTTGTATTCCACCTGTTTTTTTTTGGAACGGCCTCGCCATCTGTCTTTAATCTCTATTCGTTGCCACCATTATTTCTCGGAATACTCTGGCTTTTCATTCCGGAAAGTGGATGCGTAAGTTGTGTTGTTTGTCGGAGCCGTGTTGCCATTGAACGGGCGTGATGAGCTGTAAGCATCTCCCTGCCTGCGTCGTGCTGAGCAATGCTGTGCGAGGGCTGCGGCGCTGCCAAGTGCGCCGCCATTCATCATCGCCGCAGCCCAGAATGAGCATTACGCTGGCTCTATTAAGAGGAATGTAATTGATGGATCGTCATGAGTTTATCCTTTTTCCTGCCTAATAAAAGAAGGAACAGGCAAGTGCTTAGTACCTCATTAGCGCTCAGCTCGGCGAAGGCTTTTTTGCATTTGTTTATTTTAGCGCTAATGATTGCGGTGGTTAAGACTTATCACGAGGGTCCGTTTAAATGAGCTGTCCTCCCCCATTCAGCTCCAGCCTGATAAATGTCAATATTTTCAAAAGGTCACGCGTGTGTTGATGCGTGTGTGTAGTTCTGTGTGTAGTTTTACTTGCAAAAACTTTCCAACCTTCCACTTTTTTTTTTGTTTTGTTTTGTCAACGGTATCTCGACTCTGGATGAAAAGCTCTTTTTATGAAATGAACTGCAAACATTTCAACAGCAGGCGCTTTTCATTTTTAAACTCTCCCCACTCTAATGTAGACGCTTCACCGGGCCTGCAATGATGTACACGCTGGATGTCTTCCAGGCTTTTCGTACTCGTATATCTTGATAAACGAGCTCTCGCGCGATCATTTAGCTTTGTGGACTTTTCATTACCGGTAACCTGAAACACAGAGAATCCATCAGGCTTATTGTTGACTTGGGGAATATTAGCGGACTCCAGAGATGAAGCTGAGGAGCAGGAGGGCTGGGGGTGGGCGTTAAGTGGGGGGCAGAGGGGTGGGAGGGTGATGGCGAGCTTGTTGTGACATTGAGCGCACAAACGGGAGCGCAGCATCTGATGAATACTGCAAGTCGACTGACGTGCCGGTGATGAGGAGGAGGTGGCGTCGTGTTGCGTGATGACGTGGCGTGTGTGTGTGTGTGTGTGTGTGTGTGTGTGTGTCTATCATTCCCATCAGCAGCAGTGTTATCTTGTGTAGACATCACATCTGAGGAAGTCCCGTTTTAATCGCTTCCTCATTTAACGGAGTCTCTCTTAAAGCCATTTCCGTCACATTCTTGCGGCAACGGGTCACGTTTACGTGCGAATGACCAACTTCGACGGACAATCTTGTGAAAGGGTCCGCCCCCTTCCCCCCCCCCCCAACAAAAACACTGACCTTTGCAGCACTATTAGAAACACTTGCCCCTATTGTAGCTTGAATCACCAATTAAAAATGTTAATCTGTGACTGACATTTAAAAAGCGAACCCGAAGGCCTGATTCTACTTCAAGACCGGAACAAAAAGGGTCACGTGGAACAGTGAGAAATGATGAAGTTACACCATTTTGCTGCTTTTTCAACAGATTCTCTCGAGACAACATCACACAAAAAAACATTTTGTCCAACACAAGTTCAATTTCCTCTGAACCACAGTTTCAATTTTCAAAAATCGTGCTGCGCCGTACTCGGGTTGAAGTCGCCATTCCGACCAGACTCAGCATTTTGATTGACTGTCATTTTTGGGTAGTCTTGCCACTTTGTTCCATTTAACAACATGAAATCTGGTGGGCACATCCATCATGGGTAGACCCACAAACAAGTCTCGAGAACCCTGTCAGAAAACACGCAGGCAGAACGATATTTTTCCTCAGTGTTTTCAGGTCATTTGGCCGTTTTCATTGGATTGGATAAACTTTATTGTCAAATGTACTGTATGTGTAACATCCAGCACAGATGAAATTTCTTCCCTCTCAACATGAAATAAGAGGAGCCGCTGCGGGTGTCCGCGCCGCCATCAAAGAAAAGTTAACCAAATTGCTCCTTCGTATGTGAACTTGTGCAAGGGATTTAGTACAATTGCTCCCAAATTTGAACCTAGATAGGTGGGCGAAGCTAAAGTGCAAGAAATTGGACTTTCAGTCATGTGGAATCGAAGCCTGGCAGCAAAGCTTGATGACTCACCATAAAGCACAAAAACTCCAATAGCTCCACTCCATAAGTCAGACAAAAAATCTTTAAGAGATTCATACCCCCCCCCCCCAAAAAAAATCTCTTCTCAGCCCCCACCTCACCGCTGCCTGAAAACATGATTAATCACCAATTAATTAATTGATGATGATAGCCTATTGCTCATTTCAAACGGTCGAGTGAAAAGAGCGCGAGAGAACCGCTAAGTCTGTGACGGCTCCATGTCAGGAACCCCCATCCACTCGACCCTCCCACCTTGCCGCTGACCGGCTGAGGTCATGCTGAGAGCCCCCCGCGCCCCCACCCCCAGCGCTAGAGTTATGCTTGGCTCCGAGGGGGTATCCAGACTGCTGGAGTTGTTCCCGTCCGATCCAAAGTAAAATAAGCCGAGAGGCGGCCGGCCCTTTACAAAAAGACTTTAATGAGAATTGGCCGGTTGAGGAGTTTCCAATAACACAAGTCGGCGATGTTTTTGGAAGCGCTACATTATATCAGTATGCTTGAGAGTCTTTCTTAATGTGCCCGAACCATCCGCGATTCCCTATAATGGATGATTTTAAGAGTGTGCTATTAGCTTGAGTAGTATGTCAGCGGCTTATCTTGCATGAAAATGTTCAGGCTGTTTTATTTTTTTTCTCTCTCTTTGGGTACCACACGCATTTCCACACCATTAGCTGAGACACCCTCTGCCAAATGCGCAATCCCTTATGTCGAACAGAGCCCACGGTCCCGAACAAAGTGGCAAACAAGTATTAACCTCCATTGGAAGAAGAGCCAAGCCTCCTTTTAATGGATCAGACCTGGGAGATGCGCTTGCCCGTGACCCCGCTGGAGTAAAATTGTTCGGGAGATGTGCAGGTCGGGGATGCCGGCGTGGTGAAATCCCGCGCCCGCGGGATCTTGACAGAGGGGATGAAGTAGGATTTGGAAGACGGCTGCAAACGACCCAAGCGGGGAGGCCGCAAACGATGGGCTCATTTGCAATTTAGTCGCAGCTCCGCTCCGCACGTCTCGTCCCGAAAGCCCGGGACTCATATTTAATAGTTAAAGAACCATCCATTGTGGAGTGCGTGAAGGACTGCGAGCGCTCACCTTTCTCCCTTTTTATTACAAGCCCGCAGCCTGGCCGCCACTCTCGCACTCCCTTCGCTTCAGCCTCCCTCCCTCCCTCCCTCCTCCCCCAGGTCTGTCTTTGTCACATTCTTCCATTTCACAAATCTCCTCCATGGAGCTCTCGGCACAACTGTATGGAATTAAGCACCAAGGCCCTTGACGGTGTCCTTTTTTTTTTTTTTTAAAGCACCCATATGCACCGCTTCTCATTAGCAGTCACCTTTAATGTGTCTAAATGTAGTCGCGAGGTGGAAGGTGGTTTGCGTTATTGATTGGATATTGAATGGTCGATGATGCAGTGCCCTTACGTGATATTGAAAACATTTAAAGCTGCGGAAATGGCAGCGCCGCCGAACATCTTTCCATCACCTTCCCTGTGTCCTCGTTGCACAGAAATGATGCTTTTTTTTTTTTTTGTACGCATTATCTTACCACGGGAAGAATAATCGCTTCAATTGATCCGGGAGAATCTTGTCGAGTTTGTGAAATTGCTCGTTGATGAATCAGGTGTCGAGGTAAAATGGAGTGCCCTGTTGAATCATCTATCCGTTTTCAATAGGGCCGGTTCTCTTCAGGGAGACGGCCGACTTGGGGCGAGAGGCGGTGTACATGATGGGACTGGTCGCCAGTCAACTGCAGGACACCTACAGACAGGCGACCATTTGGTCTTCAGTAAACCTACTTTGAATCTTTTTGGAATGTGTGAGGAAGGCAGGTTCCGTCGTCTCTCGGTCTCTGCACTTGTATACGATCCCCTCCAAAGGTATTGAAATGACAAGGTCAATTCTTGAGTTTCATACTGAGGCCATTTGGGTTTCAAATGGAAAGATGACAAAAGCTCAGAATTGCAGCTTTTATTTGCTGGTATTCACAACGACATGCTTTCTTAATCTCAAAAGCTTTTCCGGGCCTTTACTGCGGCCTCTTTCAGCTCTTGTTTGGTTCTGGGAATTTCTCCTTCCATTCTCCTGTCTCGGAGCTAAAATGCATGCTCTATGTCGTTCGGGTCCGGTGACAGATTTGGCCAATGTAAGACCTTCCAACCAGACGTCCTTCGTTGTATTGGCCGTGTGTTTTGCGTCATCGTCTCGTTACTTGATGAAGCTTGTCCTGATTATGATGGATACATTTTTCTGTAAACTGCCAGATAAAACCAGATTGTAGACGTCAGAATTCATTTTGCGGCAACCAACAACAAGCTTCATTTGTAACCGTATCAAGGGAAAGTGACACACGGCTTCACACTATCAAAGCATCACGCCGGCGCTTAACATTGACGCCGTCTGCATCGTTCAGATTTTCGTGGTCGGATGATTTTCTTGAGTTCATCTGACTTGGTTCGGCAAAAATCTACCTTTCGTGTATACCTTATTACGTTGATTATCTGTGGCGGTCCGTACTTGGTTTGTAAAAACAAAGAAGCAGTGATGGCCTTTCATCTTGTCAGCGCTGGTCTTCCAAGCAAATGCAAGGGCCCTCAGTACAGTTGATGCAGAAGTGCACATTTTGATGGAGACGCTTGGAGATGCTTTTAAGAAAAATAAAATGTCATTTGTTGTGGGCACAGAAAAATGTGTTGGCCAGTCACGAAGTGGACTTAGAAAGCTTTCATTGGGCAGCGAAGCTACGATACTTACTAGGATGTATCATACAAAGAAATGTAAAGAGCCAGTTTGACGAGTTGGTTTGCTCTCCTGATGTTTGATCAACACTGGTACTGTGTAGCCACCACCTGACACCACATTTAGGGTTTTCTTTTTTTCTTCTCCCCTTGTCAGCCACCAGAAACCTTGAACGAATGTTTTCTCATTTCGGGGCCTTCAAGTAGAAGAGTAACCTTTACAGAATTGGCTTGACAATCAGTCTGGTCACTTAAAAAGCCAATCTAGAGGTACAACTATCTCAGTACAGAAGAGACTTGAGTGGTCTTTTTATGAAGGAACATGATCACTCCGGGGGCCGCCATCTCCTTGATGTCTTATCTGTTGAAAGGATGCAGAAATGTCCAGCCTTGCGCATTCGTATCGCTCTGCAGACGAGCAAGAACTCGTACCTGCATTCTTCCCCAGTCCAGCCGCCTCGCGAGGTTACGGCAAATAATTTATAGAACACACGAAACCATCTGACTTCTTATTTTAATGCCGGTCAGCTCTATTTTAGTCACCATGTTTTGTCCCCCTCCCCTAACGGCATGTCAACAGCATCACCGCAGCCAGACTAAGCTCAACTAATAATACACACATGTGCTGCGTCTTCATCACATCAGACGTTGACAAGGTCATGTCAGAATTTGCGCACACGGAAGGGGGTGGAGGGGGGTGTTGGTGTTGGTTGGCTGGGCTGGCTGCGGAGCAGGAAATTGAATTTGTTGTGAAAGGGGCCTCGTCCAGATCTCTGGATGTTGTCAAGCACCCCGAAAAACCTCCCTACGCGACCCGACTGCTTCCAATTCACGCTTGCCCCGGCTGTGATCCTTGGAGATGGGGGGAGTGTAAAACGACACGCTGTCATAAAAGAAAAACATTTCCTTTCCTTCTACATGTAGCGAAACCTCAACAGTCAAACGCAATCTGTTCTGAAGTTCTTCAAAGCCGTTTCTTATTTCAAAACAAATTTTCCCTCCGGTGATGATGTAATATGAATTCCAAACCTTTTCTTTGCTGTCCCGGCCGTGTGACCACCGGAACATAAAACTAAAATAAAGTCAAACGGCTCACCCTTGCTTTGCGATACAGCGATCGCCCGTTTTTCTTTGGGGCTATATTTGCGGACACAGCCGCAATACTGCAGGCAATGCGATGTCGAGACTATATTAAAAATAAAAACATGCTTTCAATACATTAAAATGTATCCAAACACACCTTGTTGTTTGAAAACATATTTGAACACCGCAATTGAATTGCAAGCATTTAATTACAGAAAATAATGTACATATTGTAGCAGCTGTGGTAGATATTATGCATGTGTCTACAAGAGGCCGGGCATTGGTGGGGTGGCCTCTATGCGCGAGTCTCTCGGTGTGAGCCGTGGTCGACGGCAGCTCCTGCTTGAGTACCATATTGGCCCGAATATAAGACGGCCCTGATTATAAGACGAACCCCTCTTTTTCAAGACTCAAGTTTGAAAAAAGACTTTTTGAACACCAAAGAAATTTTTATACAGATAATAATTACAGTACATCTGAAACAAATGATTCTAACAATATATTTGAGAGAAAAAGCATGTTATTTTGCCTCATTCAAATCTTAATATTCAAACATTTAAATATGAAAGCTAAAGTGCAATTACATTCGTAAATGAATGGCTTCTGGTTTTTGAAATGTAAATTACATCATAACTTCTCCTCAGCTGCCGGTTAACCTGGCCGATCTTCGACCCACTTTTCTCCAGATTGTCGCTACGTTTCTCCATTTTCTGTTATCTCTTCTATTCTCTTTCTTACTGCAATTTTTTATTTTTCTTCTTCGTGCTACCGCTATTTTTATCTTTATTCTTCGTGACAGGGGTTCACTTTGGCCTGGGGAGTCAAGTTCAGCATTCGCTTCAATCAATCTGGCGCCATCTAGCGTTGTGAATGGGTATAATGTCTAGACCTCGAATATAAGGCGTAGAAAAAAAAGTAGTGTGTTTCCGGTAACCCGACCGACCGAGAATTTCTACCTCGAACAAAAACTTTACGGTCGGCATTTTTTTCAAACCTTCTACATTTTTGTGTAATAATAATAATAATCGTACATTTCATTTATACGCGCCTTTCAAAACACTCAAGGACGCTTTACAATCAAAACAAGAACAATACAACCACAGAAAAAATTGTAAATAATAATAGGAAAGATGAATTTAGAGCGTTTACATTGGTGCAAACTCTCGCGATATTCACGTTGAGCGTGCGCCGTCGTTTGCCCTGTCGTCTGTCAACAACATTGAATCATGGCGGCGGCCACGATCTCCGACAACAGTTTAAACCGCGTTTTTTGTGTTGCAGTCACATGCTCGCACCATAATTTTAAGAAAATAGAATCCACTGCTGTATCGAAAAGATTCAGCGAACTATTTGACGAACACCACGGGCCGTCTAGGACGCTGGACGCAGAGGTAACGAGATGGCTCTAACACCCAGCCGCTGGGTACTCAACTCTCTCGCCGCCGAGCAGGGGTTTCAATCAGTGGCGATTGCTCTCGGACTGCAAGGGAAGCTCGGCTTCCTATAAAATGTCAAAGAATAAGTGATCAAATATATGAATGTAAATTTCCTTGTGTGTACATGTCATTGACTAAATATGCGCTACAACGTGCTCAACTTTTGTTCCGAATCAGCTTCTTCTTACTGGTTACGACGCGACTCCCTTCTCATTCATCCGCAGCTTCGCTGTGCTTTAAACGGTAGTGAGTTCAGGGTAGGTTGTCCCAATGCGTTGAACGGAGACGAGTCATTGGATACAAGCTGGTTTTTGTCCCGCCCATGTACGCTCGTCGTGTCTGGGACTGGATGGCAGTGGGAGGGTACCGGACGCCAGGCTTTTCTGCATCCGATTGGATGATCTGTCTGTGTGCCAGTTCGATTGACATTGAAATGAGCCAGTCACCGAGCTTTTAGTGTAGACATCCGTCGCGAGCAATTTTTCAACTCGCATTCTGTTCCGAGGTGAGCTGGAGACTTCTCCTAATCATTTTAGCGACACTCTTTGTTGTAAACAAACAACTAGCGACAAATTAATCTTTTCTTTCTGGTGGGTTTTATTGTAGTTCCTATAGTTGTAGGACACTAATTAAGTACCGGGAAAAGACGCCTTGTTGGTATGACAGGGTCACAGATCATTTTCTTGAAAAGGAACGGAGCTAGAGTAGAATTCACGTATCAATAAACGGACACATTTTATGATGTCGACCAAAATTGAGCTTCCCCTCTTTGACAGACGAGCATCTGGCACTGTTTTCAATGTCTCCTTGTTTTATGTTTTATGGTTATTTTGTTTACGTTTTTGATGGGGGAGGGAGGGAGAAAAAAAGAGTTAAAAAAAAAAACTTTGTCCGACCTACGACCCTATGCTGAAATTTCATGTTACCGGAAACACTTATTTTTCTACGCCTAAGACGACCCCCACTTTTTCAGTCTTATTTCAATGCAAAAAACACCGTCTTATATTCGGGCCAATACGATAAGTAGGTAAACTGTAAAAATCCAAACAATTCCTTTAAAAAAAACAACTTGTAATCATGGGGGTGCCAATGATGAACTGAAATAGTGTGGGTGCGCTCGCTGTTTACTTGACTTAATGTGGGATCCTTTCTTATGCAACGGAAGCAGTTGTCTGTTTGAGCGGCTTGTGCCGTCCAGCTTTCGCCCGAAGTCATCTCTGATGGTTTTCAGCTCCCTGTGACCATGAACAAGAAAAGCGGTATAGAAAATGAACGGATGGATTTTCGCTCCTTTGTAAGACGTCTGATCATGAGGCAACAGTTTGTGTTTGTGATACGCTATTGCCACCTCGCGATGTGTTGCTCATTCATTATTGAGATTTTATTTTCAGCCCAGTCAAGTGACATTTGCCGTGGTACACCTGACGATCTTTTAATGCGCACAACTCAACTGTATTTCTAGAGCACTTTCAGCCATCGCTGCATACAAAGTGCTGTACACGGAGCAACTAACATATACAACAGTAAAGCAATCGTTCAGTAACAAAGATGATAAATAGCACCAAGCAGTAAAACTAAGATGAAATCTGAGTCATGCTGAGTCAAATGTCAAAGAATACAAGTGAGTTTTGAGGCGGGTTTTAAAGATGGGCAGCAAGGGGGGGGCTTGTTGAACGTTCAGTGGGAGGTCATTCCACACTGAGGATCACATTTGACCTCGAAGTTCAGTTTGGCTATTGGAGCAAAGCAATGAAGTGCGCGGCGCGCTGCTATACGTCATCCTCTGCGAAATGCGAGATCATGAAGCGGATTGCTTCGTTGCCTTAAGTTTTCATGACTGTCCATGGAGCACACCACTTGTTGCTTTCAACGGCGGTGCGGCGTGACGTGAAAACACCATTTCAATCCTCCCCTGAAGCCCTTTTCGCATTAATATCAAACGGAGGTTGATGCCGTTATCTGCTGTGCGCTCTTACCAACGGGGGCATGTCGGACGCGGTCTCCAAGGAGACAGCTGGTTTGGCTTTGTTTGGAGCAATTTGTCTCCTATCTGCTCCGCTGATTGGCCGTCCCTTCATTTGGCCGCACTGTTTGCCCTCCAATGTCTCCCCCCTCCTGATTCATTCTTCTTGAGCCTCTCGCTGTCTTTGCCTATTTATGTCTCTTTCCCTAATGCCCCAAACTTCCTCTGGCTGTAATTTGGACCCACATAATTGACGCATCTGCTCGCTAAAGCGTCGCGTCCCGTGCTGCATCGCCTCGTTTCTCGCTCCCTCTCTTCTTGTGAGTCATCAATCCCTCATCTTGGCTCCGGCTAATTGGAACGTGTGTTACTCCCCCCAAGCACTCTTTTTGTATTCCGTGGTGCCACCCACCGCTTTCCTCCCCGTCACCGCTACTTGCGCCGGCCCCCAAAGTTTGTCTTTAAGACAATCCAAATTACAACCTGCCCCTGCCCTTTTGCCCCCCCCCCCCCCTACGGAACCTAATCAGGTTTCTTATTTCACCTACCAGGACTCTCGACGAACATTTTGCACTGGTTCTATTGGTGCGGCCATTTTAGTTTTTTTTCCATTGGTGCACCAGCGTAAAAGATGGCCGCCGAAATCTTCCTCTGCGTTGCGCTCAACACTGCAGTTTTCTAGGTTCACTTTTAATTTTTTTCAAAAAACAATATTATTGCTTGCCAACAACATAACAAGGCTGTCTTTGTCGGGGGAAAGCATACATTTTTCACGAATGTTTAATGAGGCATAGAAAAAAAAGTTGTGTATTTCCGGTAACCTGAACTTTACGGTCGGCATTTTTTTTCAAACCTTCTACATTTTTGTGTAATAATAATAATAATAATAGTACATTTCATTTATAAGCGCCTTTCAAAAAACTCAAGGACGCTTTACAATCAAAACAAGAACAATAAAACCACAGACAAAATTATAAATAATAAAAGGAAAGATGAATTGAGAGCGTTTACATTGGTGCAAACTCTCGTGATATTCACGTTGCGTCGTATGCCCTGTCGTCTGTCAACAACATTGAATCATGGCGGCGGCCACGATCTCCGACAACAGTTTAAACCACGTTTTGTGTGTTGCAGTCGCATGCTCGCACCATAATATTAAGAAAATAGCATCCACTGCTGTATCGAAAAGATTCAAAGAACTATTTGACGAACACCACGGGCCGTCTAGGGCGCGGGACACAGAGGTAATGAGATGGCTGTAACACCCAGCAGCTGGGTACCCAAATCTCTCGCCGCCTTTGGCGGCGAGCGGGGGTTTCAATCAGTGGCGATTGCTCTCGGACTGCAAGACTAAAATGACTGAGTGGACTAAAATGTCAAAGAATAAGTGATCAAATATATGAATGTAAATTTCATTGTGTGTACATGTCATTGACTAAATATGCGCTACAACGTGCTCAACCTTTGCTCCGAATCAGCTCCTTCTTACTGGTTACGACGCGACTCCCTTCTCATTCATCCCGCAGCTTCGCTGTGCTTTAAACGGTAGTGAGTTCAGGGTAGGTTGTCCCAATGCGTTGAACGGAGACGAGTCATTGGATACAAGCTGGTTTTTGTCCCGCCCACGGAGTTCGGCGTCTCTGGGACTGGATGGCAGTGGGAGGGTACCGGACGCCAGGCTTTTCTGCATCAGATTGGATGATCTCTCTGAGCCTGTGTGCCAGTTCGATTGACATTGAAATGAGCCAATCACTGAGCTTTTACTGATTGACATTGAAATGAGCCAATCATCGAGCTTTTAATGTAGGCATCCGTGCGAGCATTTTTTCCAACTTGCATTCTGTTCCGAGTTGAGCTGGAGACTTCTCCTAATCATTTTAGCGACACTGTTTGTTGTAAACAAACAACTAGCGACAAATTAATCTTTTCTTTCTGGTGGGTTTTATTGTAGTTCCTATAGTTGTAGGACACTAATTAAGTACCGGGAAAAGACGCCTTGTTGGTATGACAGGGTCACAGATCATTTTCTTGAAAAGGAGCGGAGCTAGAGTAGAATTCACGTATAAATAAACGGACACATTTTATGATGTCGACCAAAATTGAGCTTCCCCTCTTTGACAGACGAGCATCCGGCACTGGTTTCAATGTCTCCTTGTTTTATGTTTTATGGTTATTTTGTTTACGTTTTTGATGGAGGAGGGAGGTAGAAAAAAAGATTTAAAAAAAAAAACTTTGTCCGACCTACCGACCCTATGCTGAAATTTCATGTTACCGGAAACACACTACTTATTTTTCTATGCCTGATGTTTTAGCCTGAGCAATGTAGGGCTAGCCACCAAGTATTACACTCACCAGGCACTTAATTTGTTGACGAATGAGTTTTGACGGTTTCGTTGACTCATTGGAGAAGCTGCGAGCCGCATCTTTTGAAGAAGCAGGCTTAGTGCCTGGGAATCACCCGTCGCTATCAATCCATACGACGGGTTGGTCTCCTAGTATTGTCTGTGAAATGTACCTTTCTTTTTCTTCTTGGCGTAGGCTCTTGTGTTGAATCCTCACTGGGCCTAGAATATCTATCGTGAAGGACAACAGACTTGAGCGCTTTTCACCGAAATTGCACTCTCACAAATATTTCACATTTGGTACAAATGAATCGAAAGTCACAAATACACTTCTCCCCTTTCGCTCGAATGGCTGATCGCACTGGTGCAGCGTATTGTGTTTTATTTATTTTTTTGCTGTACCACTGAGAAATTAGGGTGCCAGGCTGCCCAAATTGGTTTCAGTCTTAGAGGCCTGCCTACTGTTCTTCCTCACTCCTTCTCAGTTCTGGCACGAACGAATCCTTGCACCCTTATCACCAGTGAGTACTTTATTTTTTTTTAAGGTTAAGCTGCTGTGACACCGTGTCTCTTTCCTTACCGATTATCTCACCCTCTCTCCGTGGAATGACATCCGTGGCCACGCGCCGGGTAAAAACCCGCGCATGCCGCGACGCGGTCGGGCTCCATTTGATGGTTAGATTGGGTCGTTAGCGGGGCGAAAAGTGAGAGCGGCCGCACGCTGAGTGAACCCGTCGTGTGGCTCAGGCGGGATCAGGCCGGCTGGGCCCGGCTTCGACATTGTCACACACTCGTTTCCCCCACAGGCAGCCACGAGGCCACCAGCGTAGCCTGACTCATCCAACAAGAATCTCAAACGGATGTTGTAATCGGATTACTTTTGAAGAGTTAATTCCCAAAGTACAATGTTGTACAAGTCGATACGCTTTGCGGGACTTAAGTTGTTTTTATTTTGCCCAGACTGACAGACGACCCAAACGGTAATCTGCGTGGAAGACTGGCAAGTGTTCCTCCCAAATACACTTTCATGGTCTGTCTATGCATCACCAAACAAGTAAAAACAGGATTGTTTTTAAAAAAATTTTTTTGTATGGGTAAGAAACCACTAGACAGTCACTGTCACCTGTCACTGTGGCTGTGAATCTCCTTTCCCCCCCTGCGAGGACATTAAAGTGAAGTCTACTTGGAAAAAAAACAAACCCAAAAGATTGCGACACGGACAGAACGTTATACGAGACATGACAGAATACAAAGAGACTATTATTCTCAGTTCCTCCCCTTTGAGAATGATCCCTCTCTACTCTCTTTAATCCAGGTGAACAGGCAGGGGGCGGGGTGGGCATTGAAAAGACCATCTTTTGTCCGATTCACCATCCTGCTCGCCACACCTGTATCAGTGCACAGGCCTGTCATTGAGTAGCCCCCCCGACCCCCCACAGGGCAAAGTGGCTCGGCAGCATGCGATGATTGGATCGTCTTTGCTGTCTTGGCGGCTCACGTACTTTCTACACGTGAAAGTCTCCCTACGTTCATAAAATTGTTCCGCCTCTCGAGGCGGATTTGCATGTTCACCCCACGCATGTGTTGTACACACACTCGTTAGCTGGCTCCTCGCTGTTGTGGATTTCTGACATGGCTGCCTGAGGAAGGAAAGGAGGAGACGGCAGGGAGATGGTGTCTTTGGAAACGGGGGGCGGGGGGGTGTCGAGTCTGCTGCTGACTAGTCCTTGTCACCGAGGCCCTGCGGGTGTCCGCTGGCTTCTTCACGTAGGTTGCCGGGAGCCGTCTTCCTGCGTCCCGCCCGCCGTCTTTTTAAGAGCTTTTAAAGTGAATCATTTGAACCGCTTACTCCTGTCCTTTCTATCCCCTCCCACTTTGCTCGTCTCGCAACAAGCTCGCGGCTGATTTGTGCACCAGTGATTCATGAATTTAGCTCTGACACGGCACAGTCATGCTGGAGTGCACGCATTGGTGTGTGTGTGTGTGTGTGTGTGTGTGTGTGTGTGCGCGCGGTCCAAGAGACACAAGAAGCCTGAAATGATTTTGAGGGGAGAGGGTTGCTGTGATGCCAACCGTTATTAGGGATGCAAGACTCTCCTTGAAAAGACACATTTAAAATAGATACTGCCGGAGGTTTTGGGGGGGGGGGGTAGGATGCATTTGTGTAAACTAAAAGGAGCGTTCACAATTGTTCTGGATTTATATAGAAATCCCTCGGGCTCAATCGACCAACTTTTGCCTTCTCGTCTGTTTCTTTCTTTCGTTAACATACCCCCCCCACCCCCTCACCACTAAGTCTCGTTGTTCTTAACACATGGATTATTGATGCCACCATTTCTTCTTATCCTTGCCAAAATATTCACTTCCCTCACAGTCACCTCCTCCTCCTCCCTCTTCTCTGATTTCAACCGCCGCTTTTTTTTTTTTTTTACCGCATAGTCCTACACTACGACTGGCCAGTATTCCTCATTGTGTCAGAGCAGATTTGCTGCGCAACAGGTGAGGCCAGAAGACACCACCCGATGTCTTAAGTTAACAAATGAGTTTGCCTGGAATGCGGTCGCATCGTATATAGTTTAAGAACACGCCGATTGGAGGGAAAAAAAGAGATCAGGAACAGCACCTGGTGGGATGAAAAGGGAATTGGAGTGCAAAACAGGGAGGGGCAACAAAGAGATCACAAAACGCGGCACGTGTTGAGGTAGTTGGGGAACATGAACGAGGAGAAAAGAGTGCAAGCCATGACGTTTGTTTTTGCAGCCTTGTGGTAAACAAGGAAAGCAGTCAGAGCAAAGAGCAATTACAAAAGACAACAATGCAGCAGGGGAACCTAGGAATAAATCCGGAGAGAAAAGAGGCAAAATCAATAACAAACGACGAACACACCCGTGGAAGCAGCTTATTGTCACAAGACTTTTTGCACCCCTCACTCTAGACAAACGCTCGGTTTCTCCCCGCAATTGTCAAATTGTAATCCCAATATTTAATGAATGGACCTGGAATCTGATTGTGTTGTTTTTCTGTTTCTCCGAACAATATTCGCATTCAAATCGACATCGCGGTGTGGTAGAATGCCATTTTCCAGTTGCAAAAGCTGCAATTTGGAAACACACAACAACAAACAATAAGCTAGATAAAACATTAATGTATAATAAATGCAATATTGTTCATTGCAAAACAGTTTGATTTATTACACGGGAAGAGGACCTTGAACCCCCCCCCACACACACACATAAAATAATCAGAGGGGAAAACATTGCACTTTTTCATAATCGCTCAGCCCTAATTTTTTGTCACTGTTGTGGAATAGTGACCTTTTTTTTAATGTATTTATTTTTATTTATTGTAATTGCCGCAATCAAATGTATTCCCATCACTCCCCTCGCCGGCCTGGGACTCAACAAGGATAAAGAGTGCACCAGCAGCATCTGTTGGAACCCGGTAATGAATAAGACGAAAAGAGAGAAAAAAAAAATCAATAATAAAACACCACCCCCACTGAAAGTAAAATAAAGGAACGCAAAAAGCAACGCCATCAATTCTTCGTCTTGGTTGGACGCGACCCTCTTCACCTCAGTCCATTGTCAGCTTCTTCCTTCCTTCATTTCGCTTCTCTCCATCCTCACAAGAGGCACGTACGCCACTCTTCCTTTACATTGTTAAACGGCGCTTCCTTTCCCCGAGACGGACATGGCCTCCTCGTCTCAGCTTTGTGTGTGTGTGTGTGTGTGTGTGTGTGTGTGTGTGTGTGTGTGTGTGTGTGTGTGTGTGTGTGTGTGTGTGTGTGTGTGTGTGTGTGTGTGTGTGTGTGTGTGTGTGTGTCCTACTTTGATTTCCTGCGCCGCTCCCTACCCCCTGCCTGGCGCTCCTCTCCTTGCCGTTGTTTATTTGAAAAAAAATGGGGGCGAGGTTGAGGCTGGGCTGTCGGCCTTGGCTTGACGCACGGCGAGGTTGGCTTGATGGACGCCGCCGCCGCCGCCGCCCGCAGTTGTGAAGAATTGTCCGCTAGCAGATAGGCGACATGGGCAAAGCTAGTGGCACACAAATAAGAGCTTCGGTCCCTGCTGGCCTCTTCTGGGAAGACAAAATTATGGAACAGAATTACAATTCAAGATGAACTGGCTGTAATCAAACTGTGAGAGATCGATTTGAAACTTTTTTTTTGGGGGGGTGCTGTTGTGCCACCCATCTATAAAACAAAACAAAGCGGAAAAAAAAACCGCATAACTTTTTACCTCCTTAGGAACGTCTCTTCATACGAAATGTTCGTTACGAAAAGCCTCAACAGGATGGATTCCGTCTGACGAAATGAAACCCCAACGGCAGCTAATTTGAAATAAACACCCAAAATAATGAACCTGTTTCTTTTTTTTTTTTTAATCGAACATATTTCCTGTCGCCCCTTTCAATATAACTTCATTTCTGTTCTAATGAGCTCACACTAACACCATTTTCCACATGTAGTGACATTTCAGAACATGGAATGACGCTCGCTTTCCGCTGCGCGTCTGCCCTTTTCAAAAGTCGTCCCGAGCAGATGACATAATTACGCAGCGTCGGCGGGCGACAAGCTGACTTTGGCCACATTAGAAGACTTAATATGCGGCGTGTAGCCTGACCGCCATGCCTAGAACGCCGCTCATCCCCAGCAGGGTTATATTGAGAGGAGCGGGGGGGGTGTCTTTTCCCCCTTGTGAGTGCATTTTCACACTGGCATACTGGACTTGCATTCATTTCTCAGGTGGAGTGGACATAGTCGCGCCTTTAAAGCTGACCCCGGAAGAATCTGATGGTGGCCATGCTATAATAGTTAAGCTCCACTGATGACATATCTGATGCAGAATTCAACATTTCATCGTATCGATCAAAAGGGCCGAGTTGATTGTTGCAAGCGTTTGATGAAAGTCACGGTCTCGGGGGATTCGCTCTGCTCCTATCTCGCCGCATTTCATCCTCGTAGTCACATTAAGACGGAGTTATGTGCCGAGGCGGGGGGCAATTTGACTTGTCTTGCAGCAACAGCGTCTGTTGAAGCTTTATATCAACATGTGCCGAATGCAGTTTCATATTTGGCAGCGGCGCACATCTGTCAAGGTGGAGTTGAATCTTTTTAACACTCACAAGCTGGTAATTACAATACAGCCGGGACGCCGGTCTGGAGTACCTGAGTGAAGTGATAATTTCATGCTATGGGCTTACTCGCCCATATTGGCCTTTCATATGTCATCAGTGTCCAAAGCAGTGTGTGCTGCTTGTACGTTTTGCTCAATGTGGGTCTACATTTAATATTTAGAGAGATAAAACCGACGACAGCACTATGAGACGTCCGTCCATGCAGGCAAGTAGTAATACTCGCTACGTGATACATAATTAAAGGCCGCTCAAATGTGCGTTTCATTGAATTTCAATCCATTTTTCCCTTTTTTAAAAGATGATAACGATGGTTCATTTACGTGCGTGTCAATGTTTCTTATTCATTTGTTGAATTGACCGTGACATCTTGTCCAGCCTGTGGTCCGGTTGTGATTTTTGTCTGTGTGCGTGCGTTTGTCGTGGCGACTCGGGTAAAATCTTCCAATGTAGTTTTGAAGGCAGACTTTAAAGTTGGTGAACATTCCTCAGCTACGGTACAGAAGTTGCTGCACAGACCCCAGTAAATTGATATATCGCCACGCCCTATAAGAAAAATTGCGGGCGTGAGTTTGGTTTGTTTGAATGTGTTTTTAAGGCGGCTGTTCGAACAGGCTGCTGACAAATTGGAAGCCTGGCTCGTTCTGGCACAAAATCATTAGATCAGCCGACGGTTGACAAAGCCGATTTGTGACCGAGCGTGTAGCGGCACAAGTGATGGAGGTGGGGGGGGGAAGGGAAACGGCATCACGTGTGGGCGACTTGCCGGGGGACGAGGCGAGTGGCCAGGTGAGTGGCGGCCGTGCTGGTGGAGGTAAATGGATGTTGGCAGTAGCTAAAGGGAGCTGGAAGCCCGTTGCCATCAGCGGTGGTAATGAGGCACAGGTGCAACGCCTGGATAGAGAAGGGGAGTGATGGGTAGGAAGTAAAATGGGGAGAAACGACCGCAGAGTTAATGGAACAGGATTTCTTCACACCCTCCACCCCCCAAGGGTAGGAGTTCTTGAACAACCACCCAAAAGCAGCTGGCTCCCCGGGGATGAGTCGCAGGATGCCTTCTGACTCTGTCTCTGGCGCTCTGTTGCTTGCTTGCTCTCCCTTCATCTGCATCTATTTTGAGCGCCTCGTTAAAGAGTCATGAGTGCGAGACATCCAAAACAAGAGTCACATTGAGTGGGAGCACTAAGTACTAATTCTGCGTTTGTAGATCAGCATGATCGCTGATCCTTTCATTTGCTCGCTTGTCAAACGCATGCTAATGATGGAGCAGACGCAAGCTTGGAGAATTTCTAGTTGCCCCCCCCCCCCCACCCCACCCCAAACTAGAAAACGTTGGATCAGCTCGCTCCGAAAATTAACCGAGCAGACGACGACGAGCGAAGCGATTAAGGATGGCCGCGGGGGGGTAACGTAAGGTGCGAGATTGAGATAGGGGCTAGGTGAGGCGCGGAGGCAAAGGGAGAAGGTGTTAAGTCAACGTCGAGGGAATTGAATCAAGCGTGCGGCTGGATGTCGGTGGCAGATACATGCTCATTGCCGCCGGCGACGAGGATGAGCGGGCGGGGGGGGGTGCTCTCGCTCATCTTCTTGTATTTGGCGCGTATGCAGAATTGGCTCAAACGTTATTGCTGGATTGTTTTGAAACTTTTAAGACCCTTCAGTCAACGGATGGTTGGTGCTTATATTGTGAAGGAGAACAGCATTTTGTGGGTCTTGAAAGCTCCGTCAAAATACTTTAAAAAGGCCGCCAAGAAGGGAAACTGTTGTGAAAGCACCTGACAAGTACTGAGTTGATGGTAGCCTTCCAGCCCAAGTTAGAGCGTGTCGTGACGCCCCTTTTAAGTGGTTAAGTACCTACCGTACACAGCCGCTAGTGTACTTGGAATCGCTTTATTGAACAAACCAGAAATAAATTCACTCATTCATTCGCTAGCTGCAACAGCTGATACCAAGGGACGTGATGTGCGGACATGCTAACCGCAGCTTAAGACAGCCCTCTACTCTCATTCACTGATGCACACGTCACTCGCCAGGCTCGTCGGTGTATGTTTGGACTGTTTTCAAATGTATAACATGGCACATGGCGGCTTTTAAAACATTTTTTTAATTAATCACAGTGTCAATCTTTTTCAAAGACGCTGCCATGTTCTTTTTAAGCAGCGAGCAGCAACGATAGGTGAGGGCCTGCTCAGATTTGAGGAGACAACGAGGAGCTCAGGGGGGGCGGCGGACGGCAAAAACCGCCACTTTACAATATCCATGCGCGCACAGTCTCAGCTTTGTCCTTTTGCTAACTTGGAGCTCGCTGCGAGAGGCTCGCATCAACTGCTCCACTTCTTTCCCCTTCATTTGCTGCCAAATGACGAGGTCTACTTCGCCGCAGGGTCGGCTGATGCAACACTGGGTGATCGGTGTGCGATCTTCTCGGGGCGCTCACCTCTCCTCGGGGTGCGTGAGGTCTACGCACCTGTGACGCCGGGGGTAAATCGTCTCATACCTCTAGCTTGCTACCCGCACGGGATGAGTAGACACAGGAGAACCACGCCGGCTGCTGTGTGACCCTCCTGACTGCCCCTGTGGTGTTGTTTTCTTACCATTGTATTTGGCCAGGACAGCCTTGGCAGGGGATGAGGGATAGAGTGTTCATTCATTGCAAACGCACACACACACACACACACACCTCCCTTCAGTGGTCTTTCATCTTTGCCCTCACAGGCTTCTCTTGTTCTGCTGGTGTGGCTGTTTGAAAAAGAAGGCGAGTGACTTGAGTCTGAGAGAGGAAGGATGCAAAGGAAGGCAAGAGGGAAGAGTGGCCAAAAGGCAAGAAGAATAAAGACCACATTTCCATGCAAAAAAAGGAAAAAAAAAACCCCCACACAGGCGTGTCCCCGGTCAAAGACAGTCTCCACGTCCGAGGTTACAAACAGCGTGAAGTGATCGTTCTAGCCATGGGCTGCTAAACAGTTTCAAGGTGTTCCGATGTTGAGGGGAGCAGTCAGTGAGGGTAACCTGGCTTGGTAGAGAAATGCTGTCAAATTTACGGGCACCCCACCCTTCACTTTTTGGCATATGCAGGATAACACTCAATGTACTATTACGCTGTCCTTAAACAAATGTTTGCTAGCAGCTACGAGCGTTGGCGTGTTTACAATTGATGCAATCAACACTGGGGTGCACACCGGTCCGTCGGTCAGCATTCCGTCAGGCGCAAAAATAGTCGACACCCACTTATAGAAGCTGTGCCCTAAGATATGCCTCCATTTTACTATCGGGAAGGAAAAAAAAATCACGGACATGAAGATATAAAGACTCAACAGCTGAGTCATGACCCCCCCCCCTGTTGCTAACCAAAACCACAGAGCCTCAGAGGACTTAAAGTGTGCAAACGAGTTCCATGCACACTTTTAAAGATCATCTTTCAGGAGAATTTGCATTCTAGTAGACCTGTGCGTGCGTGCGAGATCAGTCCCACAGTGTTGTGCGATTCCCTTTTGATGATAACCCGAGCTGTACAACTCATTAGTTTTGCATAGTTGGCCTCAGATTTCTTCATAATAGTCCTTTTTATTTTTTTTGGATTCCACTTCACTCCACACAAACTATAATATACCGATCATGTTGATTAATATCATTCCACAAACGCGTCGATGGTGTCAGTCACACTTTAATCAAGCTACTTTTTTGCTACCATCGGCACAAAGGCTTACAGCCGCCCTACGCTGCCTTCCATTGTTTTGGTACGCGCGCGCAAGGCCGCGCCTTGCAGAAACTTCACCGTTCAGCAATTTCCGACACCAAATCACTATTGTCATGAAAGCGCGTTCCTAAAACGACTTCAATGTGGTAATCTTCTCCACTCCTTGTTCCAGAAGGCGGCACAGAATGCCGTTTTGTCCGTCATACAACTGACCTGAAAAAGCAAATTAGCCGTCCAATTATGTGCATAGAATGGTAATTGCCTCCAAAGGATATTAAAAATCAACACGCCCAAGTCTGTCACTATCCGAAATGAACGCAGATGACGTTTCGAAGCACAGGCGTCATTCAATGAAATAATTTGCCCTGTCTATGCACAGACACCTCAGGCCATTGTTTTCTGCTGCCTACAACTTAAAACATTGGTGCGTTGAGTTACAAAGGTCAAACACGTGCATCTCACAACATCTTTCCTCACTGAAATGAATAGAAATGTCATGAATTCATTCCAAGCCCCCACCCTGCGCCTCCCCAGAAACCGTTTGTGTTCTTCACTAAGAAAAATATTGCTCAATAACATTGTATTCAAAATGGAGTCATAATATAATACATAGAAAGTTACAAATTGAACAGTTTGGTCGTCTTGATTTAATGCGCCAACCCAATCACTCCAAAGAATATACATGTGCAGTTTGTACTGGATTAGAGTGGGTGTGGGCTTGTTCTCATTTCCTTTCTAATTGCGTCGTCCTCATCTCCACGCCGCTGCCCCCCCCCCCCCCATCCCTCCATCTCCCACACTGCTTCCCTGGGGCTTGCCTCGGCGGGTAGGTTCCAGTCTGTCTGTTTGCTGATGACTCCACTTGGAGCAGATGTGATGCTCAGCAGCTGTTGCTTTGCAGCCCGCCCCGACGCTCTTCCATATCTCACTCTGCCTCCCATCCAATATGTCCTTATTTATCTGCACGCCGCTTTGTTCCTCCCGCCACGCGCTCGCTCAGCCGTAAATTGCCGAGCTTAAATTCTATTCCCGAATCTGGTATTTTGCTATCTTTGATTAGCCACACCAATTCGTTTCCAGTTGCTGAGCTTTCTGACGCTGCGGTTAAAATTCCAAAGCGTGTTAGGTTTTTGGGGAGTTGCACGCGGAAGGAGGGGGAGGGGGGGGGAGTGACGATAAGTCTCGGCTATTTTTTGTTCGTCTGCTGTGTGAAGGGCAACTCTGACGTTGTAATCCTGTGAAACAAATCGCTGACTGGCGGAAGGCAGGTTTGTAAAGGGTATTGTTTGTCTGGCAGAATTAGTTGGATGAATAATGCTTTTGCATTATGCGTCCAATGACCGGCACTGCGCAGTGCCGGTCAAGTTTTTTTTTGGGGGGGGGGTAGGCTTATCCTTTTCAGGATCACAGCAGGAGTTGTAGCTGGTGACCCAAGGCACTGTGTGGTGCGAGTTAACATGGCTCAAAAATTTGCAGCCCTTTTCTGTGGTGCAAGATGTGTTTAGTTGGGTCACTTACTGCAGACACGCCGCCCATGTAGCAGTTGGAGTGGGTGTCGATTGGTCTGCTTGCACCCCCACTCAGCAGTGACCCATGCTTCTTCCAACTGCTGGATTGGATGAAGTTTTTTTTGGTGTTTTTCTTCCCCCTGATTTGTTGTGCACATTTCCTACTACTTTGTCATCTGGGTATTTTAACAATAACTTTATTTTTTAGTAAACTACAATATGCCCAAAACTAGGTGCCGATATTTAATAATAACTTTTTAAAAATGTATTTAAAAAAAAATCCCAATTCTGACTGCTGATGGATCATTTTAAAACTGGCTAATTTTGGTGCCGTATCGGAGCCAGCATTCTGGGAACTGCTTGCACTCTTTGTTTTTGTAAGCTGAAAAAGAAAGATAAGATTAACATCCAAGTTATATTGATTTTTGTATTTTCTGTAGAAAACCTTAGGGAGCGATTTATTTGTTGAAATATTCATGTAACTTTCTAAGACATGTTGCTGAGCCCGGGAAACCGCCTGTTGTTTTTGTTTCAATTATAAAACAAAGATGTTTATTTTCCAAAATGGAAAAAAAAAAATCCCATCACCTTTTGATAAATTGAAAGGCTGTAAAACAAACATGCTTAAAGGCATATAAACACAGTCCGAGTTTCTACTATTCTAAACTTTGACGCCAATGTTTTTCCTGTACTGCAAATGTCGGTTATCAGCCTCATTTGCTGCTCAGTCGCTATCCATCTACTATTTAAACGCTGTTTCCACCTATTATCTGATCATTAACGCTCTTCTGTCGCATTTTGTACGCACGCACACTGTTTTGGTCGGCCGCATAAACAGGCCCGGCAGTTAAGTGTGTGTTACCGATAGCAACTGTGAAATGAGATCGTTCCCATGACGACCTGGTTTTTGGCAGCAGCTCAAGTCCGGCATGTAAAATGACGTTGAACCACTTCCGATTGTCAGACCTTCTCTGCTCAGGTTCGCTCATGAAGCATCTAATTACACCGCAGCCCCCATGGAAGCCTTCTGGATCTGGATTTACCATCTTTCAGCTGAGATCGTATATTGAAGCTGGCCACTAAACGGCTGTCAAATGCTCAAACTCTGTGAGTGTTGTTACGCTCTTTTACCGGCTCTCCGCGTTTTTATACGCCGGACTCTTGACTTTGTGAGGTTGGCTGGTGAACCGAGCCTACTCCTGGCAGGTGCCTCTCGACTGAGATTAGACGAGCAAGCATTTGGTGAAGGAGGATGTGGAGGATCAGGGCTGGGGAGCGCACGTCACTTTGATGGCTTCAGCGGGAGGAAAGGCATCGGCGGACGGGCGGCACCTCTCTAATTGGTTGCCTCCGCTGCCACCGCCAGCGCTCCGTAGCGCGGCCTCTGATCTCGTGGAAATCTGGGATCAGCGTGGCAGATCCGAGCGCTAATCAGCAGCCGCACTCTGCACTCGGCAACGGCAACCTCCTTCCATGCTTCGGAGGCGGGCCTGTCTGCGCTCTTGGGATTTTAACCGCTCGAGAAATCCCTTGATGGGAAAACTCAACGTGCGGTCTAATTTGCGAAGGGCGAGATTAAAAGTCAGCGCCGGTGTTTGCGCGTTCCCGGCACATGACCGAAACTCCGATAAGAGATATCGAGCGCCGCTTTGCCCCGTGCTGCTTTCTAGTGATAAAGACGGGGGCTCTCGCTGCACTTTACCCCCGTCCGCTCTCCTGAATTGCAACTATTTGTGGTGGCAGACGGCACGGCGTCATCGGCAAATTCATAAGGGGTAATCATCACTCATTCCTGGTTCCCCTTTGAGGGCTGCGCTAATTAGCCGGCGTCTGTGATTAGTTGGCTTGTGTTTGATCTGCTTCACTCGTCTCCCTCTCTTTAGAAAGGCTGCCTGCCGGTGCTGTGATTTGGCTGCGAGGTGCACTGAATACACACAAACGCAGAAACCAAAAGCGTTGCGCTCTGCCGGCAGGCTTCCGCCACCTTTTGGCCCCAGTCGTGCGCCGTCGTACGTCAGGGCACAAACACGCCGGCCTGATGCTCCAAAACATGCAGCACTTTAGCACTCAAAAGAGGCAAAGAGTGTGCACCTGTTCAATTTTCGTTCACAAGAAGTCACTCTGACTTTCTGGCAGAAATCTTAGAAAAGGGCTGACAGACTAATATTACTTAAAATGTCTTCGGATGGAGTTGGTCAAAGGACGAACAGTTGCTTCTGACCAGTCCTTGAACTCACGGACGACGTTTTTTGCTTGTCAAAAAACAAACACACACATGGAAAAAAAACCTGACAGTCTTGAGGTTTTACTCTTTAGGCCGTCAGTGAAGTTCCTTGGAAAAGAACAGCATCGTGAAGACTGATTCCGAGACGATTTTAAGTGACATTGGACGCATTCCATAGGTGCATGAGTAAACTCAAAAAGAAAATGAACAATTGATATTTTTTTTCTTCTTAAGAAAATCAATGTCAAAAAATGAGTAGCTACAGCTAGTAGTGATAGCTCTCCTTTTCTTTGTTGGAGCTAGGCTTAGGGATTCGGTGTAATGAAAGGCACAGGTGGATCCATTCCTGATCATCTGTTAAGTCCCTGATCCAGCAATTTTCCAGAAATTGGCGTCAGGGGCTTGTTTTTTCTCTGTGGCAAGACACAGCAGTTCTTTAAAAAAAAGAAAAAAGCACTTTGTTCACTAATTTGTTTTTAGCATTAGCGTTTCAGCTCCGCGGTAGGCAGAAATGTCCTTCTGATTTGTTTTGGCGGTCGACAAAGAGTTTGAAGCACGTTCTAACGACACCTGCAGACCTTTTGATGCAGTAACGACATCAGCGAAACCCTGTAAGCGCTTCGATCTTTCGCTTTTAAGTCACACAACGCTAGTTGGATTTTCAGTCTAACGCTTCTCAAGTTGTACAGTATACGCCTAGCTTAAGGCAACAAAAGGGTGCGGGTGGCCTGCGAGGAAGGAGGATTTACTTAACCGCAACCCTAAGTGATTACAACTAAAGATGGCAGAATCATGAACGTAATTAAATCTGTACAAATCCCTCTTTTGCGTCGGGTCTCCAAGGCAAAAGGCACCAGCGCAGGGAGGGGAGATAACCCTGCAGCGTGGCACCAATAGCAGGATTTGTTTGCTGTGTGTGTGACAGAGCGCTGTCTAATTACACAGAGGCTGTGTTATTGAAGGGTCCTTGAAGCTGGCCAGTCGAGCACGGCGGGTGGCGGGGGGGGTACTTCTCTGTTCGTAGCACCTTCAAGCTATCGCTCACCTCACAATCCTTTTCCTGTCACGCCGCCTCGAGGGGCTTGATGGTAAACAAAAGCCCCGCCAAGCCAGCGTAATGATGTCTTGACTGAGGATTCCCCTGGAAGCGACGCCTCTTCTTCAAGATGGGGTAGATGCCGTTTGCTCAGCCTTAACCGCATCAAACCCCGTGTCAGTGAGCATTGCATGGATTTTGATCGTCAGTGCCGATATCAGATGTTAGGTATCACCCGAAAATACTCTGGCAATTGTGCGGAATTAAATGTTGGTTAATTAGAGGTTGATGTCAAATTGAGACCATTGACTAAGGCATTTATTCATAGCTCTGACTAACGTATTGAGTCATGTAGACTGCAGGCCGTTTTGAGAAACGACATTGGATTTTCTGACCTTTTTAATTTTTCACCACTGACGCCAAGTCGAAGATCTGGAGATATCTTTGATCAATACTGGATCCTCCTCCTAACAGTTCACATGTGGGGCCTCAGTTGTTATTGTTCATGTCCGTAGGGCAATGATTAACCCAAATTGGTCCAGTCTCTTTTTTTTTCCCCAAGTGGTGAAAAGGCTCCCCAAGCAGCTTGACTGAACTTCTCCTGTACGTAGTAATTTTCCTTTAAAACAGCCGATTTTGTTCGTTTGTTTGTTTATTTGTTTGTCATTGCTCTGCTCACCTATTTTATCACGTTTTTTCGGGAACGGTGGGACTATTTGCTTGAGCAGTTCATTGTCAATCTTGTCGGCTCAAAGTAGTGCTAGCCTTAGCACGTAACTCTTGACCTGAGTCTTGGAAATGTTTGTCCAAATGTTGCTACTTGTTAAACAAAAAAAAAAAACATCGATATATATTTGATGAGATGGTGTATTCACCATTGTTTCATTGAGAGCCATTGTTTCGATCAACTTTTGTGCCACCCTCCTTAACGCACACACTGCAGCAGAGATTCACTGCAGCGCCCAAGACGCTTCAAGCTGCTTCCGTTCATTTGGTTTCATTTGTCGCATGAGATTGCAACGTTCAAGATTTTCATATTAGTTGACGCCGCCAACTACGTTAAGAGTTCTTTCCCATCCACACAAATAAATCTTATTTAGCTCATTGCAGGAGCTGTTGTGTTTAGTTTTCAAAAGGTGAGACGTATGGCTGAACAATGGTCGCCAACTTCGCGCCTCTGACCGACCAGTCGTAAAGAAAATAAACGATGGCACACCTTAAAGTTACTTTGAGGACAATCTGGTGGCTTTGCGTTTTGTTGGTCCTTTTTATAGCACGTCGCTGTCTTCGCCTTTTTTTCTTTTTCTTTTAATGAGCCCTTTTATACGGTAGTTGCACTCAGGGTCTGGACTGTATTTAGTGTCACCCCTGCTTGCCTTGTATTATCGTTTCGTGTATTTGGTTGTATTCCTCAAGACAGACGGGTGATAAGATAAGATGACTCCGGCGTGTTGTCTCCTCTGCAGGGAAGCATCAAAGTTGATGTTAATAGCCGGTACAAAGACAAAATGATTCTTATCAACCGCCCTTGCACTCCATCAATCGTCTGTACTGTAACAGATTAGAGGGGGTGGGGGTCCCAGTGCCGTCCCTGTGCTTTGTCACGCATTCATTCATTCCTTCATTTGTTGCCCCCTTCCTCCATCTCGGTAGCACCTTTCCCTTCCTTTACTGGAACTGATAGCAAAGTGTTGACAAGCAGTTTCATCTTACCTGCGCGCTATTGAATCTCCAGACAATGGCCCGTTCTTCTCCTCCACCCACGCCGGGCCCGCTCCCTGCAGACCGGCGTGACGGAAACAAGACGTATACAATGCGGCCGCTCAAATAAACACAGCCTGTTCTGCTCGTAGCCGCTTCCCGGCTTATTTATTGTGCCACATTCCTTCCGTCTAATTGTTGGTGGCTTCCGAACCTGCAGCAGCTTCCATTATCAACATCCAGCAGGTTAAATGAATGAGCTTGAAATGTTTCAAATAACTTGATAATAATTGCCATGCCGAGGAATGAAATTCACTGTGGATTGTAATGTGATTTTTTTTGTTTGTTTGCATTATATGTGCATTAAAACAATACCCAGGTACAATAGCGGTTGCTTTGGGCAGCACTGGAATGACGCAATCTCAATCTGATTGGAAAGGAACAATTAATCCTTTGACGGACAGCGGTTATTATCAGGTTACAGGGTGCATGAAAGGGTTAATACATCGCTGGTGTTGAGCCAAAGCTTATAAGTGCAATCAAAGATTCTTCCGCTTTTTATTTTTTTCTTATTGTATCCAAATGAGTAAAAGTGTATTCTTCCGCCTTTTTTTTTGGGGGGGGGGGGTAAATATATACAGTTACTCTACATTTATTTACCAAGATTAGCTCATATGTACTGAAATTACACATTTATTTCCATAATCTTGACTTCTTTCTCAATTGAATTTGTCCTTGTATTATTATGACTCTTCTATTTTTTTGTTTTCTATTTAAAGAGTCGCCGCACTAAAAATAAGCGATATTTATTTTACTTAATAGTTCATTAAAGAATGAATTATTGTCAGAATTCCTGATTTTAATGCATAAAACTCAAAAACGTGTATATATTTTTTTCGCCTCATCTATTAATGACCTGGCCCATCTGTCCGTCGTAAAGCTCGGAAAATATGGCCCCTTTGCGCATGAAAGGTTTTCGCACCTCCACTTGATGTGGCGCGGCATCTCTCAGCACGAGCACAGCGAAGTTTTGTCCTTACATGCGCAATAACTTAATGACGAGCAGTTGTTTGGAACATAATCTTCCCTTGCGTCCTCAAATATCCCTTGCTTCATGCTCTGAGCCATCACGCGCGCCGGCGCGCACGCGCGCTCATCAGTAATTCAATCCAGCTGGTCGTCGCTGGATGTTGTGACAGACACGATCATCCAGTTTATGACGATATTTTGCCATTGCTTGTGTGTTTGTTTACTTGTTGTGCCTGACCTTCTGTCTCCCATATGGCAGCCATTGATTTGGCTCGCCTGCTGTGTGATCCCCCTAGTAGACCGACAACGCTTAATGCCCCCCCCCCCGCCCCCTCCCCCCCGTCTCCCGCTATATGACACAACTGCTGTTTGTTTCTAATCCCTTAATGTGATGCACAAACGGGATTGGAACTCCTCGCGCTGTCTGTCTATGAATGAATGATGAGTTGACAGTTGACCAGTGGTGGGAGTTCGTCTACAGCCGGACTCATGCGGGGGGCAGGTGGGGGCAGCTGGGAAACAAAGTGCACTCCCCCAAGGTGAAGCAAAGGTGACCAAAATAAAAGCCAACAAAACCCTGGAAACACACAGCTGTGTTTAAATCCCGAGGCGGCGTTGTCATGGAATTCCTTTGGCTTTAAGGGGCGGCGCCGCTTTAATTCTCCAAAAGGATCACGCCAACCCCCCCGCCCGCCCCCCACACCCACCGCTCCTCCGAAATATCCGCTGACACCTTGCCAGACTCGCACACCCACAAAAATAGGACGTATAATCACATTATGCTAACACGCCGCCAGGATGGATGTGTACACACACACACACACACACACACACACACACACACACACACACACACACAGTGATGGATTAACACACACACACATGTACACACTGCAAGAAGGACATTTGTTGAATTACCTGGCACTGTTCTCCAACTGTGTACTTGTGACATTGCCTTTAATTCATGACTGCGTCCGATGGGCGAGCACTTCCAACTTTGTGTGCGTGCGTGTGCATAAACAAGCTCCCTGTTGTGATGTGTGCGTGTGCGTGTGTGAGAAAGTTCTTTTGGCAAACTCCCTGCCATACACGATAAAGGTGCAAAGCCTCCGCATGAGTAATGGCGGCTGAACGGAGATTCTTTTTACGCGGCTGACCCCCAAACCGCTGTGAACTGTGCCTGTACAACGCCTCACATTAATTTTCATATTTCATTCTCCAGCTCTGTTCTCACAGCACTGGGGATTGTCCAATGTAGAGCTGCAAAGATTCATGGCGTAACTTAATTACAAAAAAAAAAAAGCAAAATCTCTTCCTCAAAAAGGCCTTGGAGGGATCATTTTTGCATTTTGTGTAGAAATATTTTGGCGCGATGATGGCGAGCAAGAAGGAAAGAGTAATCACAGAATGTCCAAAGTTTGGCATTGATATGTTACCTTGAGTAGTCAGTCGTCGGCTGTCCGACATTTTTGTCTGAAACGTTCATTTTAGTCTCCTTCATCCTGGAGTGCTTCAAAGATGTACTACTTGTCCTTGATCCCTTCCAAATTTGAACCACAGCTACATTAATTTTGGTACACATGTTTATCATGAGTAGACCCACCAAAGCGGTCTCGAGAAGCCATGCACGAAACGGCACGAGGAGGCTGCCATTTTGTGCCATTCAAGCGGCCAGTTAAGGGTCGTTATACAGGGTCCTTGAAAGCCAGACTTCCGATTTATTTGATTTTTTTTCGGATTGCTTACATTATTATTGTGACTTGGGTACTGCGTCGGGCTTACATTGCTGCAAATAGTGATGGAACTCAAAGCGCAAGACCCCACCTTGTCGTCTTAATGTTTAAAATGTCTCTTGTTGACACAAAATGGACGCGAACCTTTTAAGGGGTTCTGCTCTACTGTATTTTATGAAGAGTTGGAGGGGGGGAAAAAAAAGAAAAAACAACAACCTCATGGCCAGTCCAATTACCGTGAAGAGCGCTGGCACGCGGGTCTTGTATGAAGACAGAAAATGAATCAGCCGCTTCAAAAACGAAGGGAGCGCAGAATGAGCTAGAGGGATAAAAAACGGATTTGTTCCAAAATGAAAAGACAGGATGAGGCTACATCACCGGGAGAGTGTGTGTGTGTGTGTGTGTGTGTGTGTGTATATATAAAAATAATGGAACCAAAGAAGCGATGCGGTGGAGGTAGACTGACGTGAAGGGTCCGACAAAGCCGCAGGGGAGCTGGGTGTCTGTCAGCCGTCCAGCCTCTAACTTATTCAGTCACTTATTCAGTGTGGCGTTTGTCCATCTCAGGAGGGCTCTGCCTTTTTTCTGGATGCACGAAACGCTCGCTGTCCCCAATACTTTTTATGAGCCCTAAAGCGACCAGAGCCAGCTTGTTAAACTCGCCACTTGTCATACGCCCCTCTTTGGGGGTTTTCCCCCCCCTTGTTCTCGTTTTTACTGCCTTTCTTTCCAGCCAGTTATTCTTTATTGCCATTTTTCTTTTTCTTTTTTTTTCTTCTTTGCCCACCCCGCACTCGCTCCCGTGCGTCTCTCTGCGGTGTCTCTCCTGGGTCAGGTACAGTGTAGATGTTGCTGTTTATCAATAATGAAGAGATGAGAGCAGGAGGGAGGCGAGCATGGCGCTCTCGTTCCACCCTGGAGATGAATTATTCACCCAGTGGAGAAGAGTGCATCTAACCCCCCCACCAGACAACCCCCATTGCCCACAATGCATGTGTGCGTGTGTGTCTGGCTAACGTGTGTATGTGTGGATTTTGCTTCAATCGTACCTCACGCACATTTTGCCCCTACACCTTGTCTCTTAAGCAGGCTTTTTTCCTCAGCTTGAGTGTTCAGAATCAGAATCATCTTTATTGGCCAAGTATGTAGAACACACAAGGAATTTGTCTCCGGTATAACACGCTGCATTAGTATCATCATAAACAAGAACATGACAAATAGGTATGGAAGGACATTTCGTAATGTAAGTGTACCGTAGTTTCAAGCAGAGCCAAAGCGATCAGTTGTAGAATACAATACTATTACAGTTTGTACAGTTGGTGCAGAAAATCGTTAAACCATTTTAGAGTGACCAGTAACAATATTTGTTGGACAAGAAGAGTGACTGCGTCAGTGACTGTTTAGGGAGTTAATGGCTAGAGGGAAGAAGCTGTTTAAGTGTCTGCTGGATTTGGTGCGCATGGATCTGTAGCGCCTGCCTGAGGGGAGTAGCTGGAAAAGGTGGTGGGCAGGATGCGGGGGATCCAGGAGGATTTTCCGTGCCCTTGTCTTGATTCTTGCAGTGTGCAAGTCCTCAAGAGTGGGTAGGGCGGTGCCAATCATTTTTTCCGCCGTCCTAATTGTCCGTTGAAGTCGGATTTTGTCCTTCTTTGTGGCGGCCCCAAACCAAACCGTGATGGAAGAACACAGGATTGATTCGATGACTGCCGTGTAGAACTGACGTAGCACCTCCTGTGGCAGGCCATGCTTATGTGTTGTGTGTAGTATGAACATGAAGCAGTGTTTTTATTTTCTTTTAAGCATTTATTTATTTATTTATTTATTTTTTTATTTTTTTAAGACAGACACGACAGCGCTGTTTGTTCAGGGGTGATGATGTAAACTTGTACATAAGTCATAGGGGATCACTAACCTCTACTAATGGAGTAGGAAAATCAAAATTACACAAGTATTTTTATGGAAAAACATGCTTATAGACCTTGCAAATAATAAATAGTGCATGCCTTCCTCAGTATGCCTGAACCAATGATTCAGCCTCTGCTTGTCAAAACCACTGGTTTGGGGCTTTTTGAGACGGTATGGAAAGAGGAATGAAAAATATGTTGACTTTGCGTTCTTATGCTCCTAATTGCAATCGGATTTATGTGTCCTTGCTTCGCCGACTTGTCCTGTCCTGCATTCCTCACCATCACGAGTGTTTTAGACCAAAATTCCACATGTTGTCACCACAAGGCAGGATTACATATTAACTACCTGTTGCATTCATTTCTCTGCTCTGGACGCGACTTTATTCCTCACTAGGTTGCTTTTTACAAAAGTGGCTGATTTTCTCTGCCATATCTGCAACGCTAAAAATCATAAACGTTAATTTGACACGAAGGAAACTTTTATATTTATCAACACGACATGCTTGGATTAAAAAAAAGGAAAAAAAACGGCAATAGGGACCCCCCCCCGCCTCCCCAGCTTTTTGCCGTGTTGAGCAATAGCAATCGGCCTGGCCGGGGGCGGCACAAAAGTAGCTGGAGGCGGCCGACGCGCAATTTTGAAGGCCTGAGGAAACCTCAATGCGGAGTGAGAAATTAACAGACCTTGCCCTTAGTTGGAAAGCTGCAAAATCTTAAAAGTGGAAACAGGCGCTAAGGAATACTTTGTTGCGCAATGGAGAAACCGTTAGAGAAAAATCATATGTTCTCTCTATCATACGTTTTCATCATTCACGTTGGAAAACATCAATTGTGTAAAGCAGGGCTTCACCGTATTGCCACATCTGTTTTTGTATTTGCTGACGGTTTGGGGTCAATCTCAAGATTTAAGACCACTGTAGCTCTCACCCTGGCCACATGAGTGCATCGGGAACACCTCGCATCATAACCCAGCTGAGTTCACCGGAGCCGCATTGTCGAGCCGTTAAAATGACAATTAATATAAATCAGCGCCTGTCTGAAACACATCCAATAAAAAGGCACTGTCACTCCCCTCGAAGGCTGGCAATTTATTGCCGGACTGTTGCATTAGATTGTATTACCCCCCCACCCCCACCCCACCCGCTTCAGAGATGTGCCTAATTAATTGACATGTGAGGGTATTTCTTTTCCAGTTGAATTTTAAGACAAATCATGGGCCAATTTGTTTGTGGTGTGCAGTCACTTTCTGATTTGTTGTTATTTTGTCCCCATTGGAAGTAATTGAAATAGGAAGTACATGTCACCGTCATTATGCAAGTGATGTCTTAGCTGAACATTAACATTTATGTGTAACTGAGATACAGGGAGGGAAATAGCAACACAAGTTGTGTACAATCAGTTCTTTAATTATTGCTAATTTGATTTGTGGCCATTTTGCGAGACAACAAGCCTACTGTTTTTTTTCCCTTATGTATTATATCTGAATTGCATCCCATAGTGGAAAACAACATCATGCAGTGAGTTCCCTTTTTATTTATTTATTTATTTTTTTAATTTAATCATCATCATCACACTTCTTCTTTTGCATCACTGGTACTGTTGGGTAGTGGCAAAAAAAAAAAAAAGCTAAAAGTATGTGGAATGAAAAACAATGGCATCGGGGGATTTTCTGAGGATTGAGGTTACAGAGTGCAGTTTTCCACATTGCAGCATTATTTTATTTTTTCATTATAAGCGTGGGCACAGTGACCGAATCAAACTCGTATAGTCATATAAAATAAAAGAAGTGATCCATTTCCATCGCCGCCCTAACATAAAAACCAAATGGGCGTGGTCACAGAATGCAAACCTTAGTCATGACACAACTTGCGGGACTGCGATGATCATTATGATCACTAAACACACCCGTGCTGCAAAATCTCCCGGGATTTGCTGACGTTGTTGTATTTTTTGCCACTTTGGAGACCTTTCACTCTATTCTGTTTCTAAACCGCGCCCCCATATCCACGTTTAGTCCCACTCTACCTCGTGCGCAGAAGAGGCATTTTAGCATTTCGAGGTAAAGTTCATGCACTTTTTATGAGCCGGCATTTCCATATATTCCTCCCGGGGCGTTCATATTAATGCGCTGCACTAAATTGAATTGGTAAACGCTTATTTTTGCAAATAATATCCTCTCTTTTTCTCGGGGCATGTTTGTATAAACAGGCGACTTAATAGGAATATGCATCCGCATACGGATGCTCCCTCGCTGGCCCGCTCTCCCGCACGCGCGCAACCACGTGCACGCACCTCCCTCTGCAGGTTTCTCCTCCAGCTGCTCATTTCTCCTTGACGCTTTTGAAGCCTTTTCGCATCTCCCCGGCCTCCACGTCTTTTATGACTTTTTCTCACGTTACCCCTAGCCTACGCTCATTTATCAAGTATTTCATCATATCACGTTGAACAAAGTGAAAACGAAGGCCTTCCTCTGGTTGCGTCAGAGCTGCCGCATGTTTCAATTGCCCGCTACGGCGTACCAGCGTTTTCTCGCAGGGCGATCCCATCCTCATTTGCTCAAAATCTTCAACACTGTACTGAAACTCATTCAAACGCAGCTTTTGGAATGCTGTCAATATTGCAGCGTCCGTGTACATGCCTGCGCCTTTAAGAGGCGGTGCCTGGTGAGGTGGTGATGATGCCCGCCTGAGAGATGTGGCTAACGGCAAGCGTCTGCGTGAGTGTTTCGTGTGTTTAAGAGCGAAAAGCCAGCGGTTATTGACCCCGCCAAAAGCTTTGCCGACAGATGCCAAATGGCGCCAAAGCACTTTTTTCCCCCCCATTCGACAAAGCTACAGCCTGATTAAATGTAGCTCCTCATTCATGTCATGTTTCCCATTTAAATGAATGGCAATTCTATTCCTCTGTTCCGGCCCCGTTTCAAAACCGATTAGTTCATTTCATCGTTGCACCTCTAGTGGTAGCATTAAGCCGGTGGAGGCCATGCCATTCCCATTGTTTTATGTTTAGTTTGACATTAACCTTCAACTGAACGTGTAAATAAACAATTAACCAGCAGTTAAGCCTGAACACAAAAAAAATTAGTTTCAGTGAATAACGGAAAGAATGATCTGTGTTGAACAAAACCCATTTCAAAAGAAAAAAGGCACAAATGATAAATCGCAATCTATTATTGCAATGTACTCCTTTGTCAAACCCGGCCGGCTTCTTTGAAGACGACGGCAGAAATGCGCGGGCGGCTGCTTGTAGAACCCGGTCGCCTGTTATCGATTGGAGGGTCTATCGGGAAAGGTCAATAAGGAGATGACACGCGCGGCTCAAGTCTTCATTTCCGAGTTTTATTCTTGGCTTGTCAAAGCGCCTCGCCTGTCAAAGCTAAGCTGCCTTCCCCGCTTTGCTCTCTGCATACCAAAGTACGCCCGAGTGTGTGTGTGCGCGCGCGATGGGGTGTTGCGCGAGCTCTGACACATCTGTGCGCAGACGTGAAGGTCAGACGACCCGCTGCCGTGCAACTTGGTGAGTTAATGGCAGCCGGTTGGTCGCTGCGCAAGGGCAGCGGTTTAGGTTTAGCTCTGCTGGTGACGACGAGGCCGAATGCTTGCTTTCTCTCTCTCTGCCCTGCGATTGGCCTGTCCAGGGGGTGCGCCCCCCCCCACCTCTTGAACAATGTCATCTGCGATAGGCTCCAGTTTGCATGATGAATCGATATCAATATGGAGAGACGTGATCGATATCAGTAGAAAATCCGTTTGAAAGTAAACCCAAAGAAGAAGGCGCCAAGGCAACGTATGCCCGACGTACTGTAGACTGGCTGCTTCCTGGTCATGCCGTTAGCTACTGTGGTGTACAGTTGAGGCTACCAGCAGGCGTCAGAATCTGCTTTCCATTCCTCGAGTTTTCTTACTGGTTGTTTAAACAAGCGATTGAAAAGAGCACCTGCGACGCTTTCCAACCTACTTCTGTCTACACCACAAGGATTACAATTCAGTCTACCTAGTGGTCAAAGGCTACATTCAACTATCAATTCAACGTTTAATTATACTTTAGAATTAAAAACAAAAAAGGAAAAAAATCTGCAGTGCACTGAACCCACAAAAAGTGAGCCGTATTATAGCGAGGGACCATTATCGTAGCTGATGCCACGTTGACTGTGACCCCTTTTGTAGCCATTCAAACATTACGAAGACTGCAGTCTTGCCCGGAATCTAGACGAAAACGTGATGCTGCGCAATTTGATTTTCATACAAAATGCCATTAAGCTGTCAGGTAAAACTCAAAGTATCATAAATGTCATGAATTATTTTGTTTGGCATTTGACTGCCAGTGAAGCGGCTAACATTTAGCAGAGCAAATGAGCGGGTGGTGTGTGTGCGAGTGTGTCGGGTCTTGTGTGCGCTGGTCCAAATGAGTCAAGGAGTTTCTAAATTTGGAACGCGTTGGCGTGAGAAAAAAATACGTCACCGCTAAGACGCCGCCTGGAGATTTATCTCTTTCAATAAAACAAACTTGCGCGGCTTGTGGAGCCGTGTACACACACAGACATGCTTGTTTTAGTATCAAACAGGAACCCTGTTACTGTACTTTGAATGCACTGTACAAATCCCTTTGGACCATTTTCCAAAAAACGGCATTTTGCATGGTACGTCTTTTGAAGGTTATCGCAAGCTTGTATTTAAGGCTAGAGCACAAAACCATCTGACCCACTCGACCTCAGAGGGGGGGGGGGAAGAAATGATGAAGCTCTTTTGCATTTTCATCATATTTGTGGACGTTTGCGTCACAGAGGGCTCTGGCAGGCATACCGTTATGCTGCCGACACTGACATTCATTGTGTTCCTGCCCAAATTGCTCCGGCGGTGTCGAGGAATAACCTCATTTCATTACACGGGTGCCGCCTTCGGGTGCAAAAAAAAAAAAAATGGAGCTTGTCAAGTCATCAGCTGTGATCGGTTGGCCCGTGAAGCCATCCCGTTCCGCTTTAGTAAAACGCCTCGCTTAAGGGAGGAAGTAACCAGGCATATACAAGATTCCATCAGGGCAGAGCAGCGACTGCCCACTCTGCCACCGCCTGTGTCAAAGCTATTAATGTTCACCATTGCGCTGGGCGGGCACAACAACAATTCGAGATTAATAGGAAGTGAGAACTTTGCACCGACCTGCGGAAATAATGAGGACGTAATTAGCTGTAGCGGAATCGGCGCGCGAGAAAAGCCAAAGGATGACACGCCCACATCTTCCCTCTCAGCGTGGGCGTTATGGCCTCTGACTTTGGAAATATCGCGCTGGTGAAGTATGATGTCAAAAATTGACATTTAACTGTAATTGCGGTTTGCAGGTCACCTCGCAGCACACGAACAGGCGCTGGAGCTCGTATAATGTAGATAAATAAGTATGCCGGTACGTATATTTCGACCGAAAGCGGTCTGAAAGGAGGAGAGTCGCGACAGCGCCGGCAATCTGCTGGCGGCCCAACCTGTCAGTCGCCGGCCGCTAGCTTGATGAAGTGGCAGAGTGGGTTAGCCGCGAAGGCCGTTGGATATTTTAGGTGATGGCCTCCGCTCGCTCTCCCCATTCGGATGCAGTGCCGCTTCTCCGCGAGAGTGGGGATCACGCGGAGGGCACGGATGCCATTAGGCGTCAAAGTCAGCCTCGGAGGGAATGAGGCGAGCAGATGCCGGCTCAAGACTGTGTGCGTGTGGCGTTTTGTATGCAGACAAGCTGCCCCAGAAAGGCGGGAGAGAAAATGTAATTTTTTTTATTTTTATTTTTTCCCAATGTTGTGGGGTTTTCATCACTATTTATTTTGTGTCATTATGCAAAAACGATTCAGCACTAAACTTGTTGAATTGAAAGAGAAGGCATTTCTCTGAATTATACATGACATTGGACTAAACGGAAGGTTGTGGCACCTGTAAAGCTGCACATGCCTGATGCAAAATAGGATTCAAGGCTCCACGGAGTCTCCTTGAATTATGTTTTCATCGTTACTTAATTATTTAGTTCACAAGGTCACACAGAAACGACATGGCTGATTTCTATAGAATTTTGGTGGAACCAAGTGTGCCGTCTTGTGCCACATAAAGAATAAATGCATTCACCTCAAAGACCTGTAAAGGGAGTACATACAAGTGGATTTATTTCTCCATGTTATACCTGTTGAAAGATAATTGCTCAAAACTGAAAGCTAAGTGGAACTCAATTGTTGAGATACAACAGTAATCTGTTTCTCGCCATTTCATTTTTATTGATTTGGGCTGTCGTAGACACTTTAGAACGCCTTGTTGTTGTCTTTAAGACAGTAACAGGTCCCGCCTCCAAAAAAAAAAAAACATCACTCAGATTTGATTGTTCCAAACAAGAAATTTAGGACATGTATACTGTATTTTCACGACCATAAGGCACCATTAAAAGTCTTAAATTTTCTCCAAAGTGGACAGGACGCCTTATAATGCGGAGCGTCTAGTGTATGAGCCAAGTTCCAAATCCTGACTGAGAGCCGACACGCTGTTTATAGAGAGAAAAGGCGGAAGTGGGCGTGAACAGGCATGCGGGAAAGCAGCCAGCCAATCAGTGAAGGGTAGGCACGTAAGTGGCCCGCGAGTGTGACCAGGCGTGCGGGAAAGCAGCCGGCCAATCAGTGAAGGGTGGGCGTGTAAGTGGCCGTCAGTGAGGACGTGAGAGAGGCCAGCCATGCGGGAAAGCAGCCGGCCAATCAGTGAAGGGTGGGCGTGCCACATGGCAATGAGAGTGACGAGAGGAACCGGCGTTTTTATGGACTACCGGTACTTGCACAATTGTTCAATTCGGATACAGAATATGAGGACTTTGATGGATTTCCGGGTGATGATTGATCGAAAAACGTGAGTACATTGTAAGATGTCGAAATAAAGTACAACCGATCTCAGTTTTGCTTCCGTTGCCTTTTTAAAAACGTGTTTTTAGCATGTCTTAGCATGCTACGCTATGCTTCAAGCTAACGTGTTTTTAGCGTGCGTGCATGCATGCCGTATGTTTAAACTGGCGTATGTTTTACCACCCCTGGCTGCGCCCGATAATACAGTGCGTTTTGTGTATGTGTAAAATACAGAAATAGCAGCCGTTACTGAGACTGCGCCCTACAACACGGTGCGCCGAATGGTCGTTAAAATACGGTACTTAAAAATAAGTGGTTTAGATTCATGATGAAAGATGTTTTTGTTTCATAATCAAAGAATTTACACATTTAATTCGGAGTTTTACGCGTTCATGTCTCCGTACAATGAAGCCTTCAGTGAAGCTCCGGCCGTGCATCGTTTTGGGGGATGTGGGAGGAAGCAACTTGAGCTTTTTGTTGAATGATTTTTTTTTTCTCCTTGCATGTTCATTGGTGTTTTGTGTGTGTGCGCGCCCGCATGTGTGCGGGATGACAAGTGTTTTATACAAGGTCAAGTGCGCTGCCGCCTCGCTCTGTTTCTTCCTTCCCGCGCCACTTCTTTCCTTACCTGACGAGCTCCATTTTTCACCCTCGCTTCCCTTTCCTCTTTCTCACCTGCTTATTTGTCGCTCTTTTGTCCCTCCGGCCGTTTCCGTTAACCTTGTTTATCGCATTGTCTCCCCTGCTCCATGTCCTTTTCCTGCGCCGCCTCTTCCCTCGTTCATTCCCTATTCCTGGCACAGCATTCTCCTCCTCGCACCCTTTCATCCACACCTCCCCCCCCTCCCCTCCTTTCTCATTTTCTTCTTCACACACCAATGGCGGAAAGTATGGAAATGTCACCGTGACCAGCCAGAGGATCGTTGTTGAATGTTTGCCTGCGTTTGGCCGGCCGCCACGAGACATAACCGTCAACGACAGAAGTTGACGGCTAGAAGATGTTGAGGGCGCCCGTCGGTGTCTGGAGCGTCACTCGTAGGCGACACACGTCTTTGGCCGCTCTCCTCCCCTCCGACCGCCTCTTCGCCCTCGCTCTCTTTTGTTCTCGTACCCTTGACCCGCCTTTTTTTTTTTTATCCTCCAATTCCCTCCGTTCTGCCACTAGACTCCTCTCACTCCCTTTCTCTTCATACGACCCGCACTCTCGAAATATTTATACTCGCAATTATTCTTCCCAAATGCCTTCCTTGGCTTGGAGCGTCGCCGCTACTTGAATGACAGAGTCTTGAGGGTTCAGCGACCATCAACAGAAAATGTGTGTGTGTGTGTGTGTGTAATAATTTCCCCTAGGCAGGGTGGCGTCTCATCAGGCCAGCATGTCTCTTCAGGGTGGTCGGGCGGGAATTGACCTGTGCTGGCTGTTTGTTATTGCCCGAGAATGACAGACAGACAGACAGACAAGACAGATGGCTGTGGTTCTGCCGCCCCCTTGCGAGACGCGCAGACACCCCGTAACTGCGACGTGGAGTGTAGCATTTGCAGGACAAAGTGGCCGACGGGTTCGCCAGCTTCCAGCCAGGTTTGGCAACTGGCAACAGTCCGGCGGCTGTTGAAAATGGCGCCTGTCAACTGGCGTGTCAAAAATGAATGCACGGCCGATGGGGAAGCCTCGTCTTGGAAAAACATTTCCGTTTTTGGGGGGGAATGTGTCAGAAAACATGCAGCAGGGACAAGAAGGAGTTGTCGCCAATTTGAGAGCTCTTCAAGTTTGGAGCCGTCGATTATTTTTGGGGTGGGGGTGCAAGAATGAATCAACAACTACGGTAAAGTACTGTAAATAACACGCACCCGTTTATGTCCCCCCACGTCCTAAAATTCAACCTGGGAAAATCTTTTCCTTCTCTGCACTTATGTATAATACGGCTTTGTTGTTATCCATTAGTATCAGAGTGAATAATAGAAATGAATAAAGATTCCAAACATACCAATAATGTGTAAGTGCTTTTCAATCCAGTTTCCAAACGATGACCCCCGCCCCTCCCTTGCCCCCTACCAAAAATAAATTAAAAAATTGGCAAAAATCTGAAAAAAAAAACATCTTCCAGTCCCGATGCTAACATGAATTGTTTGTTGCACAGCAACTGAAAAAATACGTTGTCATGGTGTCCTAAATTGCTGTTGTCAAAGTGGCCACTCACCCCAAATTCAAGAGTGTCAGTCAGTTCAGTCAAATCGTGCTCCCGCCTGTGTGTCTCTCTCTCTCTCTCTCAGCGTCCTGCACTCGATTCCGCTGCAACTTAAGTGCAACTCCCCATCCCAGAGCTAATTTGGGTCTAGTCAGCCTAGTTCAAGTTTGATGGACAGAGGCGAGATGCTGCTCGCAGATGCAAAGATGCCAATGAAGCCATGCGTAGGAATTTCTCATGTCTGCAAGAGGGGACGGACGGGCGGAAGAAAAACAAAGAACCAGGGGAGATGATCAAGCTAGCCTGAGCTACGGCGGGCCATCGCCTGGTGCTTGTCCAAAGGCTCCTCCGTGGTTTCCAAGCGTGTTGTTTTGTGGTTGCAAATTGGCCCGGTCCGGGGAGAGCTGCTGTTATTCTTGGAAAAGGCCTTGTTTTCTTCCTTCTCGGCCTTTTCTTTTCCTCATTCCTCGCCGCTCGTATTGATATCTCACATCTCCCCAGAGAAGAAAAGGTGTGGAGTTTATTGCTCGTCAAAAAGAAAGACAGCGCTGCCCTTTTCCTTTTATCTCCCAGCCTACGTATGGTGTTTTACTTGTGTGTGCGTGCGCGCGTGCGTTTTATCAGTCATCTTGATATTAGTTTCAACACAGCAGCTTTGGCTTGACGCAAACCGGTCGAACTGGATCCGCCGGTAATTGTTTATGTAAAGGTGAATGAGTTTTCCTCGGTGTGTGCAAGTGTCGAAAGCGAGACGCGGTGGTCAATGAAGCCCAAGTCCGCAACCGACTTCGATTTTGAGATCTTGCAGACATGAAAGGACAAGGGACAACCAGATTTTGCCGATTTTTGTCGCTCACCTAAAAGTAGCGGTTGCAGCGAATTGGCTAAAATGTTGAACGTTGTTTTCCCAAAGAAGGAGCCATCATCATTGATTAGTACAAAAATAATCAGTCTGCTTTCAAGGAGGACAACAGCAATCGGAGAATATTTACTGGAGAGAAACTGAAATGCCAGAAAGGCATGTGAATGATTCATCGATCTGTCAAAAGTCACGATTGATTCATTCATTGCAGAGCCAGTGCGGAAGATGTAGAAACACAAATGATAATCAAGTTCCTGGTTTGGTTCGTCACGTCAGAAAAGTGAAGGCAAACATTTTATTTTGATTCAACACAAAGGTCGTCAATCTGCTCGGCCAATGTGGACAGTTGTGAGGCTAAGGCGAGAATTTGGACAACTTAGGTCTCCAAATGATTCATCGATTATAAAAAAAAATGATCGATTAATCTCATTCGTTGTTGATTATTTATCGTTGAACCTCTGAAGCATAAAAGTCGCTGCCTTTCACATTAGGACTTCGAAGACAATAAAGCTCTCGTTTAAATGTCATTTGTCTTGGGAAAAAAAAATACAAACGGCCATTTTTTGCTGATTTTGAAACATCTGATCGCGACTGATTAATCGGTCAGGCCCTAGTTGTTAGCATTTGGGCAAGAGTTTGAAACTGTTGGCGACACCTAGAGGGCTTGAGTGAAATGGCAGCAGTGTTCAGCGTGCCAGTCCTTGAGTCGTCGGTTTTAACTTTCTGTCGCAGGCGATTAACTCGTATAGTGGGAGTCAGATTTGAAAACATTTCCAACACCTTTCAGTGTGTACATTATGAGCTCACTTGCACACACGCACACACACACACACACACACACACACACACACTTAAACATTCCAGCTGCAGAAATTTGAGGTTGTGTATTTACAGGTAATCCACTTTTACTTGAAACAGGTGCCATCTTGCTGACACATACTTAATGCCGGCTTACTCATACAAGTAATTACATTTTCACAGAGACCTGGATTACACACACACACACACACACACACACACAAATACTTGTCAGATTGCGGTTCAAAAGCTCCATTGCTCAGTTTCTCGCTCAACAACAAAAGCAGATTTATTTTGACTCGTTGCCGCTGCGAAGGACTGTGTTGGTATCAGCAAGTGGGAGGTGAGAGAGCAGCAAGGGCCATTCGGATGATAAATGACCGCTTTTCTTTTGTCACCCCCCCACCCCCCTCCACATGACCTCTTTTTTTTTTTTAGGGGGGGGGTGTTTTAATTTTTTATTTCGGCTGCTCTGTCCACGCAGACACAGTCACTCGGGCGGGCAAACTCTTGTGGCCTCCTTGCCAGGGTTTATATGTGGCAGCAGACACCTCACATTTATCACCCGTTTATGATGCGCTTTCTCTTTTTCTCATCTCCTCTGTCGGACTCGTGAGCGGCAGAAATGAAAGTGTCTCTCTTCTTTGTGTGTTCTTAGGGGCGTCTGGCCAGCGTGTGAAAGTGGAGCCCGAGGTCTTGTCGTATCCCGGCCAGACGGTCAACCTGCGCTGTGCCTTCACGGACACCACCGGGATTCAGCTCACCATGGTCAGTTGGGATCTTGATGCTCACTTTTTCATTGCACTGGTCAACAGCAAAGAGGGTGATGGCTTGAGGTGGCTTTTTTTAGGGTTTAAATTGGTCTTGGTTTTTCACGACGCATTCCAGCGGGCGTCAATTAGACGCAAAATTTGACCGCTGGTGGGTTGAGCTGGTCCCAATTCGATGCAAATAGAGGAGGCCAACAGTTATACGTCTGCGCCATCCCTAAAAATATCAGCTTTCTGCCACAATTGTATTTCATTGTGCTGATTATTTGTTGAAATTGCTCGGCTCTAGTCACAATTGTCAGTTGCGGGATCGGAGCCGTATTTGCGTCCAGCATTAAATTGTAATCTAACAAATCATGGCTCGCGGAAATAATCCTTAAGGCTCGGGGTAATAGGTTTTTATCACATTTAGCCTTAACGTTTTCCTACGCCACGCAAACAATGCTAAGATTCATATTTGCTTGAGGGGATTGACTATGGTAATGGCAACACTCCTTAGTTGCATCTCAATGAAGTCAAAAGGCTCTGGGAGCAGCTGAGGCGGGGCTCAGACGTGGGTGGGGGGGGGGGGGTTGGGATGGCATGCTGCTCCTGAAAATGCACATCCATATTCATACCTGCTCCATTTATGGGTTTTCTGTGCTCTCAATGCACTCGGGTGGAGTTCGCAGGAAAATGGCGACGTCTTCTGATGCCAGTGATAAGTGGATGTTACCAAAAGGCCAAAAGGGATCGACAGACTGGACATGTTGCGCTTCCGCGTTTGAACCGATTTTTTAAATATTTGGTGTCGTGAGCGCACATGTTCTTTCTGCCATCTCTCTCTCACACACTCACTCTCACACACACACACACACACACACACGGCGCACGCAACAATGTCTGTCGTCGTCTGATTTGTGAGCGGGAGCTTGGTGCCACAGGGCATCCATGCTGCCCTAAAATGCAAAGGAGGAGAAAGCACAGAAGCAGCTCGGCTAACGCCTAGCATATCTGGGAACTCCATTTGAGTTGCAAACTCTTCACCTTTTCATTTTCATTGCGAATCATGTGAGATCATCAATGCTAGATGACATAACCAGTTGCTCCTCGCTTTTTGTTTTTTGATGTTAGATGAGTTTTAAAAGTTGCTAAATTGACAACTTTGCTTCTCTTGTAAGTGACCTCACAGTCATTTTGGACTGCAGTACTTGGGGTCGTGCTGACAGAAGCTGTTAAAAAAAATCTATTAAAAAAAATTCTGAATAAAAAAAAAAATATCCATGTGAGCATTAAACTCAAAGCAGTAGGAATTTTGAAAATTAGGTGATTGTTTCTGGAGATTTTATTTACTTATTTCTTTGGGGGTGGAGGGGTGTCGGTAAAAGGGGTTTTGGGGAACTGTATTTGACATCACCGACAGACAACCAGGCCCCAAAAGAGCTTCAAATTAGAATAAAACAGTACATCGTCATTCTTTTGCACCATATTTCCTCACCCTTTTTTATTTCATCCGCTATTAGGGGAACCCCTTCTTTGGTTGGCTGAGAAATTTCAGTTCAAAATACTGTGATGTTTACCAAAGGAATTACTTGCGCAAAAAAAACAAACATTCATTCATTCATTCATTATCCGAACCGCTTGATCCTCACTAGGGTCGCGGGGGGTGCTGGAGCCTATCCCAGCTGTCTTCGGGCAGTAGGCGGGGGACACCCTGAATTGGTTGCCAGCCAATTGCAGGGCACACAGAGACGAACAACCATCCACGCTCACATTCACACCTAGGGACAATTTAGAGTGTTCAATCGGCCTGCCATGCATGTTTTTGGAATGTGGGAGGAAACCGGAGTGCCCGGAGAAAACCCACGCAGGCCCGGGGAGAACATGCAAACTCCACACAGGGAGGCCGGAGCTGGAATTGAACCCGCTACCTCAGCACTGTGAAGTCAACGCGCTAACCACTGGACTACCGGGCCGCCCAAAAAAAAAAAAAAAACAACAACAAAAAAAAAACAAATAATAATAATCAACTTTAATAGCAGAAATGAAATATTATTTGTGAGAAGAGCAGTATGTCCAGTATAGGTCACCATTTTTTTTTCATGAATTTATTTGTTACGGGGGCATTTGCAGCACTCATTCCATGTGTTGCTTTTTTTTTTTTCCCCACAAAGATGGCATTGTTCTCAATTGGGCCTATTTTTAGAGCAGGTTCAGGAGGCAAAAAAAAAGAAAGAATCTCTCTAAACACACACCGTACAAAAGAGTGATGTCTTCAAGACATCACGTAATCTTCCCGTTGCTGACTTTGATTGCCAAGTGAGCTAAAATACTCAAATCCGGCATGCTTTTTCCAGTAAGCGTGTCACTGAACTAGCGCTCCGCCCGCAGGTCACCTGGATCTACGAGCCCAAAGAGGGGGAGCGGATGAACATCGCCGTCTTACACCCCGTCTTCGAACCCAACTACCCAGACTCGCCGCTCAAGGGCAGGGTCAGCTTCATGCAGAGCCCCCCCAACATGGACGGCCCCTCCATCCAGATCAGCGACGTTCGCATGACGGACGAGGGCAAATACATCTGCGAGTTCGCTTCCTACCCCAGCGGACACGAGCAGGGAATCACCCAACTGGTCATGCTCAGTAAGTCTCGAGAGGACTTCTTTACCGTCTGTATCTTGTCGTCTTACAGTATGTCTACCAGTTTTTGTTTTGGGACCACTGAACCCCAAAAACAAAACGAAATTTAAAAAAACCCAACTGTCGAACACCTTCTTCAAACTGTCGAGAAAAAAAAAAAATCTACCTTCGTATCCACATAAAAACTTTAGCCGTCAATTTTAATGGACGGGTCCAAAAGTCAAGAGTCCAGGACAACCCCTCATCCATATTTGTTAGCGTGTGCGTGTGCATGTATGTGTACACTTTCACGAGGGTATCCTTGGTGGTAGGCTAAGAAGTCAAATGCTAATGACCATAATGGAACAGAGAAAGGATCTTATTACTGGAAGTGGTCCTTGAAAAGGGAGCAATCGTGGCTTGTATGGCTTACGTGACAATTCACAATGCTTAAATCTTGCAGTGCGAGCCGGGCTGTGTTTACATGCTTAGAAATTGAGCAGACCGCAATTAAGCCTTCGGGTTTAAGTTTTGGATGAGGTTGGAACAGTTGAAGCGTGAGGGGTTCGGGTTTAGGATTTGAGTTAGGGGTCCTCCCTGTCAAATGCGTGACCCCACCGGCGGACTATCCGAAGTGAAGATGAATTTTTGGTAGCTAGCTTGTTAACTGCACGTCGCAATTGCCCCAGATAATCGCAGATATGGAACCTCAAATTCTTCTTTAGGGGAGTGACGCATGCTGATGTCGATGTGCGTCCAAAAAAAAAAAAAAATATCTGAATTGACTTGACGTGCTCCGGTTAGGTTCAGGTTAGGGACGAGCGTTGGGCTAAGCAGTGCATCACGCCCGTCGCGGCTGTAGCTGAACTCATGGCTCGGACTGTATTTCGAGACCAAAATTTGCCACTTGGAGCTGATGACCTCAAAGCCTTAAAGCCAAATGGAAACCGAAAACATTCTCGACAACCGCAAGAAGCAAAATTGGTGACTTGGTTTGGGATGTCAGACCTCGACATCAAAACGAATCTGTCCTGGCAGACTTGAGCGTATTTCACTGGACATTTTACTCCCAACTGCATGCGGAGAGGATAGATCTGCACACCAATTTGCATTCAGAGGTGGCCATTTTTAAATGGCAGCACCTCGTGTGGCCAATAAATACAGTTTATGAAGTCATCTCTTTGAGTGCATCTCTGCGGGCCTTGTCAAATTACTGCATTACCGTGAAGTCATGCCGAGCTAGCAAAATGGAGTACAGCTTTCTTTCTTCTTCTTCCTCCTCCTCCTCGTCATTTGTGACTGGCCAGTTTTCTGGAATGTTGAACTGTAGGACCAACCCCAGCACCCAAAAAAAAAAACAAAAAACAAGCATCCTCACATACCAGAAGAGTTCAGTGGGTGAGGTTTGCCGTTTAATCATAGCCTCAAAGGACTCAAGTCAATTTTGGGATTTGGGGATCACTTAAAAAGCCACCGCACTGAAACATGTTTGTGGCCAAATCTCGAGCTCGGGATGACATAATATCAACGCGACTGTCCAAAAAGGAGGACGGCATGATTGATCTGTGACATTTTCTAGTCGGAAGGTTAAACGTAAAGACTCGCTAAACGGAATGTTTTTTTTTTTTTCCACTGCTGTTGATCATCGACGGATCGACGCGACACCTTTTCTCTGCGTTCTGCTGTAAGAAAGATGAAAAGCCTTCACAGTCAAAATACTTGGTGCATAATTGTTTTGTCTGCAAACCGCATCGCAGTATGCGATGCATCCGCCGGAGTGGTTCGCAGAGGCGTACAACCATGGGGCTGTAATTATAGTCGAGTGCGTCTGCGTCATGAAGAAATGCGACGTCTTTATTCTTTTTCCTAATCGGAGTTGCCTCCACTGAGGACGGGCAAAATAATCGAGTGACTAAGTGTGATGAATTTGGTGGAATGAACTGAAACAATTGAGGCAACAGCTATAGTGTACTTTGACGCATCACGCTGGGCTGAGCTGTGAGAAACTACAGACGCAAATTGAATTGATTCCTTGACCTTTCCCCCATTTCAAATGATTGGAAATGCCATTTATCCATGGCAGCCTACCGAGAGTTGCAAATATAATGCTGTAATTAGGTGAGATTTGACTTGATAAAAACATGACTGAATGTCAAGAATTGAACAAAACTAGGCGGGCGGGGTATTTATTTATTTATTTATTTATTTATTTATTTATTTTGGGTTTGGCGGTAAACTTAAAAGATTAAATCACATCATTCGTATCACATCGTTGGCTTTTTTTTTTCGGTTCCAGACAGATTTGTTGCTGTTTTTTTTTTTTACTCTTTCAACATTCTGGGTTGCAGACCCCTGACCTACAACATGTAGTTAGATTTTTTTTTGTGTTTTTGTTTTTTGTGCACTGGCGTGGTGGTTTAACCTAAATCTCAGTGGGGAAATTCAGTTTTGAAAGTTTTACTGCTGAAAGTTCAGCAATTCAACAGGGGGATTTCTTCTTCTTTCTTCTCCAGCGAAGCCCCAGAATTCTGCCTCCCCCTTAACGGTGGAAGCCGGCCCCAAGCCCATGGTGGTGGCACGCTGCGAGTCCCTCAACGGCCGCCCCGCCGCGCAGATCCGCTGGGTGACGACCGCCAACGGCAACGCCACCACGTCGTCCAAGCCGGGCCAGGACAACACGGTGTCAGTCACCAGCGAATACCGCCTGGCTCCCGCCGCGGCGGACAACGGCAAAGATATCAGCTGCCTGGTGTCGCACCGGACGCAGACCTCGCCGGAGAGCTTCCAGATGAAACTCAAAGTTTTATGTAAGACTCGAGCGTCATTTATCGGCTCGTTTTTCCTCCCCTAACAGCTTGAAGTTAATTATTTTCATTCGTTGCACTGTGCTGTTTCCCCTCTTTCTAACCCCTCTCTCATTTCCTTTCCTCAGACGCCCCTCAGGTGACAATCGTGGGTTATGACAATAATTGGTATGTGGGCCGTACGAATGTGCTGCTGACCTGCCAGGCCAGCGGCAATCCGGTCCCGACGACGGTGCTGTGGAAGTCGTGAGTACCGCCACGTTCCCGCAACTTTTTTGGATGCCTCCTCTTTGTTCGCCCCTCTCTACAAGCACCATCTTCACGCCCGCAATCATGCGGGCGAGCCGTCATCAGCGCTTTTTTAATACGACCGCTGCAGCGCCGCGTTGCGCTGATGGGAATAGCCACTTAATTTCTCATAATGGACTCCGACTCGGAGTTTAACCCTTCGTGAATGAGCAACACAATACGTCTGGAGCTGTTCTTCCACTCACATTTTTAATCCGTTACCATGGCGCCGACTGTGCCTTGGTTTAGAAAAAAAAAAGAAAATCAGATCCTGCGGCTAGATCATATTTTTATATTGGATGTTGAGCGGGCAGGAAAAAAAAATGTTTCGCTGATAAATAAGATTAGCCCACTCGGATGGACGTTGCGCAAATGAAAATCTGTTCTGAGTGTTCTCGCATCAAGGCAGTTCTGATTTTGTGCCTACCGTCGGTCCGACTATCTACTTGCGCAGTCGTTTTCAGTGGTCCATATACAGCACGTCTTTGTGTTTGCTTTTCAAACGATTCTGAGGTACGCATAATACAGTCGGCACCGATTCTGCTCACTGTTTTCCAAAGTAGAGGCAGATGTTTGCAAGTTACGTCATCAGTCTGCTTTCACAAAAGAAGAAGATTTGAATCCGTATGTTTCAAGGAGAAAAGCTGTCATCAAATTAGACAATTTCAGGTTAAACAATGGCTCCAAACAATTATTCCTTAAGCAAAATAGTTGCCAAGTAATTTAATGATCAATGAGTTGTCGATGAGTGAATTTTGATACCTCTACTTTTGAGTGACAGTTGCCATTGCCGCTGCCATTCGTGTTTACGGCCGCGTTCGGGTGCCCTTTGGAACGTGCACGTGTTTTATTTCCGTCCCGAATGATCGAGCCAATCGCTTGGCAAAGATTTGTCTTCACACGCTTTCGTCAACACAACATTTGTAATCTGGGATTTACCGTTGAACACCGTCACGCCGTCAAGGCGAGCTTTTCCTCCAAATCGTAACAAAATGACTGAGCGGTGTTGTGAAAACGCAGCCTGATTGCGGCCATCTCCCTCCAGGATGACGGGAGAGATGCCCGACACGGTGCAAATCAAAGACAACCAGCTGAAGGTGCTCAAGGTGGACGAGGCAGTCAACACCACTTTTGTCTGCGAGGTCAAGAACCGCGTCGGGACCGGCAGGGACCAGGTCACGGCCTTGGTCAGAGGTCAGTCAAACACACTCGCTCGCTTCAGCAGACGGAAGCGCGACCTACGTAGGCCGGATGGTGTCGGGAAGAAAAAAACGACAACAAAAAGTGTGCGGATTGTCTCTGGAGGCAAATTGTTGACGACGAGGCCATGATGCGCTCTTCCAAGCAGTTCTTTTCATCATCTTCAATTCAGCAATACCGCGTCGGTGGTGTCGGAACAAGTCAAATCGTGTCACCCTTTCCACAGATGAAATCACCTTAAAAAAAAACCACACACTTCATCTAATTTTTATCACACAGCTAACACATTCCGAGTGTAGTCGTCTTTTATGTGGGAACACACACACACACACTTCCTAGCTTGTATTTAAAGGTTAGAAGGCCCAGCTGCTCTGTCCATGGCGTGCGTAAATGTGTGTGCGTGTGTCACCTCTCCTCCTGTGTCCTACTTTGAATTGACGACGCTGCCTCCACGGCGAGCGTTTCATCACGCGCGGCTTTTTTCCTCCCGTTAAAGTTTCTACGCCAAACATTTGCCCTCGCCAACACTTTGCTTTTGCGCTATTTGTTTGATTTCATTTATTTTTTATTTTCTTAATGAGCCGCTGAAACTGAACTTCACCCTGGGAACGCCATGATCAAAAAAAAAAAAGTGGGTGGAAGGACGAAGCGTCTCTGGATGTTCCTTGATTACAGGAGAGACTGGTGTAAAGGCAGCGAGGCCGCAATCGTCGTTAGTTTCGCCCGGTTGGAAAATGCCGCTTGCTTCGAGTGGACTTTAATGGTGCCTCGGGTGTCGTCATCAGTCCTTTGATTGTTGAGAATGACCACTTTTGTATCAAACAAATGGCTTCTCGTTGCCACTGAGGCAAGATGGAGTGCAGGACCGGCTGGATTCAGTCTCAACTAGTTTGTCGGTTAAAGACGAATCTGTGGCGAATTTGAGAGTGGAGACAAGGGCTTGATTTTTCTTTCATGGTTTTGCTGAATTTTAAATACTTCATTTTTTTCATTATTTTTCAAATCATTCCATTTGGCCAGTTTAGCCACCCTGTTCTCTGTGGTGTGTCTACTTAAGGGGACATTTTCACTTGCTGGGGACTTAAACTCTCGCCCAAGAGCGTGCCACTTAAGGAGCAGAAAAATCCTCAATTGCACGCTCCAGCGGATCCTCAGCCATTTTAATTCTGTCCCTCAGTGTCATTCATACCTATATTTTCCCCCGTAATGCAAAAATAACCTCCACCCACTCCGTTCTCCTCGACTTAACAGAAACTTATTTTCAGCTGACATGGGGGAAGGGCGCCGGTAGTGGGTTGTGTACTTATCCCCTGGAATGGCGGATCCATGCTTTCCTTTGGCGACGACATCACAAGAGCCATCCTGGTTCCTGCATTTTGCCCTCCTTCTTTTGTTCATTCCCTGCCTTTCTGCTATTCCCTTGGCTCCCCATATGGTGCCACGGCATGCGTCGCCCTTCCTGTGGGACCCTTCTGTTCTGGCTGCCGAGCCAAGTGCGGGCGTCCCGAGTCGCACAAGCGATCACGCCGCCTCCCGCTGGGGCTTTACAGGCGAGGAGCAAAGCCGGGGTGTAAAAGTAAAAGTCCAGGCGGCGTGGGCACACGGGCAAGCGGGGGAGGAAGATTGAGGCTTTTTATGGACTAAGAAGTCAGGGAGTGTGCAGCAGGATGAATCGGTGCCAGCATGCAATCCAGCGAAGGGGATGGAGCGAGCAAGAGAGCGACGAAATGGGGGGGGCGAGAGAGTATGCTGAAGGCATTTCAAAGTCCCACGGGAGACTTGTGCCACTGCATCCTATCTGCCGAGCTATTGGCCTGCACTATCTGTGGCTACATAGCGTGTGTCTGTCTTGTCTCCAAGCCTCTCAGAGCGGATCAGTCACCCTTTGCTGCTTGAGCTGCTGGCTGCTTCCCTTGCCATTTTGCTGTCCGCTCCCCTCTCTTTCTCTAGCCACCCCCCCCACCCCTTTTTTAAAAATATATATTATCCCTTCTCCCTTTCTTTCCCACCCGTTCCTCACCCCACTTTTCTCTCACAGTTCTAGTTCAACTTGATGCAGTTTCACCCTGCTCTCATCTTCCTACTCCATCTCGTGTGGCCCATTACCTCCGTCCCACTTTGGGTTTTACTCGCCAGCAAAAGAACAGGCAGGGAGGCGGGCAGGCAGGGAAGGAGGACTAAATGGCAGCTGAATTTTCTGTGAGAGTAGAAAGATGGAATGGATGCATTTGATCGAAAGTGTTGGTTCAATTTCAAAAGAGAGGTTGTGAAATGACTCCCCCCCGAGTGTGCATTCAAACCCCGTGAACATGACTTAGAGTGCCGAGATGGGCGGAGAGGCGTGATCATGCTGCATTTCCACCTGATCTGACTTGCATGCGGTTGGAACGCAACTGACAAAAGTGGTCTAAAGTGTGATGGTGGAAAAAAATATTTTGCCCGCAATAAGGACGTTATCTTCATTCATGAACACACGTTTGGGGAATAAACGGGCAGATGTTTGCGCAGCAGAATTGATTCGCTCACAATCGAAGCGACTCCCCTCGTGCCTTTTCAGTTCAGTGCAGGAGAGGCGCGCAGTTTGACATGGCGGAAGCAGAACAGACTCGCTGGAGTCCGCGCAGGAGATTGGCACACGTAAAGCACCTTTGTCAGCAACTGCAAGATTTCCACTTGCGGATTACGTAAAGTTGCGCTTGGAGACGGCGAACCGTTTTTTTTTCCTATTAATTGGCTGGTTCATCGTTCATCAGAATTTGATTCCGACCAATATTGGAATTGTCTTCGGCCTAAAAAGTCATGCGTGTCGGTCGGTCTGTACTGCTGGTAGTTGGGTGTGTAAAGGTACAGAGAGACATTTTCATGCCGGTGGTAGAGCGACGAGAAACGGGGCCGACGGGCGCGGGATGGGCAGCGCCCGCCAGATAGCGGCACCTCTATCCACGTCCAAGCCCGCCTTCCCTTCCCCGAGTTTCAATGACACGCACACGAGCTCACGCACCGCCGTGCTTGTGTGGCCCTTCGCCTCAGCGTCCGCCTCCTTGTCCCGCGCACCTACAGACAGGCTGGCACAAAAATATCCCGCCTTCTCTCGCTGGTTTGCTGACGTGTGCTCTTTTTCGTTGCGACTCCCCATTCTCCTTATCTCTAGCAGGTTGTCTTTCAGCCTCCGCGGCTCTGCCTCTGATCCCCCCTCCTTCTCCCCACCACCACACTGCTCAGGAATGAGACTTCTGCCCCCCCCCCCCGAGTTTTCGCTCCTTCCCACATCTATCTCTACCCTCTCTTACACGCCAGTATAGCTCTTCTGTAATCGCAGCTTTACCGGTCTCCATCCCCTCATCCACCACCCCGCTAGGCCGGTGCCCGGCGGGTGCGCGTGCGCCTCCATCCCTCCGCCATCTTCGTCCGTGCAGCGGTGACTCAAAAAAAAAAAAGTTATCCGCACACATGGTCTGAGGGGCTTTCGGCCGCGCCGGAAATAGACGTCCTCTCGAGTCGATGCGCGCGAGTCCTTCGAGTAGAGGGCAAACGGGGGGGGGGCCGGAGCGTCTTCCTCTTCGGGGGGGCTTGCGGTCGGTCGAAATCGGCGCGGCTGCGTAGGCACGTGCGCGAGGCGCGTGCGCGTCTCCGGCCATGCGAGAATTAGCCAGAGAACAGGTCCGCCGGAGCCAATTCTGCCCGCGGAGTCAAACTGGCCCGCTGCCCGCCCATTAGCGCACATGCACACGCGGCCCTTGTTCGATAACTTAACATGCTTGACAGCGAACGCTTGCCAGCGATGCCGGAGGTGCGGCCAGGCTCGGTGGTGTGCGTTTTTTTTTATTTATGGAAAGCTCCAGCCGAGGTTACTTCCACTCCATCTCTCCAATTAGTTTTGGTCACTCGGAGCTTGCGATCGCAGCGGACGTGGCTTCAGAAGAGGCATGCTGCTTTTTGGCTTGCGCAGTTTGTCGTTTGTACATGCTGTCGAAAATGTACGGCCCCTTGGGACTTTTTGGATTTCTGCATACATTGATTTTCAAAAAGGGATCCGATCGCTCGCCCGCCATCTTCCATGCCTTGAAGAAACTGTCGACATGCTGGTCACATTTTAAGACCAGGCGAAGCAAATAGGAGAGCGGCACAGCTCAGTGGTAGAGTGGTCGTTCCCCAACTCGGAGGTTGGTGGTTTGATCCCCGCTTCATCAGTCAGTGAAGGAGGTCATAGTGTGAGGACCCGAGGTAGAAAAGCGCGATCCAAGTACCGACCCATTTACCATATCCCGGATGCCAAAGGGTTCACGGGCTTTTTCTCTCAGACGCACCTCCTTGTTAACACCTCATCTATATTTTCTTCTGTTGGTTCAGCCAACAGCTTGTGTTTCGAGGATTGGCCCCTCTCCCTAACCTACTTACTTGAATACTATCGCCGCCGCCCTTGTTAGAAGGTGTCTACAGAGCGCCTGCACGAGGGAGCCCCCGATGACTCCATTACACGGCCTTGTTAAATCTTTAAAGTGTTGTCTGAGGAAGGCAACATCCACTGAAGGATTTGCAACAAGACTTGAGAGCGGGAGGGAGAGAGGCGCATAGCGCTGACAGGAGCGACATGCTGAAAACTTGAAATGCAGCCAGAACACTGCGGTTAGGTTTTGCCATTGGGAATCAAATTTGGCTTTCTAGATTAGCTTGACTCGAAACAAGGACTGGCACTGAAAGAGGTTGCCTTAAGAAATGAAATACAGACATTAAAATTTGTTTTTTTTTTTCTTTCCGCTTCCATTTGATTGGGCAGCATTTGTGTCGGGTGGGGAGTGGCGAGTAGTGGAAGGGCTTGAAGGATGAGCATTGAAAAGCACATATCATGCAGTGGAACCTGTGGAATCGTTTTTCAGTGCTAATATTTGCTGCCAGTGTTCCGCCTCTGTGGACCTCTGCTAATGTGAAAGGTCTGCCATCATCAGTTGCCTCCATAGAAGACACAGATTTGATATCAAGGACACTGTACCATTTGTGATGCCGCTCGGGGGTTAACAGTTCCACCGATGAGAGAAAATGAAGCCCTCGGGCTAACTAGCTCAGCACAGCTAGCTAATTCACAAACTAAAGGGAATTTAACACGGCTTGGTGTTTGACTTTTGGACCATTTCCCCGTTGCTGCGAGTGCAGGATCTGGTTGCATCGAGCTTGCTGCCACCGAGCCAGAGGTGATAATGCATTTCTCATGTTCTTTTTGGTAGGCGCACGCCAAGGGGCTAACTGTCCAGTTCATGTGTGTGAATCGCGATGTTTAGCACTGACCGGGAGAGGAAAGTGGGGACAAAGAGAGACAGCTTTTATTGATTTATTTATTTATTAAGAAGGGGGCAAGAGTGAATAAAGAGAGAACAAAATCCAACCCGTTTACTCTCTCCTGCTGTGGCGGCAGTATTTTACTCCATTACGTTCCTCAAATCAAAAGAGGGGATGTTTTAATGTTAACCAATTGACTGATATTAAAAGTTATTTCAAGTGAAAGTGAAGCTCCAAATTAAATGCTAAAATAATTGAAAAGGGGAGACGCAGGGAAACTTGGTGGAAAATGTGCTGCACACACACACACACACACACACACACACACACACACACACACACACACACACACACTCTGCACATTTTTACATCAGTCTACCGGAAAGCTCTCTTAATAACACACAAAAACTGCAGTACAGAGTAAGAAATTCAGCACTTGAAATCACCCGAAAAACTGTTTTAGTCCGTGATGCTTTTTGGGTTGGTAATTACCGTGTTTTCACCACCATTCGGCGCACCGTGTTGTTGGGCACGCCCACCCTTCACTCATTGGCAGACTTCCGCATGCCTGACGTCACTTACGCCCGCCTTTTCTCTATATGAACAGCGTGTCGGCCAGAAGCGCGCTCAGTCAGGCTTTGGAACTCGGCTCATACACTAGACTTTTAATGGCGCCTTGTGGTCGTGAAAATACGGTAATAGGAAGTCATAAGTTGACCCATCCCATAAGAGTCCACTGGAACTCAATTCATAAAACATGACATCATACTAAATACGATCCAAGAGAAGTCTTTTGCAGCATGTTGGAGAGTTCACACTTAAGTGAAGAGGAGTCTGTTTCTGTGGGTGCTGCTGTTTTGGTTAGCAACTAAAAGGGCATAGTGGAGAAGGTGATTTGGAGAGCTCGGGCGAATATTGAAATAAACGTTAAGATATAGCCACCTGACATGATTAATTTTCTTCCCGCGGCTTACGTGCGGAGCCGAGAGCGAGGAGACGTAACATGACAGAAACGCGGTTGCAAATTAAAGATGACAGGGAAAATGGGTTTAGGGGAGACATCTGCTGGAGTGCGAGCAGAGATGGAGAAAATGGGAGGCGGCGCAGCGGGAGAGGCTCCCGTTAAGAGGGTCGAGCGCAGGTGTCGGACGGCGGCGAGCGTAGCAATCGGTTTCTTGAAAATAATATCCGTTACAAGAATAATTCACTCCTGGCATTCATCAACGGGGCTCGTGTGGCGTTGCATCACCAGAAGGGGCAATGACAACAAGCCGATTCGTTTCTGTCAAATGTTTCGACGGCGGCGGCTGGCTAATCCTCTGCAGTGTCTGCGGGAAAAGCCAAAGCCGGAGCAACAGAGGGAAGGGTGGTGAACTTGATCGCGAAAGGGGGTTTGATCGTTTTGGCAAGCGGGAATATGTTTGAAACGTGTCACCCGCAGTTATTTGCTTTTCATTGTGTCGCCCTAATCTCACAGACGAAGGAAGCGGCGGCTCCTTTGTCTGTTATTCTGAAAAGGGAAGACTGTGTTCTGTCATCTGATGTGTTGCTAAGAACATGGAGTGTTTGACACTCTGCACCGCATCTTAATACACAGTATGACTAACAATGACTTTTCTAGCTGTCAAAACCTCAGCATTAAGGTTATGGCTTGACGGTGCCGTCATGCTGCATTGCACCATGGGAGTTGTTTTTTTTTTTCTTCCCCTCCATTAACAACTGTCGTTAATTTGACAGTGTGTTGTAGAGTTTGGAGTTGTTTTTCCACATAAAACTTCACCTTGGCTTGCATTCCTTTGTTATTCCATATTAGATCAATCTACTCGCCGGGTTGATGTTTTATTCATAGGGGGAATTCATTGTTAAAAACCACCATTAAAACTGAATGAAAACTGAATATTTCATTTTTATCCAAAGCCTTTTTTGGAGATAACCCCAAAAAAATGCCCCGTGACAGTTCTTCACCTGGCATTAACTCGCTAAGACATGTAAGGTTAGCCTTCTTGGTCTGATAGAATCAGCTGAATTTATCTTGAAACAACCAAAAAGTATCAGTCGTTTTCCTTTGTGTCCATTTACTGTTAAAATCACCATCAAACTGAAGGGTGTTGAGGACCCTTTTCTCACCGAAAAAGTTGCACGTGATGAATTTGCATCGTAGCAGCTTGCTAGCCCTAATGACGCTAAACTAGCCATGTACAGTATGTTGTGTTAAATTTTAAAAATGAAGTATGACAATGGGATTTATTTCCAGTTATATTGTCAGCCACAAACTGATTTTACGGAACGTGACCTCAGTAACCTATGCAAGATTAGCCTGCTAGCCATGTAGCTTATTGTGTACATTTATTGTTAAACACCCACAATTTAATGTTGATTGACTAAAAGCTATTTATTCCAAGTCTTATCAAGCTTTAAAAAAAAAAAGCACTAGATAAGCCTGCTAGCCATCTTGCTAATGTTATATTTATAGACTGAGACCGCATTATCGTACCGGTCGCTTTGTAATGTTTAAGGTGGATTAATATATGACTCAATAAAAATATTAAATGAATAAAAATACATTTATAAAGGACAGATGACATGCTGTAACAAGTGTGAATATTTTAATCATTCTCCCATCGAGATAACAAGTAAGATAAGATTACGTAGCAGTAGCTTGCTAACCACTTGTTGGATTTAGCCAACTAATAAACTCCTCCTCAGTCAGTTGTAGTGAAGACCTTTTATGAGCGATTCCGTCCTAAATGTTGTTGTTTTTTTTTTTTTCTTGCTGTCGCAGATATTAGTTCTTTTACAGTTAATGGATGAGTGAGTCACAGTGCATCTCCGGGGTTCACTTTGATTGCTTCTTTACTCGAACGCTTATATTTTTTAATGCTCTATAAGCCATTTATGTTTGGATGACATTTTTCATCTCCGACCTCATAAATCCCGACAGATCAGGCTGAGGGTCGGCGCCCACCGAATAATCGCGAGTGGACAATGGTCGTGGGCTTGCATGCTGGGCATCTGGCAGGCTTCCCCAAAAAGCACCTACAGCCCCGAAACGTTGGCACACGGAAGCTGACGCCCGTGCCAAGCCGTCCGCGCTGCTGTGTCGTGTTGTTGTGTTGCGCTGCGCTGTGCTTCCGGTGGCTTTACTCGCCTTCTAGCACACTCTAGTAAATCTCCTCCTTTATTGTGCCAGTTGAAGCGCGTCTGTGGTGCCAGATATTGCTAAACGCAGAGCAGCGCATCTCTTGACCTAAATCATCCAACACGCTGACGGGGAGCTGAAGATTACGGCGCCTCTCTACTGTTGACTTTTTGCACTGGCAAATGCGCTTACAGTTAGAGGAAGCAGGAGCTGGTCAGACGGACTGAATAAGGAAGTTGTGATACTCGGTCATCAATACTGTGTCAAAATGAGCAACTGTATCTCCGGTTCCTATATTTGATCTGATGGGGTAGCGGGGGAGCAGTTCTTCTTTTTTTTTATCGAATGTGGTCACTTGTTGGCGAAGCCTCTCTGTCATCTCCATCATAATTTGAGGCCATGTTACCCGTTGCTGTGTCCGGTCGCCGCGATGCAATTCTGCGGTCTCCGCTTTGCAGCAGAACTTTTTCTTTTTTTTTTTTTCGGCGCCCTTCGGCTCCATCGTCAATCACGTGATGCATATGCTTTATTTTTTCTTTTTTTTTTTTTGCAAATTTCACATTTCATCTCGTGGACAGTCTTTGTATGGTGGTATAGATGCTGCAGTTTTTTTTCTCAGCTCCCGGGCTTAGATCGGCTTAGCCCTGAACTTTCATGTCCATGTGAACAATTGCGGCGATACGAATTGGGGTAATTAGCCACGGCTTTTTAATGTTGTGCAATCGGGAGGAGACTTGTTTGAGGGAAGCGGATGACGGAACTGTCTGTTCCAAGGAAGGTCACCGTCTGAGTAGATATGGGAATTTAATGGCGTCACTTTTGTTTTTACACAAAACTCTTCAAGGGGACACTGAGGATGGCTTGCATTTTTGTTTACTCTTTTTGCTGTCAAACATTTATTTTTTTTTTAAACAGTGCTGCGCGCGCGCGGAGAGCAAAGTATGAGTTTGAGAGAGTGCAGTATATGGCTGACGAGTCATACGGGAGCTCTGATTTAGGCGGCGTCTTCTCTGCAGCGATCGCGTGCCGGAAAAAATACTGCCGAGTGAACGCCGGCGTCCTCGCCTGTTGGGATTCCGAAACAAGTAGAATTTAAGAGGCTTCTCTTTGTGATTCAGCCAATCAAATGGACACTCGTGTTTGGAGGGAGGAGGAGGAGAAGGGTGGGGGGGGGCACGAGAGAGAGAGGAGGGAGCGGCTGCCGGCGGTGGGGAGGGGCCGTCCGTCTGTGCCGTGCTTCTCCTTCGTGCCTTCAAGGAGGCCCTGTCATTCTGCTGCATCACTTTGTCACTCACTCTCACTCTCCCTTCACCTCCTCCTCCGTCTTGTTCATCTCATTCCCACCCTCCGCCGCTCCATTCATCATGATCAAACCTTGCCCGGCCTCCACCTGTTCCGCACGCCGCACGCCATTGCCCACTCTTCTATGCCGCCGCCTGCGCCTTGTGACTTGTAGACGGCAGTTTGGACGCAAGCTTTAGCGGTTGAAGGGCAAAGTGTCCGAGACCTTTTTGTGTGACGTGATGGTGGGAATGGGAGGGGTGGGCGGGAGCAGTTGTGAGGCAGCGATGGGGAAATGTCAGCAGAGCAAGGGGCTACCTGGATACACGCCACTTCACCCGAGTGGGTCGGCCCCGTTCTCAAGCTCGAAGGCACACAAAATACTCGATTAATCTTCCCCCCCCCTGTTCTCGGAAGCCGTCTGACCTAGTTGAGCCCTTGCAAATGTCCATAAAGTTCGGCTTTTCTCGAGCGTGTGCTTACAATCCTGCGCGAAAAGTAGGAGGCGACGGTCGGCGTTGTCGATCAGAAGCTAAATTCAATCGGGCCAGATTCCGTCTGAGGAAGGAAGAGCCCGTTTGATTTCGGTAACCTCGACTTCCACCGTCGAGTTCTTTCTGTTCGGTTTAGCATCTGGCAGTCTCGGACTATTGCACAAGGACTGTATTATTTGTCTAGAATGAGCGCCAGTCACTGCTGACAGTCAAGGCGCCGAGTCAGGAAATGTTGCCGTATTTCCTCCGCCGACGACGGGTGTTCCTCGAAGGAGTTGCCAGGTGATTCCGCCACTTGAGGCTCATTCCAGTCCGACGCCTCCCACAAATGGACGCCAACTCCTCCTCCTCCGAGTACAAATGATGACTTCACTTGATACAAGTCGTGGTTGGCCACACAGACATTCGCTTTACTCACTTGTCAATCAAAACAGCAGCACTTACCAAAGTAGGTCAACGTCTTACTTTAGCCGGCACGTTTGTCGACTCGAAGACACGGCGTGATTGGGCCACAATGTTGTGTCAATGCCCATTTGTCGCCGGAGGAAATACCGCGTAAGTAGACTGCGTTTCTTCTTACTCAGGGGTCTCAAACTTATGGCCCAGGATGATATTTTGATTTTTGTGGCCGCCTACTTGACACCAAAGTTTGTCAATGCAGCCCTCACGTCTTTTTATTCATTTTTTTTTAATCACTTATTGGCTCAGGCTCCTGGCCGCTTTTGCGAAATGTAATTCTGAAGTGACGGCGAGGCGAAGGAAAAGATATCCTGTCACCCAGTCCCCGTCGTGTCGTTTTCAAAACTTGCCGTGATGAGAGAAGTCGTTGACCAGAACTGCCAATTTCAAGACAAACTGGAGGCGGAATGTTTTGAACGCATACCGAAAGTTGCCGTGCTCAGACGTCATTTCTCAAGTAGACATGCTGAGAATTATCCAGTGTACCACCGGGATGTGCGTGTGTGTGAGAGAGAAAACACGGAGTCACCAATCGTGTTCAGGTTCTGAGGAACCGTTCAGGTTCTGAACTGTTCAGAAAGATTGACAAGATTTGATGGAATACTTTTTTTCGATGCAGCCCAGATACACTCGCCCCCCACGCGTCGTTTACGTTTGGCCCCGCCTCCTCTCGTCTATTTAAAAATGACAAAGCATGACTGATTCCAAGTGCAAAATCCCGAGCATACGCACTCCGCGGACTCGTCAGGCCTTTTCCACCAACAGTACATTGACATCACCGAACCGCCCCACCCTCCTCCCCTGGCCCTCTTCCTTTCCTCCTTCCACGCTTGTGGTGTTGGACGACTTTCCTCTCTTGGCAGAATTCACACTCTATTTCTTCTCCCGTTCTCACTCCCGCCTTCCTCCTCCCCCCTCCCTGCAGAGCCTTCAGCGAACCCGTCCAACGTCGGCGTGGTGGCCGGGGCTGTGATCGGCTCCCTGCTGGCTCTGCTCTTGGTGGCCGCCCTGGTGGCCGTGCTGGTCACCCGCAGCCGCCGACAGCAGCAGGGCTACCGGGCCAACGGCGGTAGTGACTTGAAGGCGCGCATATTCGGCGGCGGCAAAAAGGCCAGCAAGAACGGCACGGGCGGCGTGGGCAACAACAACGGCCCCATCTACGACGGCTCGTCCCACCAGGGGGAGAAAAACAACCACGGGCCCCTCGCCATCGGCGGGCGGCCCGAGGTGGCGGCCGGCACGCCCACCGCCCAGGACATCCTGCTCAGCAGCGAGCTGGACGACGCCGAGAGGAGGAAGTTTGACGAGCTGGAGGAAGAGGAGCGCTACGACCACTTCACCGGCGGCGCCCCCATCCTGCAGCTGCGCCCGCCCAACGAGCAGGACGAGATGATCGGAGACTACCTGGACGACGACATGGAGTCCCAGCGGGATGGCTCCGTCATCTCCCGGACTGCTGTTTACGTTTAAAGCAGAAGCGAGAAGGGGAGGAGCAAGCGTCGAGGAGGAGCCCCGGGGATTTTTGCTTCTGCCTGCGTCGTATCGAGACGACAGAATGAAACCGCTCTTTTTATTTTCAAAACATCGTGGATTTTTCCATACGTGCTATTATTAATCACAGTTGTTAGCCCCAATACTGACCAGAGGAGGATGTAGGAATCGTGTCCTCGCCTCACAACTACAGACGATTCACTTCTTCTGTGCTCCGCAACGCAATGCGGTTGTCATGCAGTTTGCCCGCCGTTCTCAAGTCTCCTCGCGGGGAACCCGTCACGCTCTGACGAGCGGGCGGGTGCTGCTTTAGTTGCTCGTGATGGGCTCTGAAGGCACTAAACCATCGAGTGGTTGCGAGAGGATTTGTTTGCTGACGTCTCTTGTCTTTGTTTTTGTCCCCCCCCGTGTCCTGTCCCTGCCATCCCCGTCAAACCTCCAAATCACTTCTCCATAGTCTGCAGCCATCGGCTCGATTGGTTTCGACTGAAAAAAAGGGCTGTGTGCCAATAGAAAAGTTTTACAGCTCAAAGAGATTGACGATTTTTCAGAGGGTAGAATTGGGCCGGTTACTGGATTCAAGGTATATTGCCACTTTTAAGAGTCTCAAACTTTTCTTCCCCGATAGTATTTTTTTCTATAGTTTTTTTTTTTAAATCAGTCCAGGCCGGGGGTCGGCAACCCTCGGCTCCAGAGCCGCATGCTGCTCTTTAGTGGCTCTCTCGAGCTTTTTCCAAAATGAGAAATATATTTTTTCTTTGAATAGTTTCTGACAGACATTCTTAACGTTTTCCAATGCTGTAAAAATACATCGAATAAACATCACATTTCAACATTTCCGTCAACGAAGATTTGCGTCATAGCCTGCGACACACGTTTCTATTAGCTTGGCAGAATGCCAGAGGCAGATGGCTGTTGTTAAAAAAACAAAAACAGCAGCATTTCATGTACAATTCACCGAGGCTACTGGCAAAGAATGGGAATGTGGAGGGCCAAAAGAAGCATTTTAAAACGGTACACGTGAGCTACGATAGTTCACACGCCGCCGAAGTGCATCCCATGCCTCCGCGTCAGGTCTCGACCGAAGGTAGGCGGTGATTTTCCCAAACTCTTGTGTCGACTTAATTTTTCGGCTCACTGTGACGTGCGTGCGTGCGTGCGTGTTCTCGTTTTTTGCAATGTAAAGATGCCCGTTAAGGGCGTCGTCAAGAACACAACGGCGCTTCTTGAACCGGGAGAAGTTTTCGTCACGGCCGCAAACAAACCCGCTTTGGCTTTACGATTGGTCGATGACGCGGCTCGCTGCAAATTGGCGTTGTTTTGTGAACTCAAACACTGCGAGAATTCAGCTTTCCAGAGAGTTGAGACTGAGAGCTCCGGTTTTCAATCCGAGAGTATGCATCCGCAAGAAAAATGGAATTCATTGGAAAGCTTTTCACGCATCTTGACCCAAAGTGCCAATCATTGTGGAGGCAGAGGCACCGTTAGATGGATCGATTGATCCCGAGGCGTTTCCGATCCCCGTGGTCGAAACTGAAAATAAAAAACCGCTTACCCATCCGCTCATGGGAAGCAGTCGTCGCTTTGCTGCTCATTTCCGAGATCGTTTTTACTCGTCCAACTTTGATGATGGAGTGCGCCTTTTTGTCCCGCCAAGGCCGCCCTCTTTGTCACTGTCAAAGCGGGAAGTGGGCCAAACACCACCAAGGCAGCGCGTGAAACAGCTGAGCCTTTCTTTTCCCCAAGTCTCGACCGCACCGCGTGACACGTCTCTGGCGTCGCGCGTCCGCCTGTGCCCTCGCAGCCGCGGGGGTCTCGACGTGCCGTGGAAACCGGGCCGCATTTTGGGTTCGAAACGCAGACATGGCCGTTCACATGCAAAAGCGGCTGGGTGCCGGCAGCTAAAAGGTAGCCGGTAAACAAGAGAGTGACGGCAGTGAGGTGTAGCCGAGCTGACGGGGTCGGGGGGGACGGGGGGCAGCGGAGGGGAGTGTCTTGTCTCGTCACGACACACGAGCCCTCCTGACAGGAGGACGTTGATTGGCAATGAAGCGTGAAGTCGCCGGCTTAGCCGACCAGTAGATTGTCACCACTTAGCCTTTATGGCGCCGCTCTGGCTTCCGCTAACTCCATCCTTTTTTTAATCGAAACCAGTGCAGTATCAACGTCAAGCCCCCCCCCCAAACGATGTGTCAAACAGCCCACTTTCGGTTACTCGGGCCTGACGCGGCGGGCCCGTCGAATCGACTCGAGGTGTCGGCGAAGAGCAGCGCCAACCGTCGCCGCCCATCGGCCGCTTGACTGATGGAGCGAGGCGTCCCCGCATTAGCATCTATCGATCTCCCTCTGAGATCGTGCCATATTTTTCTCCATTAGCGGATGCCGTTAAGTGTGGAGAATTGATTGGGGGACATAAAAGCTTTGCCTCGGCCGGCCGAGTTCTATTGACTAACAGGCGACACGCGGCGAAATGGCCCTTTATGATGCGGCTGCGGGCCTGATTGTCTCCTGACTGTTAATTCATCTCGCTAACGAGCCACCGGAGACCCGCTCGGGCGCTCCGTCGCCACGTCGGTAGTTGCCGTTTAGTCGCCGCATCGGCCCGATCGTGAATTCTCCTGACCTTCTGGTCAGCTGCTGCTTTTTTTTTTTTTTTTTTTGCATCGCTGGTAAATTGCTGCGCGAGGCCCAGCGGAGTCCTCAAGCGCGCCGCCGGTCGCCGGGTCAAACGCCGGCTCGAGCGCCGCCCAAGGCGGCGGCGACTGTACTTAAGCTTTTCACCTTGAATAACAGGAGCGAAGAGCCCCTCGTCCACAAATGTTGTTTTTGCCTAGCGGAGCGCTAACCTTCTTGAGGACGGGGGGAGGGAGGGAGATGGGAGATGCGAAGCCCCGCCCATTTCCCCCCTCTCTGTTCCTCGGGCGAGCTAAGGTGCGAAAAGAAGCAGAAAAATTGCCAGCAAAGTGGCTCGCTCACAACATTTTCCATTTCTCTTCATGGCTGGCATCTTTGATCCGACGCCACCATTTCCAATCCCTAAAACATGAATCCGAAGTTTCTCCTGATTTCAAAATATGCCTCAACTTTCTTCAACCCACGAAATTGGGAGGCTTCCCTGAAAGACGACATGTTTTTTCAGAAAGAGTCCTGATTTTCCGAGGCGCCGCTCATATAGCGAATACGGTCCGTGAAGTCTTCGGTTTACGACAGAGTTCACTTCCTTGTCGTACTTGAAGTCAGAAGACGCCACAACGCAATCACAACTTATGCTCGTGCAGTCGTAAAAGTCGGACGCGTTTGTATCAAGACAAGGCCGTGAAAAATAAAGAGTCCAACGAAGAACCGAAAGTATCGCGGCAACTTGAGCGTGCCTTATTGTGCCGCGTGGCGACATATTCTCACATCGCTGCACAAACTGGTTCGTCGCGCGCTGCCTGTGGGAACCTCATAAACGGAGGACTCCGTTTTGTCGCACAAAAACAGTTTTGGGGGACATCAGACGAAAGCGTTTTCGGATCGGCGACCGTTAGGATGACGCTGAGCATTCAGCACATTTCACCGCCACATACCAACGGGTTGCATAACACAAAGACAACCAACCGAGCGGGAATGCAACGTCATTCCCACCTAACACACCAGATTTGCCACAATCACCAAAAAGCCAAAAAAAACAACAAAAACAAAAAATGGAGATGTTATTTTTGCACTTGTGTGTGTGTGTGTCACTGCTACAAAGAAATATATGTGTGTGTAACATTTGGTGTTTGGGGATGAAAATGGGGGGGGTGTTGGGGGTCAAATGCTCAAACTATGTACATTTTATTGGTGTTGAAGTGTCTATGTATACAATAAATTGTAAGCATTTTATTTTTATCGCGGAAAAAAAAGAGAAAAATAATGTGGATGTTTATGAAATTGTAAATATCAGCCCGAAAAAAGGAAAAGTCATCGTGAATGTACACTTGTACCGAAGTGAACTGCACGGCAGGTTTGCTTTTTGTATTTTTGTTTTGACAATTCAACTCAATCACCCCCCCCCCCTTATTTTACACAATTGGCTCCCCAGTGCCAACACCACGCACACAAAAAAACACAAGTAAAGTTTGCGGTCAAGTTGGAAGCGGCGGGGGGGGGGGTTCTTCATCAACCTTTATCACTGTGTGGGGAGGGAAAAATAATAAGAAAAAAAAAAAAACAATTGGCAACGCAAACTTGTTGTGCTGGCGAGGCGTCGACGCCGAGAAACATTCGCCCACTCGCAAGCGCCCGGCAGCCGCTCTCATTATGCTCGACTCCCACAGCCCGACTGCGATCGAGACGCCTCATACCTGCTATCGCCTGACACCGGCCCACACACACACACACACACACACACACACACACACACACAAAAGTTCCTCCTACTTTGCTCAGTGGTTGTCAAGACATGTATTTTGTTTCTAGCCGGCGGTCTAGCAATTGTCCGATTTGTGTCCTGCGCTTCGTTGCTTTCTTTCACCAAAGTAATCCGACGGTTGGCTGAATTATTGTGGAACCCTGCACACACCGTTTCATGCTTTTTTTTTTTTCTACTTGGATTTCCAGCTTTTCAGCTTCCTAACCCTTACACAAAGAACACGCTTGGCAATTTTTTTTGTCTTCTTCCTGGATTTTTAAATGGTAGAGACATCGCACGAGGGGAGGAGGGGGGGGTGAAAAAAAAAATGTCGGCGTGTGTGGCGTACTCAAGATGGCCGTCGCAGCACAGCACACACTGAGCAGTATGTCGTCCAGCCCAACTGGAACCGCATTGTGCTGAGCTTGACAATAATGATACGATGCCTCGTGATGGCGGTATTTTGTCCCAGACTTAGCTTGTTTTGCACGCCGCTTCCGCTAGCTTACTCCTCTGCCATTCGTTGAATCCATATTTGATGCGAGACTGGACTGACAGATATCATTTGATGATCAATTACGTTCATGCTATTTTGGCTGTATTGTGACAGAGAGCGAGAGAGAGTCTGCGCACGCAACACAACCGCCACAATATTAGTTTTAGCCCACTCCTCGTGGATGCTAAATTAGCCCAGTTAGCGTGTGGCACCACAAGCAATTCTTCTCACATTTGTGATCCCGATAGTTGATGTTGGCTTTTTGCTATTGGAATCTGAGATGATATCTCGATGGCGTTGGTGTCCGCTCGCAACATTTTTTTTTTTTTTGGCTAGCATCTTTTAGTCGTTGTGTTTTCCTACTTGTCTGTTCTCGGTGCTTTCATTTCCAATTGAATCCATTTTTGTCAGATCACTCAGTGAAAGTAAAAAGCTTCATTTTTGTTCATTCTCACACTGACTTTTTTCTCCCCGTTGTCCGCAAACATCCGATGACTTTACAAAGCCTTAACATCCTCCATCTCGCCATGAAAAAAAAAAGAATCCCATGTAAATAGTATAAATATATAAATATGTAGCACAGGAGAGGGGGGGAAAAAAATGAAGTACTAATTTATGGTGTCACGTTTTGTGTATTGCTCAATGACGGCAAAGCATGAAGGATTTATTTTTGTTTTGCTGTTCTTTTGCAGTGCTTTATAATTTAAAGTGTTTTCCTTTTGCGAGTGCTTTATTCTCGACTGCCGCGCTGTGATTGCTGCCAAAACGCTGGCAAATGTGCTTCGTCGTCTAAACAATTTGAAATGTACACGCGCAGCAGAACAACACTCTTACTCCGAAATGTGCTTTTTATCGACTGCTCTGTGGAACTTGTTTTTCTTTCTTCTGTTCTCACTCTTCTATATATTTTTTTATATTGATTTTCAAGCAGCAGATAAATGAGGGGGGACCAAACAGGTGAATGAGACTGATTCCCGCTGCTATTGTCATGTCTATTTTTCATGTTATTTTATTTTATTTTTTTGTACTTGGTTGGGATTATTAAAGACTTGTTGCTTTTTAAAGTTTCAGAGAGCCTGGTGTGTCTTTTCCGCTGCAGCTGACGCAGACCAATGCTGCTCATTGATTCTCTCATTATAGATGAATTGGGAAGGGGAGGAAGTAGGCTGTCTGTGCTAAGTGCGTCATCCACTTAAAAAGCAAAACTAAATCAAAATAAGCTTTTGTCGTATTTACCCACATCCACTTGATAAAAAGTAAATGTCTCCCTCACGCAGACGTCTCCCTTGCCTGTGTCACTTAATCAGGGGTCTGTTGTACAAAAAAAATAATAAATAAAAACAAAAACATCAATGTTCCCGCTCGTGCGTGCGCATGCATGCGGTTCAATTCATTGCTAACTCATTCATTTGGAAAAAAAAAATAGATGCCCCTCTTTTGCACGTGTGAGCTAATATGGGGTGTGTTGCTCACCTGGGAAAAAAATATTTTTTTCAAATAATCATCTCTCAAATAGATGCTCTCCTGCTGCGTGGTTTTGTCGATCGTTGGCCTCGGCGTTTGCTTGAGACAATAGACGCCTCCTTTTTGGTTGGATGTGATATTTGATGCGTCATCAACTTTTCAAATAAACTCCTCCCTCAAATACAGTGTAACTCCTCTACAACGAAATCGTGTTTGCAGCAAGAAATTTTTCACAACAGGGGACTTTTCACTATAGCAAATTTGATCTCAGATGCAAACACACACACACACACAACGTATATGTGTACACTTTATTTTTGTTCCAATAGTGCATAAGTATGAGCATCCACTTCATATAGCCAGCGTAGAAAGAAAAAAGGGAAAGAAATTGCGAACTTTACGATCAGCAATCACTTTCACTTACATTAATTTCTTCTTTTACTTTGCTTCCTCCATCTTTTATTTTGATCACTTTTCCCCTCTCTTCCAGCGTCAGAGCTCTTCTTGTCTCAGCTGCTTGGCATGCAAAGGTCCGTTTTGTCACCATTTTAGCAATGCAACGTCCGTGCTGCGTCTGAAACCAACAATAACAAATACTTCCTCTGGACTACTGCGCATGTGTAAACCAGTGTGGTGGTTGCCGTTGCCATTTCCGAGGTAAGCAGTAGGAGTCGCTGTTGGTTGAGGTTGGATTAGACTTTTGTGGAAGGCTTGTTTTCGTTGCGTTGAACCTCGTTGCAAGGGGACTTTTCGTTGTAGGGCAAGTAGAAAAGTGGGAATGGCTTTCGTGCATGAAGATTTTTTTCACACTAGGGGGTATTTTCGCCCATGTAGGTTTCATTGTAGAGGAGTTTCACTTTAGACACTTCCCTTGTGGAAGTGTGTCTTTACCAATCGCCAGGCACATCATCTACTTCACCAAAAATAACTAAAGGCCTCCCTCAAACGGACGCCGCGCTCGTGTCTGCGTCGTTACCAACGGGGCGGGCATCTCATCCACTTGATAAACGGCAAACGCCTCCCTTCATGGAGTCATTTCGTCCGTGTGACGTCATCAGTAAATGTGGAAAAGAATAAACGGCTCTCTCAAATCAACGTCTTACTTGCGTGTGTCAGCGAGCGACATGATCCAAAAACTCACGTCAATCCGCCCGTGTGTAACCCACTTGAGAAAATAAATGCTCCTTTGCATCAAGGATTTGCCCGTGTGTCAGTGGCCTGAATGTGCCTCATCCACTTGTTCAGAAATAAACGCCTCCCTGTTCCCATCAGGGGAAAAAAAAAAATGACAGTGCTGCTGCTCATTTTATTTATTTACGCCCCAATCTCCCCCTTTGCCCCCACTCTCATTTCCTGCCTTCAATCTTGATAAATCTGTTTGCGCATCACACGCCGTCGTGATAACGCTCCCGTGGGATAGCGAGAGAAGCCATCTTGAAGACGATTACCACCTTTCTCTCATTTTTCCACGATGCCCCGCTTTGGTGAAAAATAATGACGGAGGATCACCAGCGCGGTTGGTGTTGTTGGTCGGGCAACGTGGATTTTTAAGCCCTGCGCCGCTGCACCGTAGCTTGTCGTGACACTTGCTGGTGTGCCCGTAGGAGTTTTCCCCATAGAAAATATTTGCCTTGACACGAATGACATATAAAGGCCCGCATTGTTTGGACTCTCACTCAGCCTTGTTGGGTTAAATTTTAACAAGAGATTGACTTTGTGGGGTCTGGATGGAATGTTGGCAGTTGGTTGGTGTCGATGACGACGCCGCACCCTCGTTGTTTGCCCGCTGCGCTGATGCCATCGTGTGCCCGTGATGTGTGTCATCGCTGGCCGGCCGCTTCTTCTTTTGTGTCGGGCGTCTTCTGTCAATGCGCGGCTATTTACTTGCGTGGCCAGGGCCGCCATCTGGACACTCTAATTGCTTTGGATTGGAGGCTGGTGACTTCTAAAAGCGCTCACACACACACATACACACACACACACACACACACACACACACACAGGCTTTGCTCCGCCAAAGCTTAATGCATGGAATAAAAGCCTCCCAAGTATTTCTGTGTTTGCTGCAAGCCGAGGTGCATATCTGATGTGAACGGGATGACCTCTATAGCATAAAATAGAACCTGTCCTGTGCCCCCAACACACACACACACACACACACACACACACACACAATGTGAGCCTCAGGCCACTAACCTGGATCTGAAGCCAAAGTGACAGCAGTTCCACCAGTACGGTCTTCAAATGCCGCTTCAGTGATGAGACATGCTGGTTGCAATGGCCCTTGGGCCATACAGCTTGCTGTTAATTCCAAAATACATGTGTGTGTGTGTGTGTGTGTGTGTGCGCGCGCATTTGTGATTGGCTGCGTGTAATTGTTGGGTCGGTCATCATTTGCAAAAAAAAAAAAAACCCCGCCTCCCTCAAATAGACACCAACTTTGTGTCGGTCGGCGCCAACGAATCGGTTGTTGCGTCATCCGCTTGAAAATGTACGACTCCCTCGAAACGATGCTTCCCGTGTGCACGTATGTTCCTGTCAATCAGTGTGAGCGCCATTCCATTTGGGAAAACCGTTCACCCCCACCTCCAGTAGACATCCCCCTTTTGCGCGTGGATGTCAATCATCCGATGCGTCAACCACTTGATGAAAAAAAAAGAATAAAAGGTCTTGTATACGGTTCATTTCCGCATGGGTGCCATCGACCTGAAAAAAGTCTACGCCATCCTCAAATATACACTTCCCTTATGCATGTGCACTTGAAAACAATAAATGCCTGCCGAAAATTGAACCCCCCTTTGGTGCATATGCCTATTGCAATCATGCAATCATCATGGTGCATCATCCGCTTGCAAAATAATTGTGCACCCCCGTGTTCAATGATAGGTGGGGCTCGCCGTTCTCTTGCCTAAAAAAAAAAAATAGACGTGTCACTTTGGTGCGCGTATATCGATGAATCGTATGGCGCCATCCGTTTGAAAAAAACCAACGGCACTCACGTGGACGTGAGAATCGGAAGGCGCTTCATGTGCTTGATGAAAGTGAAGTCCTCCCTCGGAGAAATGCTTCCCTACGCCAATCCGCCAAAAAAACAAAAACATTGCACATCTCTATTAAAGTCCTTTTTGCGGTGCCATTTTCGACTCCACTTGACATGAATTGTCATATAGATAAAAGCCTCCTCCCTAATCAACATCCGATCGGCCATTGAATCCATAAAGTCCCTTGGCCACAATTGGCACCACTGCAGTGTTGATTAAAGAGTGTTTGTTTGTGTGCTGCGTCCTCAACCGCTTTGGGCCACGCGCTTGTTGAGAGCGAAGATTTCGCTTCACCTTTTGACCTCACACCTGACTCCTAAATCCCAACGGTGCGGCCGCTTTTCTTGGATGCGGCCGCCCGCCCCTCCTTCTCCTTCACGGGGATTCAAAGAAATATCTGCTCTGACCTCAATTATAAAAGTCGAGTGGCGCTTTCCAGATGCTTTCACGCTCGCTTTCTAGCCCGAGGCAGTAAATCATCAAATATTAAGACCTCTTTGTCCGACACTCAAGTACAAACGTGGCGCTTTGTGTTTAACCCTAGCGCTCATTGTTTAGACTCTTTCAATAAGATCTGAAAATCAAACGCTACGAGTTAATAGACAGTAATGCATACAAATGTGAATATCTGGTTATATCAGGAGCCCGCCGCAAGCTAGGTGCAGTGTAATTTGTTGCTTTTCGCAGCGCGTAGCGTAAGATGTGCCTGTGACTATTTAGGCAAGTCGAGTTTGGGTTGAGGTATCCGTTGTATAAAGGTTTATGACAATCGCAGTGACAAAGCTATTCCGTTTTTTTTCCTGTCCATAGCGTTTGACTTTGGGTGCGCTGTTAGCATGAAGCTAGCAGACTCGATGAATGGGGTTAGCTTCAAGGCACATGCCATTCTCTTAAGGCAATAGACACCTCCTTTTTGGTTGGATGTGATATTTGATGCGTCATCAACTTTTCAAATAAAATCCTCCCTCAAATACAGCGTAACTCCTCTACAACAAAATCGTGTTTGCAGCAAGAATTTTTTCGCAACAGGGGACTTTTCACTATAGCAAATTTGATCTCAGATGCAAACACACACACACACACACACACAAAACGCATATGTGTACACTTTATTTTTGTTCCAATAGTGCATAAGTATGAGCATCCACTTCATATAGCCAGCGTAGTTCCCACGTTGCAATTTGTGGCCTAAGTTTTGTGGCATGCAACACATTGCAACGTGTGAACCCCGAAGTTGGACAGACTTTTGTGGCATGCGACATGTTGTATGCGTGGTGCATGAAATAGGACTTGCTCTATTTTCTTGCAACGTGTGGCATGAACCCGACCAATCGGAACGCGTTGGGCTATCACGTGACGAAAACATCGCGTCGTAACACGGAACGCGGGAAGTATAATGGCGTCGAAACAGAAATGTAAAAAAAATCGAGCTCTCCCGGGGCGACACCGAAAGGTTTATTCATTATTACCATTCGCATGATTGCTTGTGGAACGTCGGGAGCCAGTTCTACTCAAGGAGGGAACACCGACAAGCTGCCTACACGAGCATATCGGAGTTGATGGGCGACTGCATGACAGGTATGGATGGCGATCGAGGCAGCGTCTTCCATTATGATGTCGACAATAATATCATAATTACTTATTGTCGAATATTGTAGGGTGGTTGGAGTGAGAAAGATTACCGAATTTAATTTATTCGCCGACTATTTTGCCAAAATAATGAGCACAACAAAAGTTCAAAATTGGTGCGATCCATTGGAAGGAAATTTCTGAAACTATCGGGGTCCTCGGCCGCCAACTCCTGCATCAGAGCGTTGCATAAGACAAATTGCAACGTGGGAACGCGCCTTAAGTCACACAAGAAGTAGAGTGGAGATCCCCGACTGTAAGTGAGGCGAAAATCCGCACAGAATTTTACATTGGAGAACAAGAAAATACATATTTTGAGTGGGTTCTCTTTCTCCTTCCTCTCTCTCTCTCTGTATATTTTAAAATTGAATTAAAATAAATACATATTTATAAACGTATTCCCTTAAATGAAAATGAAATAAAACAACCCGAATCTGAAAACCAAAAGTCCAAATGAAGTTAAAAGTAACAATAATGAAAAATGCAAGAATCATCCCAGCTTGGCGTGCGACCGCAAGAGCTGTTTTCCCTTTCTGGCACACGGCGGAATCCACGTCGATGGCTTCTTCTCACCGCCCACTTTCCTGACACGCTGTCGGCCTTTCGCCAAGTTGTATTTCTTTTTTTTTTCGCCGCGTTAAGAATGTCGGACATGAAATGCAAAATGCTTCCCATTCCGGGGTAACTGAAGCGTCTCCTGGCACAGCCCCGATTGATGAATTGATCAGTCTGGCAGATTCTTGCGCAATGTGCACCCAGATGTGAATTCATTAGCTGATGTTTACACTCCCTTTCTGTAATTTCGATAAAGATGAAAAATGCAAGTGTGCTCTCGACGCGAGTTGTCTGGCTGCACCGAGCGTTGAATATGATGAATGTGCCGGCGTCCTTGTCGTCGTGGGTGGGGTACACACACACACACACACACACACACACAGAGTAACTACGGTAATCTTTTTCTACTGTCCTTCACCTGAAAACAGTTTGTTGGTAAAAGCATTGCAATTATGTGTGATTAGCCATTCTCTTGATTTTTGTTGTTGTTGTGTTGGGGTTTTTTTTGGGGGGGGGGGGGGTTTGCAAACCATAATCATAATAATTAAAGCTGCAAGCAGCGCTGAACGGGAACTAGCGCTCTCCGTTTTTCATGGAGAATCTTCCAAATGCTCATCAGGCCTTGACGCCATCGGCTAAAAAGGGCATTGTCAAGTGCTTTCATGCAGATTTGGGCAATTTATGTCAATTCTAATCGAATTCCCCCCCCCTCCCAGGATGAGTAAAGCATCTGTCATCCATCCAATCACAATTTGTGATTTCAAACCCTCGCTCGGTCGCCACCTTTTTTCCCACGTCGAATCCTCCAAATGATGACAAAGACAATTTGACAACACGCCATACCGTCGTAAGTAGTGCAGCATCGAGTGCTTTAATGTGGATTCTTTCCATTTAACAATCATTTGGCATTTTAATCTGCAAATATGAAGTTGCTTTGGTGTTTTGTTTTGGGGTTTATTTATTTTTTTATCGTAGCAACATTGAAAATGGTTGAATGGCGATAAGAATTGAAGCTACGACCTCTAGAATCTTCAAACGATCAAAGTGTTGGCGCCATGCCACACCAACATAAAAAAATATATATATATATTTTTCCCTTCATTTGTGTAAAGCAGCAAGTTTGGAAATTATGAACAAAAACAATCGCCAAAAACCCACATAAAATCGCAGTCACAAAAAATTCTGTCAGTTTTAGCAAATCACATCCACTGGGCATTTTAGGTGTTCCTCTGAAGTATTTTTGTGTTGCAAAAGGGTCAATTTTGCACATTCCTAGATGACAATAAGAACGAAAGCTGCAAGCTCTCGCACGACCTTCTCCCCTGGGGAATCTCCCAAATAGTCATGAAGTTTTGACACCACGTCACACCCACTTCAAATGGCAATGTCAAAAAAAAAAAAAGCATCATCCAGTGCCTTCCCGTGGATTCTTTCAGCGATTGCATGTCAAACCATGACACGCTCCGTTCAACCTATCGGGATGCACGATGGAGCCACACGTCTTCAAACAATCGTTAGCGGGCACTGTTGCCTGTGCTAGCGATAGCCTTGCCACAATATTCATCTCCCTCAAGCGGAACTCCCCCACAGGGGGGGAAAAAAAAAAAATCAACCAGTCAACCTTCAATCATTCCAAACAAACCCTCTAAGGGGCAAAAATAATCAAAGAAACGCATTGTTGTTGAGTACTGGCCCCGCAGCGCCGCATCGATCAAACCGTTGAGAATTTTGTCCTGTGATCTACTTCCTGCAGTGTTGGGTTTTTTGGGGGGAGATTGTTTGTATGTTTTTGTCGTTGTGCCGGTCACTTGTTGCCAGGTAAATTTCAGAGGGCTTCCAAGTGGGCTTTATATGCACACACACACACACACACACACACACACACACACTGTATGTTTGTTTGTTTATTTTTGCATGACCGGTAGCTTGAACACTGGTTTGTGTTCGTTCCCCCGTCTTGTGTCCAACTTGGATGTAAGAACTCACAGGAAATTGGAAACGCTATCATGCCTGCTTGTCTAGCAGTAAACGGTGACATCCGATCTTCTGCTCTTTCTGTTGGTGCGCGCACACATACAGGCGGGCAGGGTGTTGAGCAAGAAAAGTGGGAAGTGCATGCTCCTTGTTTCCCCCCAGAGGCCCCCCGTGAGTTTACCTCTTCCTGTCCACTGATACCGATGATGATGGTGATGGTGAAGAGGTATGTCTTCATCACAGCACCACTGAAGGGCAAGCACTTGGTCTTCTACGATATATTCAGATGAAAACGGGCTTTTCCAAGCTCACAAATAAAGACATTCTGATCTCCATGGGGAAGGTCACTCAACGGCAAGCCGTTGTAATACTAGTCATTCTTTGCAGGTGATAAAGAATATATGCCTGTGAGTATTGTTGTGCTATCTGTCTTTGTCTGTGATTCAATGCCGTGGCGCTAGGTTTCCCGACCCCCCGTCTTTCAGTGGAAGACGGAGTCACATTCAAAATAGTTGCGCGCATTGAAAAAGAGAGGATAGCGATGTGGGTGCAAAGGGCAAAGCGGAGAGCACGGAAAGCGAGCAGGAAGGCGAGCAGGAGGACGACTTGGAGAAGAGCATAGACGAGAGCCGGGAGGGCTGAGTTATTGCAGCTGTGTTGATATAGCCTCTCGCTGATCTGATGAGTGTGTGTGGGCGAGTGCTCGTGTGTGTGTGTGAGGTGGATAAATAAGTCCAGTCAGAAGCTATCTGATGACACATAAAATGGTGTTGCGGCGGCACGATTGTTTGTTCATGACAAGACGCTACTTAAAGAATGCATTTGCTCTGGTCACAAGAGTCCCGGGAGAACGAGAGGTCGCAGGCGTACGTTACGGCGCCGTGTATCGAAGCAGTGGAAATGTTACAATCTTCGCATTCGACACTGTAGGATCTGTGAAGTTGAACGTGCGTGTGGTTTTCAAAGGCGCGCCTGGCCTGTGATGTGGAAATCGGCACATGCGATTGCAGAGTTGAGTGTGGAGTGGCTAAAACGTTAGCGTGTGGAGTGGCAGCAAGTGGGCTAACAAATGTGCTTGCCTCCTGGATTTGGTTATGGTTTGCTCAGTAAGGTGACTGAAAGTCCGCAAATGGGATCGTAAAGTTGGCTGGCTGTTAGCATTTTGAGTGACAGCGTTTTTTGGACAATCGTCGCTAAGCGACAGTGGCCGACTTCCCTCTCGCGAAGGCGCTTGATTGTCCTTTTTTATACACATACCGTTTTTGTCAAAGTGTTGACGCCGGGGGGAATTTACACAAACGATCAGACTTGTCATGACGACTCATCTTCCAATTTCAATGGTCGTTTTCGCGGTGTCACATTCACTCATCCTGCGTTCTTAAATTTTCTTTTATTTCTTTTCTTTTTTTGGGAGATGAGTGAATTCAAAGCTGTTTCGCGTGACTTGCGAACGATGACGTTTGTTTTTAGTGCAGAAACCGACAAATGATTTGTTCCGTTCTTATATTCAGGGTCTCAGCAAAAGGGGCTAGCTTGCTAACCCTTGCTAGCGGCTCCCCTGCCTAGCTAGCCTCCCGCCAGATGTAAACATGACGTCACTGGATTAACAACCGTTGTTTTTCCCCCTTTTTTTTAAAAATATAAATGATATCTTTATTTGGCAAGCAATGTTATGTTCATGTTGTAACTAATAAGGAAGTAAAGAGAATTGTTGGATTATTTGCTCTCATTTGCATACGGACATAAATTTGGGGGTTTGCCAGGGCGATTGGGATGGATGCTATTGGCCTTTCGCCTGAGTGGCGACTACTGCGCATTTCAATTTGTTGACGCGAGGACCGACGAGCGCAAACCCATCTCGCCCCCCTCTCTCTCGATAGATAGACAGCTTCCGCTGTTGTGAAAGCGCTATATAAATCAGCATGTATTGTATTGCATAATTTAAGATTTGAGAGCGTCTGTGTCTTCGGCGCACTTTTCCTCCTGGCTCAGAAGTGCAACGATCCTCCCGGGGGTAAATAACCACCACAAAATCTCACAATAAGTAAATTAATCGGAGCTATAAGAAAAAATCTGCGATGCGGTGAAGCGGCAAAAAGTCAAGCGTGCAATAGCGACGGGCCATCTGTAATCCGATCTGTTTGATATCCGACGCGTCTCGCATTTTTACCCGCATTTGCGAGGCCTGATTCCGATCTGAAGATATTTGATTCCGCGCAGGGGTTGTTGGTTTTTTCTTCTTTTTCTTCTCCCTCGATTTCCCAGTTGCGCCACTCGAGAGCGCAACATTTCAATGGTCTCATTTGAAGCATGAAGTGCAAATGCAGCCTTTAGTGTTTCCCCGTTTCTGACACTCTTGCCTTGATTGGATTCGTTTAACTTCAGGTTTTCTTTTTACGTCCAAGCAGCCTCGAATGCAAGACTCCCCCCCACCCCCACACACACACACACATATAATAAACATAAGTTTCTAAACAGCTGATGTCACATGATTGCATATGACTATTCGAGTCGCGCGCGCGCGCGTGTGTACGCGTGTGTACGTGTGTGGGCGCCGAGCATCTGCAACACACTTCCATGCGCACACGGACAGCATCACGACACACTTGATACTCCCCAGCTGACGACACAGCCGCGCCTCAGACCAAATATTTCAAAAGTCTCCATCTCCATATTCCATCTCTGATTCTTCGTGTTTGTTTCTATGTGTGTGTGTGTGCGCGCGCGTAGCCGCGCACGCCCCACTAAGCACTTGCGAGCGCTGACTGTTGGAACGGTGAATTAAACAGCGAGTGCATTTGATCTGCAAAGCACTTCGGGGCAAATACGCCCCGAAATGAGACAAATTCTGCGCATGCACAAACACGCGCACGGGCGCCCGCACGCACACGCAGCGCCTCGCACACGGCATCAAAATCATTTCCGTCACAGAATCTATTCTTAGGAGCCACAACAAACCATTCTTTGCTTGATAGAAATCTCTTTTATTCCGACTCACGCTGTCACCCTCACACACACACACACACACACACACAAACACGCACGCACATTCCCTGATGGTCATTGTGCATTCGCATCATTTTCTTTTTTTTGTTTGTTTTTGTTTTAATTCACCAAAACGACAGGATTTGTTCCAGGTAAGTCACATCATGAGGAGAACCCCGTGGGAGCTCATTTCATACGCAAACACACAAGCTGCTGTTGTGCTACAGGGGTCGCTCTCACACACACACACACACACACACACACACACACACACACACACACACACACACACACACACACACACACACAAAACAGTGAAGCAACCACATTTCAGAGTCGATTGGAACCCTCGCGGCCTTTTCACAGTACACTTAGTTTTCTTGCTCTTCCCTCCCTAACGTGAACTCCGGCACGCCCATATTTGGACATGCACGCACAGCAGCTAACCAGGAAGTGAAATGGAGTCTTTTCCAGCCGGTTGGTGTTTTGCTGTCAGCACCCTGAAATCACTCAGCCCGCGCTCGGATGCGTCTTCTTGTGTCACGGCGACGGCGCATTCATTTTGCATTTGCGGAAGAAGGATAAAATGTCGCCATTTTGGCCATGACCGCCCTCTGCCGTCGACGTCACAACTGCCCGGGGGGCATCGCGAATGTCACGCCTCCCCTGTTTTCTGTTCACGTGACGTTCGCAATGCGAGCCCGAGGGACATTTTGACGTCAATTTCAGTCGATTGCAGGGGCGGGGGCCTGAAAACATGCTTCATTCTTATCCCACAATTGCAATATAAATCAGAATACCGTGTTTCCACCTGTGGGCGCACATACAACACATTTGTGAAAAAAAAAAAAAAAAGTTACGGCACGATGCGTCCGGTATTTTCTGTAAAGTTTGTGAGTAGAGTTCTTTTTTTTTGGGGGTGTTCAAATATACAGTATTTACATTTATTTGTCCAATGGGGGGGGGCACTGAAAAGCCTTTTTTAAATTCCCTGATTGGGGGGCGGGGGGCGTCTATGTG